>JAZKJV010001110.1:359990-959990 GCA_037367405.1 Ottelia alismoides
GGTTCAAGATCTTCATACGGGTGATCTCACGATATTCCCGATCCTTGAGAGAGACGAAATCATCTTCGACTAAGAAGATATGCCACATACCAGAAATATTTAAACAGGAGAATCGCTACAGTACTGATGACTCTGGTTAATGCCAATATAGATGCAAAGCATGCTAGCTAATTTTGTATCCAGATTGCTTGATGGATCATCATTTGAGACTTCAAACCCTTCACTTCCTCCTAACTAGCACGACCAAAAAAGCCTCATCGTCATTGGTTGCAACCAAAAATATATATGTTAAGTTCAAACAAATAGACACCATCAAATCAGTGTATGAGTGACAATATTTTCAAGATAAGCATCGGATGTTCTAAGAGTGATGAGAATAGTGAATCGAGGGACAACTAGGTAATTGAATATGTCCAAGATCCAATCATACACTTTTCCTGCGTTTAATCTCGACTTGTTTAATGGTGGGACTTGAATATGGTCATGGATCTATAAAGAGCTCTACACCTCTTGTTATCAAATCCAATCAATTAGGCTTCTTCTCACATGGAATAGAGGGGTCAGCGTGACTATATTAAATCATGTAAATCATGTCTTGTTCTTTCTTGTTATTATTATGTTGCGCATGTTTTGCATTTCAACGCTATTCTATATAGATTTTCATTATGATTGGCTATAATCTCTCCTAAAATTTGTCAATTTCAAGATGTGGAGCTCTATTTATTTCATTTCTCAAATCTCTTCCAACAAGATTTGTCTCTGAAAACCCATGTGCCCCTTCTCATGATTTTCTCTACTACTTTAATGCACATGTAATGCCATATCCTACAGTGTTTTTTAGTGATCCACAAAAAGTGTATTTCATATCTTAATGCCCCCATTCATGCCATGGAGGATTATCAAACTACAAAACTATAGGTTTTTCTTTAGTCTCCCCCTATCTTTTAAACGATTCCTTTACTTCTTCAGTCTCTAACTTCCCTCCTCCCTCCGCCCATCCACTACACCCCTTGAGGAATACCAATGAATGAAAGCAATGATTGGTTTTTTAAGTGCCAAAGGATGTCCAAATGAGAAGGACAAACATCAATCTTTCATTCATTACTTATAAAAGTGCAATATAACAGAGTTACAGAAGTACCTTGAAAACCACACTAACTAGAAGAGTGTACCCATGTGTCACAGGGTCAAAATCCCGCTATCGATTTCGACCGATCTTGTGCGGCGTTAGCTAACCCGTAGCTAACCAGCCTTCCCGAGTAGAACGGTCACGGACGCGCTCCAACTCTTCTCGATACTTCTGCTTGCTAACGCACCGACGCTCAAACACAAGCACAAGCTCGACTCTATGGATCGTACAAGAACAATCTCAAGAACTCGCTCAAGAACGCAACCACACGATCACAAAAGCACGGGCACAAAGCTCTTCTCTTTATTAGAAGGGGAACTATCTCTGGAGTGGGTGGACACACTACACTTTCTCTCGTGTAGGGATTTCGCACTTTGCACCATGTTATCCACATAATAATTCTCGTATTCAAAAACCACCACATACCTTTTGAATCTACCGCCTACAAGATCATCAACAGCTATAAATATTTGGCACTCTGCACCATGTTCTTCCCATGTAACTTAGTGTTGGAACACCACTGTGTTCCTTTGAATCCACAAAGCCTTCAAATCTGTCGACAATTGTCTTCAATTGTCGGTTAATCTAAAAGTTTGTTCCCCACTAGCAACGCTTCCAGTCCTAAAGTTCCTCAAAAATCCCCTAAAGCTAGTTGTATCAACCTAGAAACACACCTAGCCTCCAAAATTTCGATAACCATTAAAGCTATTAGGTAAAAAATGCATGTGTTGTCAATATGCTCCCTACCCCACTTATTGGGCAAGTCTTGTCTAAACTGCCATTTTATCTAACTAAGTAAGCATGTGCCACTATCCTCTAGCTTCACAATTAAGCATCTAAGTGGACATTCAAAGGTGCAATCACCTTCCAATTTAGGAAGTGTTTCAAGGAAAGAACATGGTCCATGTCTCGAGGTTGATCTCTTATAATTTAATATGCACACTTCACTATAAAAATCATCATCCCTCCATTCCCAGGAATCACGCATCTCACTGCTTGGGAATGCTCCATTCATCAACAAGATCACTACTACAAAATAATGCACCCTCTCATGTGGGGACAAAAAAATCAGCAATTGTACCTATTACATACATCATTGTACGACCGAAACTTGTTTATCAACTGTGGAAAAACCTTACTCCCTTGACCAATAATCAAGTCAGAACTTGAAATTTTTCCAAATACACCTTTACACAAAAGGTGCCAACTTAGAAACCACCACCAAAATTCTCTAGAACATAAAGATCCCCTGGCTGCTACGCCATCTCCCTTGAAAATAAGCACCTCCAATAACAATAGTGAAGGACACTCCAGAATGATCTCCCCTCCATCAAGTAACTTTAAAAGCTAATTTTCAAGGAAAAAAACCTCATTTGACACTCTCAAGTTCTAAAGCCCAACCCACCCTCCTATGATCGGCATACATCCTCTCACTCATTAAATGAATCCAATTCCCCATTTTAAGCGATGCCTTCTAAAGAACCTACTTTGAACGTGTCAAAGCATTTTTCTACCATAATTGACAGCGTAACAAATGTAAAGAATAGATCTAGATAGGAAAGGGTTGTTGCAACTCAACAATATCGAATGAGCATGACCAAAAGGCAACATCGTCATCATCTGCAACCAAAGATGTCTACGTTAAGTTTAGATGGACTGGACACTGTTTATTCAGTGCATGAAAGAGAGTCCTCAATATGTTCAAGATGAGCATTGGATGTCGTAAGTGTTGAGAATAGTGAATCTTTGAGGGACAATTTGGTAATTGAATATGTCCATACCAATTATACACCTTTCATGTGTTTAGTCTCACATTGTTCAATGGTGGGACTAGGATAAGTTCATGGATCTATATGAAGAGCTCTACACCTCTTGTATTCTTTAAGAAATACAATATGAAAATCCGACCAATTAGGCTTCTTCTCCCATGGAATTGAGAGGTCAGCGTGACTGTCTTAAACGCGTAAGCCATATCTTGTTCTTTCGTCTTATTATTATGTTGCACATGTTTTACATTTCAAAACTATTCTATAAAAAATTTCAATATATATGACTATAATCTCTCCCAATATTTATCAAGTTCAAGATGGTGGAGCTCTATTTATTCCATCTCTCAACTCTCTTCCAACACGATTTGTATCCGCGAACCATGTGCTCCCTTCTCAAGTTTTCTCTATTATCTTAATGCACATGTAATGGCATATCCTATAGCAGTTTTTTAGTGATCTATTCGTGGAGTGTATTTCATATATTAATGCCCCCATCCATGACATGGAGGATTAACAAATAACAAAATTATAGGTCTTTCTTCAGTTTCCCCTAATTTTTTAAATGATTCCTTGACTTCTTCATTCTCTATCTTCACTCCTCCCTCTGTCCATCCACTCCACCCCTCGAGGAAGATCAATGAATGAAAGAACACCGATTTTTTAAGTGCCAATGGATGTCCAAATGAGATGGATAAAAGTGCAATATAATAGATGGACCTTGAAACCAGACTAACTAGAAGACTGTAATCATGCATAGTATAGAGATATGGCGATTTGCACCGTGTTCTCCACATAATAATCCTCCATGTTCTCCACATAATAATCCTCGTGTTCGAAAAGCACAACATCCCTTATGAATCCACCACCTACAAGATCATCAACATCTATAAATATTGGCACTTTGCACCATGGTCTCCCCATGTAACTCTTGTGTTGGAAACTATTGTTGGAACCACTGCATTCCTTTGATCGACAGTTGTCTTCAATTGTCCCTTATTTTAAAGTTTGTTCCCCACTAGCGTCCTCAAAAATCCCATAAAGCTAGTTGTATCAACCTAGAAACAATCCTAGCCTCCAAAAAATCAATAACCATAGAAGCTATTAGCTAAAAAACGCATGTGTGGTATGCTTCTTAGCAACCCCCCCCCCCACACACACACACATACACACACCAATTCGAGTCATATATTGCTCGCCTTTCCGAAGATGCAATCCAAACTAGTAAAAGTATGCTCCGTCCCTAGTCAGGCCTGGAGAAAGACTGCATTTTGCTTCTGAAAATCAATCTTGAGTGCAACTGACTTATATACGGAGCTCGTCGAGAGTGCAGTTTAGGGCATCGAGATCTTTCGTCGAGTTATCGAGACTTCAGGACTTCTAGCATGTGCCCAACATTCCCGTAGGCCCTGTTCGGTGAGTCCTTGGACAAGTCTTGTCTAAACTGCCATTTTATTTACCTACCTAAGTATGTGTCACTATCCTCTTGCTTAACAATTAAGCATCTAAGCGAACATTCAAAGTTGCAATCACCTTCCAATTTAGGAACGGTTACAAGGTAAGAACACGGTCCATGTCATGAGGTTGATCTCTTATATTATAATCATAGAAGGCCATATCGATATTGATATCGTATAGGTCCGTCCGGAAAAGGATATATCAGGATATATCACATATCGACGATATCGGTGGAAATGTCAGAAATGGCTCAAAAATGGCATTTTTGCCGTTTGTTTAGAAATTAAAATCATCCACGATATTAAAACAAGAATAACCTACAAATACACACTTATATCACACATATCGATCATTTATACCCCGTATATCGCACATACCGGTCATTTTGAACATAATGCTACTATTGATTCCTAACTTATAGATATTGGAAATGGAGTTCATCCAAGTTCTTAGAACACTAAATAAATTACAAATATACTCTTAGATCACACGTATCGATCATCTATGACCTACTTCTATCACACATATCGGTCATATCGAACATATCGTTGGTACTGTTAATTGTTGACCTATAGATATTGGAAATGGAGTCCGTCCCAATTCTTAGAACACTAAATAACTTACAAATATACTCTTAGATCACACATATCGATCATCTATGACCCTTATATCGCATATATCGATCATATCAAACATATCGACGTTATTGTTGATTGCTAATTTGTGAATATTGCAATGTAGTCCATCCAAGTTCTTATAACACTAAATAGCTTACAACTATACAATTATATCACACAAATTGATCATCTATGATCCTTATATTGCACATATTTGTCATATTGAGCATATCATTGTTAATATTGATTGTTGACTTATAGATATTGGAAATGGAGTTCATCCAAGACTTATATTGCATCATGAATTATGTACAAACAATATGTTTGGATTACTTTTGGAACCAAATAAATAAAGAGCATAATAGCATTTTTTAAAAAGAGACATAATTCATAATAATATTTTCGAAGGAGGGAGAAGATGAATAAAAATCAGTTGGATACCTCCAAGTTGAAGAACCATTGTATGCACCCCCTATCGCACCATACCTTACCAAACAGAGGTCTCGTTGAATGGATATACACCCTGATATCGGTATCCCCTTCCTCTCGATACCGATATATCTATAATATATTGCGGATATATGATGATATTGCCCTCTATGATTATAATATGCACACTTCATTATAAAATCATCATCCCTCCATTCCCAGGAACCACGCATCTCACTGCTTGGGAATGCTCCATTCATCAACAAAATCACTACTGCAAAATAATGCACCCTCTAACCTGAGAATGGGAACATAAAAATCAGCAACCCCAACCTATTACAGCATTGTGTGGTCGAAACTTGTGTATCGACTGTGAAAAACCTCACTCCCTTGACCAATCATCAAGCCAGAACTTGTAATCTTTTCCAATTCTCATACATTATGCAAAATGTCTTACTTTGAAACCACCACGAAAACACTCTAGAACATAAAGATCCCCTGGCTACTATGCCATTTCCCTCGAAAATAAGCACCTCTAATAGCAATAGTGAAGGACACTCCATAAAGATCTCCCCTCCATCAAGTAACTTGAGAACATAATTTTAAAAAAAAAATCTTATTTAACAATTTAAATGTCCCAAAGCCCTACCCACCCTCCTGTGATCGGCATACATCCTCTCGCTCATTAGATGAATCCAATTCTCCATTTTATGTGATGCCTTATAAAGGAATCTACTTTTGATCGCGTCAAAACATTTTTCTACCTTAATTGGCAGCCTAAAACAAATGCAAAGAATAAAGGTAGAGAGGAAAGGGTTGCTGTAACTCGACAATATCGGGCGGCCTCCCCTCAATTGTAATTCGAACTTGTGGCCATGTAGCTTCCTCCCAACTCTCTCCAACACTGATTCCCTATCCACAAATTTATAGTTTGACCTTATTAATTGCAATCTCAGGTAGGGGGCACTGACAGCTGTGTGCTCTCTATGACTAGTGCATCACTTTACCTTTTAGTCAACTCTTCTACATGTAAAAATCTATATAAAAAAAGGACCAACATTTATCAATTGCAATCCTAACAGACATTTAAAATATGCATATATGCTCTCAAAATGCATGAAGAGAACTAAACCCTGGATGAACAACATTGTGTTGTCAGCATAACGAACATTTGTCGCATGTAGCTGGCCACTTATATCCATATAAAAGCCCGAGAAAACCCCATTCGCATGCATCTGCAAAGTGCAAAGCCCTTGTGCCAATACATTTGCAGCCGGGACTAGAGAGAGGGCAACCTTTCTCACACCCCACCTTAGTTAATCCGACCACCCATAGATTCATTGTTCACCGAAATAGAAAAAGAACAGGACACCATGGGAACAAGCCTCTTCAACAAAGCTAACCAATTATTAAGGAATTCCCACAACCTAAGAGTGCTCCAAATAAATCGAACATGAGAGCATATTGAACATTTCACCTCAGTTCTCTCTCAACATGAGATAATCTCTCAAGTAGTCATATAATAAACCATAATGGGACAATTAGCAATGAAGGCCGATAAGATCAGAGTATTACCGGTACACCTTAAATCAAGCCTGCAAAAAACAGCCAATCAGGCCGACTGGTTGGTCCGACTACTTGGATCGGAGGGGTGCCCAATCCGAATAGGCATGGTCGAACAACTTGTTTGCCTCCTCATCTAAGTCGGCTGGAATAATCTCGGTTTTTTAAGTGATTTATGATTTTTCTGAGTTTTCTAACGTTAAATAAGGTTATTGCTTTTATTTCACTATTCAATTTCTTAAACCCAAGCCACAATGAAATCAAGGCTTTGTAAGTGGGAAATCATAATAGATGTTAATTTTCATGTGTACTTCATATCATCTTACTCCACAACGACAAGTTTTCGTCCTCTGCTATCATATGCTCAATTATTTATAAGATATTTGTTTGTATATTGGATTGTCAAAAAACTCAATATACGAATCCAAAGCCCTCTCCCAAACAACGGTTATTTGGCTTGTCCATTTTTTGGATTTTTTCTTTTTTTATCAGAAAAAGAAAGCTGCCCAATTTGGCAAATCATTTTTTTCTCAAGCATGCATGTCCGGTAAACTTTTTTCAAAAAAAATGCATGTCAGGTAAATGCCCTCTTTTATATAAATAACCTTGCAATATATGGTAAGTTTATATGAAGGACTAATGAAATTAAATAAATATTATGATTGTACACTTACAAAGCCTTGATTTGTTGTGGCTAGGGTTCATGAGGTTGAACATATTCCTCCTTTTTCTTCTGCCTAAGCATGACAGGAGACGTAATGGAAATTTAGATCTGTTGCACTGCCTGATTATGGTAAAGGTTATGGTATTGAGGGTTGGGGAATTTCGAGGGAAACTTGCAAAATTTGATAATTGGTATGCAGGAGAAAAGACCTTTAACTAAATATTAATCGACAATCGGGGTTTACTAATCAGATTTAGTCGATTTAGTATTTTTAATATTTAAAAAAAATATTTGCATACATTTATCGGTATATATTCATATCGATTTGGACATTTTTGTTACTATCATGATAAAATAAAAGTAACAATAGAATCACAACTAAACATTAAGCATCTTACGATTAGTTGAAGTTTAAACAAATTATAAAAATAAAATTATTGCATTTAGACTTTGCAAATTGCATCATTTATAAAGTTCCGTGAAAGATTACAATCAATCAATTGTAGTTCATTTGGTAAGCTTACAAGTTCACCATAAGTGAGCTCGATCACATGGCCAACAAAGATCGATATTATCAGATTGAGGTAAATTCTGAATTGGAAGCAATAAAAGCAGGTCTTTGAGCTGGTGTTCTTTTTTATCTTGGAATGTTTGTCATGTATTCTCTTGCGTGCAGATTGCATCCCAGAATGACTACAAGTTATGTTCAGATTTGAAAATTCTCGTCAATGACCTTGGGTGTCGTCCATGTATCTTAAAAGAAATGGAACATTGCATTGATGTAGTTTTTTGTTGCCTCTTTGGATGTTTGATGATAGGTATCTATTTAATAGGTGGAATTCCCCCTTTAGTATTTCAAAGTTATCGACTGGCTTATATATCAGGAGAAGTTCACATCAAATATATTTTTAAGAAATGTATTGGCTTAATAGCTTTATTAACCATATAGCTCATGCGTATTGTCCAATTCAACCATAATGAATAACTAAAACCAAACTATCATGGTTTCTCCTTGGTTTTGTTTAACCCCATGTTTTCCCTTCTCATTCCATCCCTTTCATACTTACCCTAAATTGCCACAAAGCAACTTTAGTTACCTCTTACCTTATTTTATTAGTTACACAACATCACTTTGATGCGGGATTCGATTTGATCAATCAAATTGATCATAATTTTCTCATTTTTTTAATATTGTGCAATAGAGTTTATGCGCTGGACTATTTTGAGCTAGATTATTGTACAATATTTTCAGATTATGCACATCGCATCCCGTATTAAAAACACATTTGATATGAACTTCTTATAAGAAATGAGCCATACCAACAAAATTGGAGATACTAAAGAGGAAAGTCCGTCTATTAAATAAAATCTAACATCAAAATATCCAATAAGACATCTAAAATTATATCAACATAATCTTCCATTTTTTAAACTACGTGATGAATACAAAGACATAGATAGGAATTATTTAACGTGGACATGTAACACTCAACATAGTTTCATATTGGAAGCCCACACAGTGTGAGAGTGGATTATAAAAATAAGGCACTACTACCAAATAACTTGGACTTAAGCCTTTAAGGTTTTGTCAGCAGGCTAATTGGGCTCGAATCCAACAAGTTATCAGGGTTAGTTTTCCTCGATAATGGTTTGAAAACCTAAGCGATGGACATTACAAATGGTTTCATGCATCTTATAGTGGAAAGAGTTGTGCGAGGACCAGCATGAAGACACCACTATCATTAGGAATAAGTGATGGACTTGCAATGAGTACGTTCAAAATATAAGTGGGGAAGTTGTATCACCTCAACCCAACCATAACCCCACATCGGACACTCATAAAGTGTGAGAGTGGGTTATAAGTGATGAAGATAACTAGTTGACAATTTCAGCTTAACCATTTTGGGCTGGGTGTCAAAACGTCTATTTGGGAGCGAACCCAACTAGTTGTCAGCATCAGTTTTTCTCGATAACGATCCGAGGACCTAAGCCTGGGACATTACAGGACATAACTCGTATATACGTGAGAATACAATCCACACCTGTGCATAGACATAACAACCATTCAAAGGCATGAAACGCAACACCAAAGAAAAGCCTTCATCATTGCATCCTCCCTCAGCTAGCATTGATCACGTGATGGAGCTCACTTTTAGTACACATGTAATTTACCATGAACTCCCCTCCCACTACAACCTTAGTGGGAGTTGAAGCATAAAATCTCCCCGAAATCATTCAGGAGTACTTCAGCCGGATGTAATCTTCCAATTAAACAATATAACGGATGAAATATACAAAACATTGCTACAAAGATGCAAACAAACCTGGCTGAACTTGAGGGGATGGTTCTCGCCGGCGAGCTGGAGGGAGCCGCTGACGAAGACGAGCATGCCGCCCTGGGGGCCGGAGGGCTGGCAGTCGACGGTGGAGATGGAGTGGAGGCACTGCTGGAAGGGGAGGGAGGCGAGTTTGGAGGCGATGGAGGCGGCGCCCTGGGTCTTGGCGCCCTCGAAGGTGAGCATGGAGGAGTCCTGGTACAGCGCCCCCAGCGCCGCCCTGTTCCCGTCGAACGTCCGGTAGTAGTGCTCCACGAACGCCTTCGCTACCGCGTCCGGATCCATCTCCGCTCGATCGCCTCCTCCTCACCGTCGCCGCCCTGTCTCTGAATTGACCGAAGGAGAAGGGTTCCCTTCTTTCTCTTTTCTTTCTCTATCCTATTGGACTGTTTGCTTAAAAAACAAGCCAGATTTTATATTTTAAAAATTGGGGATTTATGATATATTTTAAAAATTGGGGATTTATGAATGGGATCTTAGGGGATCTTCTTGATGGATATCTTTCCTTATTCTTCTAATTTATTATTTATCTACGTATAGTTAACATTTTGGTTATGGAGTCAAAAAATACAAGTAACTATCACTTATCTAAGAGATCGATATTGAGGGGTTATCTCCCTTTTGGAGGTATTACCTCCAAAATCCGTATTTCTACCCCTCATGTGGGGCCTACTCTCTCTTTCTTTTCTAATACATTAAATATATCATTTCTCTTTCATTCATTCTATCAAAAAATAATATATCATACCATCATATCATCTAAAAATATAAAATATTTAACTTCTATTAACTTTTCCAAACGTCAATACAATCACATCACAAACAACAACTCATTTTTATAAACTTCAGTGTTATCACATCATAAACAAACTCTCTTAACTCCAAACCCTCTATCCAACAATGTAATCAACATCTTATCATCTCTCTCCTATCAAACAGAGAATAACTAATAATTACCACTTATCTGTTTATTCTTCTTTATCTTCTCCTTCTAACCGTACAGAAACAGTGTTGTATCCTTCCTTATTCTTTTCCGCTTATTTCTATATTGAATGAATCCTAAGTTAACATATCCACACGTAGGCATGACTACTTGACTTGATCGTTATACCTTGCATGTGCGTCGTGATCCACCTCTTCATTTCGCTAGCATCGATCCTTGATTTGACATGTGATTAAGCTCTCTTTGCTGACATCGAACTTTGATCATCTCGTCGACATTACTATGGTGTTGTGCTTAGAGATGACGAAGCTCCAAGTTCTGTTGTCTCGCCAAACCCTTCTCTATGTCACTTGTTGCTCTAGACGACTACATTTTGACGTGCCCATCGTCACCTTAGCAATAGGGGTGCACACGGATCGAATAAAATTCATAATCCGATCCAATCTAATGCTATCATATTGGATTGATTTGGTTTTATCATTCTAATGGATCGAAAAAGATCAGAGTTTTGAAATCCGTAAAAGTATGGAATGGATTGGATCTTTACCAAAATCCGATATGATCCGTTAACACAGAAGCACATATATAGATACATACATATACATATAAACTCACATGCACAATTATGAAAAATGCATTATAAGTGATGACTAATCATGACGGCTAACTCATCGTCACTTTCATGATATTTTTTCCGACGGACTAATTTAGGCAATGAAGATCAACTTTTTCTTAGCATTTCAATAGTTAGGAAAAGTTGGGCAGGCAATCAATTCTCTTTTCCCTCCAGTGTCATTTTCCTCCGCTTAAAATCACACCATCCTTTTAGAAAACACCCCAAATTCTTCTCCATCTCCGCCCGAGACCATCAAACAAAGAATAACTAATAATTACCACTTATCCGTTTATTCTTCTTCATCTTCTCCTTCTAATCGTAAAAAACAGTGTTGTGCCCTTCCTTATTCCTTTCCCCTTATTTCTTTATTGAATGGATCCTAAGTTAACATATCCACACGTAGGCACGACTACTCGACTTGATTGTTATACCTTGCATGTGCATGGTGGTCCACCTCTTCATTTCGCTAGCATCGATCCTTGATTTGACATGTGATTAAGCTCTCTTTGCTTACATCGATCTTTGATCATCTCGTCGGCATTACTATGGTGTTGTGTTTGAGATGACGAAGCTCCAAGTTCTGTTGTCTCGCCAAACCCTTCTCTATGTCACTTGTTGCTCTAGACGACAACATTTTGACGTGCCCATCGTCATCTTAGCAATAGGGGTGCACACGGATCGAATAAAATTCGTAATCCGGTCCAATCTAATGCTATCATATTGGATTGATTTGGTTTTATCGTTCTAATGGATCGAATCAAATCAGAGTTTTGAAATCCGTTAAAGTATGGATTGGATTGGATCTTTACCAAAATCTGATATGATCCGTTAACACACAAGCACATATATAGATACGTACATATACATATAAACTCACATACACAATTATGAAAAATGCATTATAAGTGATGACTAATCATGACAGCTAACTCATCGTCACATTCATGATTATTTTTTTCCGACGGGCTAATTTAGGCAATGAAGATCAACTTTTTCTTAGCATTTCAATAGTTAGGAAAAGTTGGACGGGCAATCAATTCTCTTTTTCCTCCAGTGTCATTTTCCTCCGCTTAAAATCACACCATCCTTTTAGAAAACATCCCAAATTCCTTCTCCATCTCCGCCCGAAACCATAACCTCCCACTCTCCCCTCTCTCGGTACCCTACTACCCCCACCCCCTTCCCCCATACACTTGGACGAGGCATACCCAACCTCTACACCATAACGCCCCAGCCTCCCTTCCCTTATGCGCCTGAATGAGGTGCATTTCCCCCTCACGTACTGTACTGCCCCGCCCCCTTCCCATGTATGCTTGGACGAAACACGCTCCCCCCTCATTGTACCATACTGCCCCCTACCTCCTTCCACCATGCGTCTGGATGAGGCAATGGGTCACAACTTCTATGTTGCCATGGAGGAGCTCAAGCCCGTCGCCCACACACCCTCTAATGTGCTTAGCAGGATGGTGGAAGAGTTCTTTACGAGAGACCCCTAGGCGTTGATTGTTGATAAGTCATGAAATCCACCTCTTTAATAGTCGATGATTGTATTGTAGGAGGTAGAAAATGACGCGTTAAAAAACACAAATTTTGAATATTGTGGAGGTTTTTTTACTTGACAAGTATACTAAGGTCTAACACAGGGAACGGTTATTTTTAGCTGTGTGGTTATACATTAATTTAAATAATTAACTCATTGTGATATTAATCTCTATGCCAGATAATAAGGAATGGAATGTGCAATGCAAAAGAAGTGGAGCCCAAGATCTGTGATTTTTCTTTCTTTCAATCCTCAATTAAAATGATCAGCTAATTCTCGAATGTAATCACATATCAAAATAGGTTAGTTCAAGAAATATTTTCAATTTAACTCCAAGCTGCAGGAAAGAATATCACTAATCAGAATGGTTAAGGTCAAATGAAGCACAACAAATATGTCATGCAAATAAAGAGATCAATGATAAATTGACTCCTAATTTTCCCGTAATGTAATACTCGAAGAATGATCACTAATATCAACGGGGAAAACTAGGAAGGGACAAAATCAGAGAAAGAGAAAACAAGAGAAAGAGGGATACCTGAGGATCTTTGCTTGGGATTAAGCTTAGGCTCCTTGGGTTCCTCGCTCTAGGTCTTCGGCGAATGAGAGATCAAGCTCTTGCTGCTCAGGGTGGCTGCTACACAGAAAAGGAGGATACCGTGGATTGCATCGTAACTTCTCGCCGTTGTCGCCCAACGAAGAGTCCTTATGTTATTGTCACCGGAGAGGATATGAAGATGGGAGAGAAGAGTACTATATTGGTGGATGGCGGAGGATGGAGGAGGTGACAGGGTTTTACATGTGGAGGGTGTAATGACAAGTGAGGGGTGGTGGTGTAACGGTGGCTGAACGGTCGCAAGAGGGAGAGGTGGTGGCCATTACATGGAGAAGGAGGTGAAGGCAGGGAGTATTGCGAGAGGAGGGGGCGACGAATGAATGGCTGGGGAGGATGGAGGTCAAATGCGCAACACGTGTCGGAGGAGGGAGGAGATGGCACGTGGTGTGCACGTACCAAGAGAGAGAGAAAGAAGAATAAGAGAATAGAGAGAAGGGAAGAGAGAGGAGAGAGGGAAAAAAGAAATAATAAAAATAAAATAAATATAAATATAAATAAAAGTAATCTAAAAATTAAAATATAATAGAAATGATAAAATAACAATAACAATACTAATAAATAAATAAAATATAAAATATAAAATTTAAATAAGAAGAAAAAAGCAGAAAGAAATAGCAAATGAAGTCAAATAAAAATATGTTCAACATAAAAGTTGTTCGTTTTGACGATATATACAATTTTCATGAAGACCTAAAATCAAAAGAGATCATATGTATAAAAATCTTTTCAGGGGAACTCTATAGATAATAAAATACCTTATTTTTGGATTTTGTGCATTTTGTATTTTACTTTTATTTTAGTTAATGAATTAATTTGTTTAAAATATCTATATGATTGATTTTTTTGGATTTTTTATAGCTTAGAAAACTATAAAATAAAATCAACAAAGATAAAATATGTATAAAATATACAATATTAGATTTTTTATTTTCTTCTGATTTCTGATTTTTATGGAATTTATTTCTTGATGTCAAGTTAATTATTAATCAAATAATATAATAGAAAAGTAATTAGGTTAAAATACTTTATTTTTGTACATAAAGTAATATGCTCAAATAAGGTAAAAAAATAGGGTTATTTAATTATAGAATTTCACCCTAATTTTAACACAGTTAGCGGATGTTAATAAATCAATTTTAAAGGATTTAATTTGTGATTTATTAATAGAATTTTGCTAAGATTTTCATATAAAGTAGATGAATCAAGGATTCATCACTCGTCTACTTCACATAGGTGGTATCCTTACGATTTTAAAAACAATAGTTTTATTTAGTAAAAGGGGATAATCTTCTTAATCATCCACGACATATATGTATGTACAGACTTTTCATGGCTCTCTTATAGATGACCATTATTTCTTCCATGCTATTTTATCATATCAAAATTTTTCAGTTCACAAAATTATTTTTCTACAGAAGTTATGCAAGACACATTAGGTAAAATCATACCGATTGCCTTCATAGATATCATTGAAGCATGGGTTGTTATGGATGTGTCTCCTTATTGAGCGATGTATCTACATTATCATCTCCAAGCATACAACATGTATGGATTTCTTTTCTTATCAATTTATGTGACAGGGAAAGGTCGAGAGAAACATTGGTCTAAAAGATCAGTGGCTTATACTTTTAATTTGCTAGCAAAATATCGATTGACTCATTTTGAAGAGTTTAATTGAGTTAGATATGAATATCACTTTTTTATCTGTGATGAGTGATGACGAGCTATGGGTTAAAATGATGTTGATTGTCCTACAGTTGGTGCATATCTAATTTTATTCATTTCAATCTGAAATGCGACTGTGTTTTTAATACAGCATCATCATCATACATCAATGAACACACAAATAATGTGTTAGTCTCCTATATCAAACTCTCCCATTGTTAGTTGACGTTCTTATAAGCATCTTCATTTTGTTGAATGTATATTTCATTGTTTGTTAAATTCATTATAACAAGAAATATAATCATATGATATTCTATTGTTTGATAACTTTTCCTTGTATCCTTATTTGTTAACTCCTATTGTTCTTATTTGAATAATTTGGAGGAAAATAATTATAAAAAATAAACTAATACATTATTTATTGAAAAAACTTAAATTTCAAATTCAATATAATCATTTTAGTTTTATTGTGTGGCCTTCAACTTTTTTAACGAATTCATGGAATTCTTCATCTTTCATTTGATTATGTGATTTTTCTTTTCGTTACATCTATACATGTTATCGATTTTTAAGTCATTATTTCAATGTTTGAGGGACAGTGTGTTGTAAAGTATAAACGTGCAAGAGTAGACTATTGAGTGAGAAATGTAAGTGTAAAAATCTGAACCAATCTGATTCCATCTGTAATCCGATGGATTGGTTTGGATTGAATTTGGATATTTGATGGATTGGATTGGATTTTAAAAAATAAAAATCCATTAATGATGGATTGGACATGGATTAAGCTAAAATCCGAACCAATCTGATCACTGTGCACCCCAACTTAGCAGCATTTCTACCTCATTAGCAATATCGCTAATCCGTAATGAAAACAAAAATTAAACATTATTTATAACCCCATTCATGCTTCAATTTAAAAGAAAATATCATTAAAAATATTAAATAAGTACAATTAGTGGACAAGGAATTTTTCAAAAAAAACATAAAACATGTTTGGGGGGTATTACCCCCCAAATCCGTATTTCTACACCCCGGGCCTACTCTCTTTTCTAATACATTAAATAAACCATTTCCCGTTCATCCATTTCACCAAAAAAATAATATATTATACTATCATATCATCTAAAATACTCAACTTTTACCCACTTTTCCAAACTTCAATAAAATCGCACCACAACAACTACTCACTTTTCTAAACTTCAATGCAATCACATCACAACAAACCTTCTATCCAAACACCAAAACATAAAAAAGAGTTACCCTCCACCAAATAACCCGTAGATAACCCGGGAACCAAACACACCCTAACAATCTTATCTAACATAACCCCTTATCTCCTCTTATCATCTCTCTCCTATCAAATAGAGAATATCAAATAACTACCATTTATCCATTATTCATCTTTATCTTCTCCTTCTGTACGGAAACAATGTTCTATCCCTCAATATTCCTTTCCCCTTATTTCTTTATCGAACGGATGCTATGTTAACATATCCACAAGTAGGCATGACTACTCGACTTGATTATTATACCTTCCACGTGTATCGTGGTCCACCTCCTCATTTCGCAAGCGTCGATCCTTGATTTGCCATGTAATTGAGCTCTCTTCGCTAGCATCGATCTATGATCATCTCGTCGACGTTACTATGACGTTGTGTTTAGAGTCGGCGAAGCTCCAAGTTTCGATGTCTCACCAAACCCTTCTCTCTGTCACTTGCTGCTCTAGACGACTGCATTTTCACGTGCTCATCATCGCCTTAGCAGCATCCCTACCTCATTGGTAGTGTTGCTAATCCATAACAAAAACAAAATTTAAACATTATTTATAATCACATTCATGCTTCAATTTAAAAGAAAATATTCGTTAAAAGTATCAAATAAGTACAATTAGAGCACAAGGAAAATTAAAAAAATCCAACTCCCAAAAATTATCAGATAAAATAATTTTCAAAAGTTGGTTCTGAACTCATGATAATTTCCATATTTAGTTATTCCACTGACACACCTATGGCTTTCCCTTTAATAACCATCTTCATTTAATGGGAAAAGGGGTGCTAGGTTTAATAAGGAGGAGAATGAGAAGTATGACCCGTATTTACACAAAGAAAACCCTTCTTCCTACATATCTTCTTTCCAAACACAGGATGTTGTCCACGCTATGTAGTGTGTGTTGGTTGGGCCGCTTATGTAGGCATATGGTTGGTAACAAGAGCACTTCCTCCTCAAATTCGCCTTTGTTCGATTTTACACATCTTTTCGAGAATATAGATTTGACCTATCAAATGACGTATTATCAACATAAAATCTGAAATGTAATAAAGACTGGATGATCTATACAATTATGGTCTCGAATTTTAAATCCAATGGTCGTATTTTCTAGAATAAATTTTTGAACCTAACACAATTTCATTCCCGATTGTCCCAATCTGATCAAATCAATTCTGATTGGTGTGCCCATAAACTCATATATCTAACATTATCAACTTCCGGATTTTGATTCGTATACAAAACTTTTTCTGCCAAAATCTGATCTCACTTTATATGATTTAGCAATCAACACAACAATCAAAAACATACATAATTATATTTATGCAAAGGATATTCATATTGCATAAACCTAAATCATTGAATGATTCGAGGACAAAAAATTGGATTAGTACTAATTAAGATATATTATGGCTCAAATATATCACAAAATAGAGCACATGAGGAGGGATATTGGTCCTTCACCTTTCCTTAAGTGCCCCGGTGAAACATTGAGCCTCGAGGCATCTTCCCATGTCTTGGAGCCTTCATGTGGGGATGGGAAATTGGTGTTTTGGGGTGGAAAATATAATTAAGAAAATTCAATCATTTTTTAGCTCCAAACCAAGGTATAAAACAGATGGTGATCGATATTCTAATTACCCTCCTATTTTTATTTCTATTTTTATCTCCTAATTTCTTAATTTAGAAATTGAATATGAAATTGAAATTTAAATCCCATCCATCTCCATTAATTGACAACTAAATACCACCCCACAATCTAATTAAATAATTTATTTAACTAATTTATTTGCAAATCCAACCGGTTAGATAATATTTAATTTTACGCCCACAAAAATAATAGGTAACTGATTTGTTACATGACTTTTTAGTTTTAGTAAAATAAAAACACACAATTGTATTTGTTTCTGTGGGTTTGATATTGAATTAATTTTACAAGGTCAAGTGTGGTCAATTTGGTCATGTTTTTATCGGATTTTGGTTGAATAAGTATAATTTGATAACATTTAGAAATATTACAAACATCTACTAAGATGACCACTGCTCCATCACTCTTCCAATCTTGTACTCCCCAACATAGTTCCTAGAATGCGCGTCATTGCCCATTCAAAAACTCCTGCATTAATCGATCTATATGAGAAGAACTGATGCCAATTAGGGTTGGGTATCGGGTCGGGTTTGAGTTGGCCCGGCCCAAGCCTATTTATGTATATGGGCTAATGGGTCGGGCCTAGGCCCATTTTATTTTCAAAAATTAGGCCCAAGTCCAAACCCGGCCCAAATAAAATGGGTCGGGTTCGGGTCGGGCCGGCCCAATTTAACACCTATGTATACCAATATCATGTCTTCCATTCTTCTTGCATTTGTGTGGTTGTTTCTTATGCATGTGTGCATGTTTAAAACTATAAGCATGCTAACTAATTTGTGATTTTAACATTAGTTGTATGTTGAAAATAGAAATGTGGTAAAAATATGGCGACTTAAACCACCATTCAATTCATCATTACATATTCTATTGTAGATGCGGGCACTATGACCCAATATAGATTGGTTACTTACAGTTGTACATGCTCTAACACTTGAGTACACAGATTCCATTCTTTTTTCTAGGCTCAAAAAAAAGGGAGACACTCAACGGTATTCGCCCCAATGTATTAAAAAGTTAAAGTGAAGAAGAAGAGTAGAGAAGGAAATAACGTACAAGACAGAACAAGACAATAAAAGCGAATATACAAAAACAGGACCACCACAAGCACAGAACAAAGTGGCCGGAGAAGAGCGCATCATTCCTCCCCAACCAAATGGACCACAACCTAGCAATCGGAATCAACATGCCTCTCCTACCCCTGCTCCTGTTAAGTACCGGCGCATCACAGAAGGCCATCAAGTCGTCCGGTCTCACCCAAGCCAGATCCTCCCAAATCCCCGGGACCATGGGGCGGCCAAAGAAAATGTGATCAATGGTTTCGACAGCCGAATCACAAAGCACACATGAACTGGCAATATTAGGCATGAATCTAGCACAACGATCACGCGTCAACAATCTCTTTTTGCGAAGAAGCCAAAGGAAGAAACCAATGCGCTCAGGCAGCCTCAGGCTCCAAAAAAAGTTAGAGAGATTCGCCAGGAAACGCGGGAACCGGCAACCATCGACCCAGCAGGAGGCCACGGAGGCCTCTTTGTCGGCCGCCAGGGCAAACAAGCGAGGGAAACGCTCATTCAAGGCTCCCCTACCCGTCCAATCGTCAAGCCAAAATTTAAAATATTCCCCCTTCCCCAGCACCGGCCGAAAAAGGGTAAGATTCCTAGCAAAAACATCCAGCACGCTCCGCCAAAACGGAGTATGAACACCAACCACACCCCCCCCACCAGCCCCAACCTTCCTTCCCCAAGAAACTCCCTCAAAACAGAAATGAAAAAGTTGTCACCCTGACCCCAAATTCTGCTCACCCACTTGAGGAGAAGAGCATCATTGACAACTGCCAGCCTCCGCATACCCAGACCACCATCCCGCTTGCCCCTAGTAACCTCATCCCACGCCACAAGATGCACCCCCTTCCCCCCTCCCCCTTCCTCCCCCAAAGGAAACTTCGCATACACTGCTCCAAACATAAGCGAATCCCCTTCGGCATGCCGCGAATAGAAAGAAAGAATACCGGGATTGATGAAAGCACCGCCTTAATAAGAATAAGCCGACCCCCTCTTGAAAGCAAAGCGACACGCCAACTAGAAAGCCGCAATTCCACTTTCTTGACCAGGCGCCAGTCCCAAAGCCTAAACCTTCCAACCACCAGTGGCAAGCCAAGGTAGTCAATTGGAAGGTCCACCGGAGGAGACCCTAAGATCCGGCCGCACTCCACCGCCTCTGCCTGCGACATCCCAAATGATATAACCTCGGACTTGCTTCCATTCATAAACAACCCCGATAACTCGCTAAACAGTTCCAGAGTCACCGCCATACCAGTGACCTCGGAGGGGCCTCCCTCGATGAAGCAAATGGTATCATCCGCAAATTGGATCAAGGGCACGCGCATGGCGCCCTTAGAATAACCATTCGAAATCCCGGCGTCAATCACACGGTCAACCATACGTGCCAAGACGTCCGCAGCCAAAATAAAGAGAAGGGGAGCGAGAGGACACCCTTGGAGCACCTCCCTTCTCGGCTGAAAGAAGCCCCCAACCGGCCGACCATTTACCAAAATGGAGAGCGATACTGTGGTCACACATCTCCGCATCCACGCAATCCATAACTCAGGAAACCCGCGCCTATGCAAGACCGACCACAAGAAGCGATACTACTGGCAGTCATACGCCTTGGCAAAGTCGATCTTCCATAGCACCCCCTTCTTACACGACTTCTTCCAATCAGCAACCAACTCAGATGCCACCGCAATACAGTCCGATATCTGCTTGCCCCTAATGAAAGCAGCCTGGGCCGGAGAAACAATTGAATCCAGGACATGAGCAAGCCGACGTGCTAAGACCTTAGCAACGATAAGGTAAATGCCGTTAGAGACTGAAATAGGACATAAGTCCTCGATACGCTGAGCCGTCGTGTATTTAGGGATCAAAACAATGATGGCCCTATTAATCCGATCAAACCCAGCATTCCCATAGCAGAACTCGGATACAACCTCCATAACATCAGGGGCCACCACCTCCCAAAAGTCACGAGCCACCGAGAAACTGTCAGGGCCCGGGGACCCATCCTCGTTTAAATCCCAAACGGCCTCCTTAACTTCCTCCAACGAGAACGACTGAGTCAATAACTCACCGTCCGAGGCCAGAATGAACGACGCCCCAAGGCCCAACCACTGCCACCGACGCGGAGAGCGCCTCGCCGAGAAGCACTTGAAATGATCAACGATGGCGAGCACCATCTTCCTCTCCCCATTAAAGCGCACACCATTGATGAAAACCGATCGCAACGCATTAGATCGTTTCCTACTACTAGCCACACGATGAAAGAAAGCCGTATGAGCATCCCCTTCCTTGATCCAGGTCTTTCTGGACCGCTGACGCCATTCAATAGCCCGCTTCTTGTCCTCTGTCGCGACCTGCTTCTGCGCCAATAAGCGATGTTGGAGTTCCTCAGGCAGGAGATCCCTCTCATTCTCAACACGATCCAAGGTCTTGATGATGTCCTCCGCCGCAGCCCCGGCGACGCTTCTCGCCAATCGCGACTCCTTGAATAGCGCCAGGACCTTGCGCAGCGAGGCGAGCTTCTGGTCAAGCCTATAAGCCGTGGACCCCATTAAGGACGAATGATTCCAGTGTGTCCTCACCACCTCCTTGAAATTAGCCTCCTGGAGCCAGCACTTCTCGTAACGAAAGAGTCCCCCCGGCCGTTGGCCCTCACTAGAATCCCAGACAATAGGCGAGTGATCAGAGAAAGATCGGGGATGAGAGGAGACTGAACAGAGATGAAAGCAATCCAAGAGCTTCCCAAAAACCAAAAACCGATCAATCCTATAACGGGTAGAGTTGTTCCGCCAAGTGTAAGAGATATCATTAGGCACCATACCTTCCAGAGCTAGCTCATCCAGAATCTCAACAAAATCAAGGGACCCCGGATCCTGGCCCCCCTGCCCCGTGGGCGATCAGAGGAGTGCATCGTAACATTGAAGTCTCCCCCCAAAAGCCAGGGAAACCCCTCGAAAGCAGTAGCCGCCGCTCGAACATCATCCCACAACTCCTTCCTCATAATGTGGCAACATGGGGCATAAACACAGGAGAAAGCGATAGGCAAGTCAGAATCACCACGGTTCAGGACCACAGATAACATATGTCTTCCCACCAATACAGAGCTGAAGGAGAATGCCGTAGAACCACACAATTAAGAAGCCCCCCGCCGACCCAACCGCATCCACCGCTCGAAATTCGTCTAGAGCACCCGCACCAAAAGAATGCCAAAGGGTATCACCCACCCCCTCAATTTCGTTTCTTGAATAAAAGCAATATCACAGCCCCAATCGAAGAATCTAGAGCCCAAAGATCGTCTTTTGTCGGCCTCCCCGAGTCCCCTAACATTCCAGGAGAGAACTTTCATTAAGACACATCAGTAGTATCTCCAATACGGCGGAGACCAGCCGCCTCCGCCACAGAGTCCCTCAAAGTTGCACAAGAATGCTTCACCAAGGATCCTTGCCGCGATCGATTACGCCTACGATATCTTTTCCCCGACCGCCTGTCGGGGAGACTCCCCACAGCAACAGCAGCATCCACGTCTGAGGGAGCCCTTGAGGGGCAATCAGAAGGGATCCGCATCTCGGGCACGGGGGATCGGCTAACTGCCACAGCAAGCGAGCCCTGCGCACCCAAATCCGAGAGGGAATTGATGTCCACAATCTGAACCTCGCTGGCCACACTCGAATCCGATACCGACAAACTAATCGGATCACGAGTCCTCCCCATCCCCAGCCCGGGTCCAAAATGAATATACCCGCCAAAGTCCAACACCGCCTGGCCCGATAAATGACCCGAGAAGCAAAATCGTACATCACTAGCCGACAACCACGTTCGAGGTTCAGGAAGCGAATCCACCTCGGGCATCCCCATATCAACCAAACCGCCACTTGTGGAAGCAAAGCACGTCATCCGATGTTGCACCCCGAAGGGACGTGAGAAGTCCACCACAGAAGGCGACGCTTCGAAAGTTCCCCCAAGCCGCGCCACCTGGCAGCCAGAAGATGAGGCGACATCCCCGGGCCCCCGAGCCCACCAGGCCGGAAAAGATGCCTGCCCGATCAACCGCCCCCTCCGGCTGAGGCAGCGACGCGACGATAGAAAGCTCCACCCGAAAACGCCATCGTCCAATCTTCAAGGACCCGAAGAAGAGCTTGCCAACCGCATCATTAAGGAATCCCGAGGTGCACTCCAATAGAACACGAGTGACCCTCCAGTCCGTTCCTGGCTTAAGACCGTCGTCCACAATCGCTAGAACTTCCCCCCATCGGCAGAAGGCCTAGCGAAGGCAGGGAATAGTCCTAGAGAGAAAAGGGACACCTCGAACTTCCGCAACACACACCTCAACGTCGGAGAAGGCACCATCCGCCACGCGAAACATCCTCCAAATAATATCTTCGGCAGCACCATTCCGAATAAGCCTTTCCCGTTGCTCCGGGGAAAGGCCACGAACACAGCAACGAGAAGCATCTAAGACTTGAACGTCACTGGCGAAGAATGGGCCCAGAAAGCCAAGAATATGAGACCTTACACCATCCCAATCGATGCCACTCCGACGGGCAAGCCCCACATCCGCCAAGCACCGGTTCACGCCATGCAAACCTATCCCATGCAGACCATCAACCAAAGAGGATTCTTCCCCCGCAACTTCCATCCCCATCGTTGCAGCACCGCCATCCACGTCGATAGCCGCATCGCCCAATCCGCCAGTCGACAAAGACACAGCACGAGGCCCCTCCACCACCTGCGCATAAGAGCGCACCCCCCTCGAAGGGAACGATACCGACCCATCCACTCGCGAGGCCTGCATGCCCCCACGAGTCCCCGACTTGCTTGCCAACCTGTAAGAAGGGTTGCCACGTCCAGCGACCCAACACGAGGCTTCCCAGTGACCAACCTTTCCACAACCATAACACCTAGCAGGAAGCTGACAAATCGAAGCAACATGACCATGCACACCGCACCTAAAGCAGCGTTTCCCAGGCTTCTTGTGAGATACCTGCACCCATTCACCAGCCACCTCCCTCCTCTCCTCCCCGCCCTCCGCACGCATCGGCGACCCTGCAACGACCCTGAGATCGACCCCCTTCCCCTTCGCACCTTCTCGACCCACCAGAGCACCTCCCGTTGCAACCGCCGAGCTAACCATCTTGTTTCCCGAGCTTTCGGACGACCCACCCCCTTTCGCCTGCGCTCTCCATCAGCGCTCCATCGATCGTCCCAACACTTTCCACATATTCCATTCTTGCATATTAATGTAATAATCTTGTATATTAATGTAATAATATCCTCAATCCACGTTAATGGATATGATTATTAATGTGTCTAAGCATTTATTCTACACTCGAATAAGGATATTAAAGTTAGAACATGGTATTTGGAATGAACATAAACATAATTGATATAATTATATCGTACTAGATATGAATATACTTGCTTTAGAATGGGTCGGGCTATCGGGCTATCGGGTTTGGGCCTTCTCAGGCCCAAACCCGACCCGATAATCAATATTTGCTCATTTTAGGGCCCACGGCCCGTCCATTAAATTTCGAGTTCGGGTTTGGGTCGAGTTATACGGGTCAGGTTTTGGGCGGGGTCGGGCCGGCCCAGCCCAATGCCCAACCCTAATGCCAATTGGATAATCATGGTAGGAGCAACTCGAATCGAGAGGACAAGAATATTTGGATCAATAAGAGGTATCGGCCATAAGAACATAGCTCATATCTTTGCATTCTATCTCCAGATTACTTGCTTTTGCAAAACATCGTGTGGATTTGCCATCTTGCTTTTTCTCTTTCTCCGTGTTTTGGAGTTTTTATTACTAATCCTTTGTATGTATTTTTCATGCATTGTCAGCATTACTTTCTTCGTCCCTTCTTCTTTTCATCCTGTGACTTGTTAAACTTCTTTCATTTCATGATTTACCCATCGCATGAAGCACATCAGTATTCCTATCAGTTGATGAATGCATGTCAATTCACAGTCCATCAACTCCTTTGAAAAAAGGGACGATTTCAGATATCAAAATTTCATCATCCTACAAATCAGCATCTTTCTAAAATATTTATATGAGGGGGGTAATGAATATAACTACAGCAATGTTCGATGTTCATATTCAATCTTTTCTTTCATATTTTTTAACTTAGAGATAATGAAATTGAAGATATTTAGATGATGATCCTTCAGCCGTACAAATTATGAAAAGGCATTGCTTGAGATGCAGAATATTGGTATAGATCAACATCTTTCTAAAATATTTATATGAGGGTGGCAATGAACATAACAACAACAATGCCCGATGTTCATATTCAATCTTTTATTTCATATTTTTTTGACTCAGAGATAATGAAATTGAAGATATCTAGATGATGAACACTAAACCATACAAATCATGAATTAAACCATACAAATCATGAAAGGCATTGCTTGAGATGCAGGATATCGGTGATGGTCTTCATCATTTATATGTAGACCTGGCCAAATTGCGGTCCGGGCCGGCCCATGGGCCAGGCCGAACGGGCCGAGTAAAAAACCTCTGTCCAAAGCCCGCCCATGGGCCTCCATGGCCATTTTGATTATTTTCCATTTATTTTTTTAATTGATATTTCATACGTATAAATGATTTTATTAATACCATCTATACTTTATATAACTAATATACGTAGTTTACATGTTACTTGACATGTAATTCATTGAGTTTTTATTTAAAACTAGTGTCATAAATGAAAAACTTAAAGCATATCATATTAATATATGTATAATTTGACATATATTTATATATTTTTTGCGGGCCGGGCCAGGCCGGCCCATGCTTAAATTTCGAAGCCCAATCCCGGCCCATGAGCGGGCTGGGCGGGCGGGCCCCCAGCCCGTTGGCCAGGTCTATTTATATGCTCCAACTTCAACCACATAATCGCCATAGAGGTTTCATTCATGGTTTCATGAAGAACATTGTTCGACAAGCAATGTTATATACTTGCCTAGACCTTTTTATACATATCATCTTTCTATTCTTGAGTTAATGTCGCTGGCATGTTCTCCCGGCCTCTCAGTGCATTCATGACTCCTTGTTAAATGAGCATTAACTCCATTTTGACACATTATAAGCCACATGATGCTTCAATCGAACTTGTCTATCTTAAATTTCATCATCGTCATCATCATCATCGTCGTAGATGTCAGATTAATCATTAGCGATCTGCAGCGGGAGGCTTCACTACAAAGTGAAAGATGTTAACAAAATGGATCTTTGTGGAAACTCTCAAACGTACATAAATACATGAAGAATATCTAGCTCATCGTTGTGATACCATGTTGTTGAGAAACAATCCAAGCAAACAACAATCTACAAGCGATTACACATAGAAGACAATGATTTTTGTGGAACTACCCCACTGGTGTAGCGAGGAAAAAATACATGCAAAAGGGGATCTCACTACTAAAAAGTGGAGTATATGAAACAAAACCCCTATGAAATGGTACTCTCTTGGAAGTACATCCTCAGATAATTGACGCTTTATCATAATATTGTATATATAGGTTACGCGGTAACAGATCCTAATCTAGTAGAGCCAGCCAAGATCCATTTCCGAAATATATCAGATCCTACATGGTTGAGTTTGCAAGATGTGTCTCAACAATGTCAATGCTCTAATGATGATTTTTCTACGAAGATACATTGATACACGATTAGTCAATCGCGATCCTCTCTTCCCAACAACAATTATATTTTCAGTTAGTCAGAAAATAACATAAGATGATAAGGCTACTATTCTTCATGTTTGGATACATGCGTGTATCCAATGAAACAGATAATGATGTTGATTGGAGCAAGTCGATTCGTTGACACATTGGATACTGGTGTGGATTAGGTCAGGCTACATATAATTGGGCAGATACCCGCCACACACACAACCCGACAAATGAGATCCAGATCTACCAGATCGAGGTGCTTCAGGAAAAGTGATGAAGCACGAGAAAGCATGCACTGAGAATCATCATGCCTTCATCCCTTTTGCTTTTGATACTTTTGGTTTCTTAGCGCCAGAAGCTGTTGAGCTTTTGAAGAGGATCCAAAAAGTCATGAGTAGCAATGTGATGGTTCCTAGATTATGGACGTAGTTTTCAGAAGGATTGGTTTTGCAATTCAAAAAGGATTAGCAACGCAGCTTGTTGCTCGCTTGTCTCCTATTTCGATGTAATCCCTCTTTGTTGATTGAAATTTCTAAAGTTTCTGCATAAACCACATCATGTGTGAAGTACATTTTCAAAAAGTCCCAAGGCGACATCTACCCATGTTAATCATTTGATCGCATATCGAGTTGGAGAGTGCCTCCATGGGCATCGATGTCATTGCACAACGCAATCAAATAACTTCCCAAGCTATCCATTCTATTACTCCCTCCCATAGTCTATATTCAACCACAACAATGGATTGCCATTCTCACTGAGGTCTTCCACAAGGATTTTCAATCTCAGATCAATCTACAACCTCTCAGTATCAATAATATTTCATAAAGATTTACTAGCAACTTAAGTACACATAGTTTGAGAAAAGTAAAGTTTAATTCGCACCTTGATGTGCTTGCTTCCATGCCATTGGAGGAAAAGATGAGAGAGGCTTTTGGGAAGGGAAAGCTGCATCATCTTTCCCCACCTCCAACCATCACTCCAAAATAGAGATGCTTTTCCCCCATTATTGATCTGAATGCGTCACATCCAAAGTACACCCTCCTTATGCCATAAGTTGGGTACCAATCAGGACTGTACTGTATGTACTCACATCATTCACCAGATGATAAACAAAGAAATTTGAGTGTTTACTGTATGATCATATTGAACAAAGCATGTCATTCTGGTCCCAGGCATTTCAATGATGGATAAAAAAAACACCAAAGCTCTTGCCATGCCGACAGCCCCCCAACCCATGCTCCAGGCATTAATGGTTGCAGATTTACAGCAACATGCTCGAATAATTAATGGGTCTCCCTTCAATCAAATCGAAAATGTCGAGGATCGAGCGGAATCAGTGCACTGCAGACAGTAGTACACAGGGAACCTGTTTTCGCTCAGAAGAGACGAACAGGCACATGAGCTATGTCAAAGAGGCAGGCCATGAATCGCTCCGGATTATTTGAAGAACTAACATTATCTTGTCGAGCTGGGGAGGGCTTAGCGCGAGCTCTGCAACAAAACTCGAAGTCCAGAAATAAGTTGCAGCTACAGACTTACAAGTTACACAGTATGGTATAACCAATGACACATACACAAAGCAAGTCCTGGGATGGGTCGCTACTTAGCTGTCAGCTGTGATTCGAAAGAAGGTGGTCGCAACTAGAAATTGCGCTTGGGAAAGCCCATAACAACAATACGTGAGCAGTTGCTGCGGGGCAAACTGGACAAAACAACAACCCAGACACGCCATTGATGTGTGTGGAGCAGTGCTCATTATGTGAAGGAGGGGCTTTGCCAGCTGCCATGGCAGGAAGATGACAATCTTACGTTCCGGTCCCAAGACACATAAACAACCGCATGAGAACATATATTGCCTGCGCAAAGAGCTCTGTCGACAATATTTGGATGCTTGCAGACCACTACAAGGGGATTTACCATGACAACTAAGGAGTGGCAATGGAATTTCAAGAAACCCTTTCAATGATATTATGGTTGAGGCCGTGTAATTTACAAGGAGACATAGAGAAGGATATGTACATTGTGTAGGAAGAAAAGAAAAAGAAGAGCAAACCTTCCAAACCCAAACTTTATTGGCACCTGAAGATCTCTGTTAGAAGAGCCAGCTTCCACAGTGACTGAAACAGATCGCGGTTCAATCACGAACATCAACTTGGTCCTGACGGTTAGAGACTTGCTTGCAGTTGGAGCTCTTCCCGGTCACAGACTAATAGCCCGCAGACTTCAGATTGAGATAAAGAACGCTTTGAATGAAAGCTTTCACTCCGGAGATACCTAAGCAGGAACAATACATGGTCAATATCAGGAACTACGACAATGGCGAGCAATTCTCGGTAAACATTTGTGTATGGGAGGATGTAGAATTTGGTCAGTTCAAATATGATGATATATGGTAAATTTCAGGACAATTATGTAGTCTAGAACAAGAGTAAAAATCATCCAATTAACTAAAACACCAATGAACCAGAAAATCCCTCAGTCATAAAGATATCATTGTCGTAATTCTACAACTTAAAAACAACTCTCTATCGAGCAACTTCCAGGAAGGAAATTGACAGCAAAAAAATCACCATGATTTCTTCAATGCTTATATACAATGTATGACAGCGCGAACAATGCCATTTTGACATTTTTTACGTGTAGTATGACACATGGAAAAAGAAAAATCAAGAACAAACTATGAACTACCAGAAAACTAAAAATAGAATTATGCTTTTTTTGGTATACTCACTTGCAGTGGCAAAATCAAAGCCTTTGCCCCGTTTTCCCAATGAATGCATCCCGTAGCCAGGCGCCAATTCTTCGTCACACCATCGTATGTAGTCTCTGTATTTCCTACAAAGCACCCTTGTATAACTATAAACAACACTTGCAAATATCGTGTGTCACGTGGATTCTCGGAGTTGCGAGTTCCTGAGAGCCAAACATATGGATCCTACTGAATTTTCTTGGCTGCAGTATCAAAGAACCGTGCCACTTCCCGGTACAATTGTTCCCCCTCGAATGGCTTTGAGACGTACCCGTCCATTCCACATTTTAGACACTCTTCATGGGTAGCCTGAATCACATCTGCTGTCATGGCTAGAATGGGTGTGTGCCAGTGGGTAATATTTCCATATGCTTGGACTGAAGCTTCGTTAGATTTTATACGCTTGTTGGCAATGCTTTCCATCTCCCTTATCAACTTTGTCGCTTGAAATCTGTGAAAATTGAACATTTCACATGCATGGTCAGCTAAAATTTAGGAATTATCAATAAAATCTAAAAGTTTGAGATACTAATGTGTTCATCCAAAGAAAAAATTGTGATTTTTTGTAGTATGGTAGATAAACAGATTGTTTATCGTAAACTACGTGCATTTGTAGATTTCAAAGCACGTTTAGCCTCACGTACCCATCCATTTCTGGCATCTGAATATCCATAAAGCAAGCATCAAATTTGTGAGGGTGGCTCGAGCATTGCAATCGCCTTTTTGCCACTGTCAGCGATGGCAACTTCGGCTCCGTAATTTTTTCAGTGCCCCCAGCAGCAACTCTCAGATTGACGAGGTTGTCATCCACCACCAGGATACGCCTCCCGCGAAGGAGACTGCGCAAAGAAGACAGTGGAAGAGTTCGTGTCGACCGTTTTCTTTCTCTACAACACCGAAAGATTTTTGAATAGATAATGCCAGCATATTAGCTCTAAGCGGCTTGATGACAACTGCGGGTACAATGCCCATGGATTCGGCAGCATTAACCTTACTAGAGCTAGTGGGATTTGTCAAGAGGAAAATTTTGGGACGACCACTCTGGTCTCCCTCCCGGTTCTTGCCAATGAACGGAGTCCAGAGATCAAGCATCAGCTAACCAAACCTCCTTGTCGATAAGCACCATGTGTATAGCTACGAGGCAAGTTTTTATTTGAGAAAGAGCTTTCGCGGAATCCGTGACCATATCAACTGTGATTCCTAGCCTTTGTAGATTGTATCTTGTCACATTTGCACGAACCGGTCTTCTAATACCAAAGCGACAAGGCCATGTAATCCAGTTGGCTTGTTCTCGTTTGATTTGGCCGTTCCCCTGCTAAGAACAGCAGTAAAGGAGAAAGTGGAACCAACTTGTGGTTCGCTCGCGAATACGATCTCTCCTTTCATGAGACCAACCAAGCACTTACTGATGCTCAGCCCGATTCCAGTGCCTCCATGGATGCGAGCGATGGAGGGACCAACCTGCATAAAGGGCGTGAAGATTCTAGATTGGGCTTCTCTGGGGATTCCAACACCGGTATCTTCTACGGATATAACTAAATTGATAAGATCGGGAGTCGTTTGATATAAGGTCGATTCTTGATTGAAAACACTCAAGCATTTCCAACTGCTTCTTTTATCAACCACAGGAAAGCCACTGAGTGTATCAGCATACTTGTGTTCGTTCTCCGTCCCTATCGAGCCTATAACTTCATCGACAAGGTAAACCACCACAAAGACATGCCCTTTGTCGGTAAACTACAAAACAAAACATGCATTTGTTTGTGAGCAAAGACAACAAACTCCTTCGGAAATATGTATGCATAACAAAGCAAATGGTTCTTACTTTTATTGAATTGCCCATAAGATTGGTGATGATCTGGCGTATTCTATTAGGATCCCCAACAAGAACATCCGGAACCCGGTCAGAGACGTACACAGCCAACTACATATACATTTAAAAGGAGCGTGCGGGTTAATATAATACTAGAGGAACTGACATCAAAAATACCAATAAAAATTGAAAATAGGATGCTCATGCTACCTCAAGTCCTTTCTCTTGACACTTCCCGGAAAAAAGAGACAAGACATCATCAAGAACCACTCTTAGATCAAATTGAACAGCTTCAAGATCAAGCTTCCCGGATTCGATTTTTGCCTGGTCAAGAACCTCGTTTACAAGCGAAACAAGAGCCTTTCCACTAGCTTGAGCAGTTCTTACATAATCTTGTTGTGTTGCGTCCAACTCGGTGTCCATAAGCATCTGTAACATTCCTGGATGTTTAAATGGACGAATGAGTACTGAAAGAGTTGTCGAAGAAGTAGATAACCAGGTGAATACAGAAGATTGAAGTGAAAGATACTCACCCAATACACCATTCATAGGAGTTCTAATCTCATGGGACACGGTTGCCAAAAACTGCGGGATGACATAATCGGTGGTAAGTACAAACAAAGTCTGCAACCAAAAAAACCCAACAAGAAATCGTCCCGCTCATCCACACACTATTCGCACACTTACCTGGGATTTTGCAACATCCGCATCCTCAGCCCGCTTTTTAAGCTCCATCATTTGTCGATAATCATCTTCAACCTTTGCAATACGGTTTACCGTAGCATGAAATATATACCCGACTAGAAGAGCAATGACAAGAGTACCAATAGATGTTGTGATTGCAAGCCAGGGAGTAGGTGGATTGTGTTTGAACCTGTCAAGGAGCATATAACCTTAGCAATAAAAACATAACCTTTCTTTAGAAAAAAAAGGAAAGGCGAAAAATGTGTTTTAATAATCTCCAAGATACCGGCAATGCATTTCATGCTTTCTGTCTGGATCCCCAAAATTAAGGCTGCTGACATGACATATGCGATTCGGAGGGGCATTCGAACCATACATTGGTATCGGCTTGGAAGCGTTCGTAGTATCATAAACATTTACGATGATGGATTGCTTACAGGCAAGCTGATGAAGCAGCTTGTCCACAAGAGCTTCAATATCGAATACCCCTCCGATATATCTGATCCATAAAACATTCCAACAGCATGAAGCAAATGAAAATATAGAATCGAACTGTACAAATTGCAGAAACAAAGAAAGCAATTGAATTGGATTAACTCACCCAATGGCGGCTTTAATCCTCTCCTCCGGTGTTGCATTCGGTGGTAGGCCAGATTCGTAGACGGCAAAAGTTAAAATAACACCCAGACGCTTGGACAGTAGATCGAAAGGAGCAGTAAGGACGCCCTTCCCAGATAATCTCGCTCGTAGTATGTTCTGTCGATCCTCCTGCAGAACACAGTTTCCTAGTATAAACAAACATTCACAGGCTGAAATCACATCTTCACTTGGTAAAGTTAGTGTGTTCTTCGTATGCTTAGAACTTAGAAGTGAGACACAGGATAAAACTTGTTGGTCGGAAGAACGAATCCGTTGAAGTTTACCTTCCCTGTTAACATATCATAAGATACAACATGCTTTATGGTATCCTGAGCGAAGATGACAGGAGCATACTCTTCACTATCGGGGCATGCTTCTGGATTCTCAGCAACAAAGTCATCTCCTCGGGCCGGAGACTGGTCTTGAGTATGGTGGTACATCTTTTTAATGGACCATCCTTGTTGCTTCTCGAATTCGGCCCTTTCCGAGTGCAGAACCTTAACGGCATAGGCTACACCACTGGTTAGAGGTCTCTCGAATGCCGTTCTTTCCGTGTACTCGGCGAACGTTGCCTGCAAGTTGATCATGCTGACAATGAGCATAACACATTCTCCTAAACAATGTAATTTTCTAGTTGTAAAGCGAAGTAGAGCAAATCTTGATCAGAAACAAAGCTGAACATGAAGACACATCTCTTACCATACTTCCTATATCGATTCTTCATCGGAAGCATCAAAGATTCTTATGTCTAAACAACTAGTTCGCCTGAAAATTTGAAGGGTGAACAGTAAAATTCAACTACCTGGTCAATGGCAGAGGGCACTTTGGAATGGTGGAATGTGGAGACCATAATCGACAGCGCTCGGACATGATTCATGCTCACATTAAACTGGTCCTGGAGCATCCTCGCACGCTCGTCGCACATGCTAGCGAGCGTCTCCCGTCTCTTCTCCTTCGCCTGAGAATTCATGAACAGAAAGATCCACACGGATGCTATCATCCAACTTAGCACCCACACAAGCAGGAGCTTCCTCCACCAAGTGCTCCGGTACCTCCTCGACCCGAAGAAGTGGACGTACAGATGGTTCCTCAAGTCCTTCAAGGAGAGCCTCCTCCATAACCCAAACCAAAGATCACCGTCCTCCCGGGGCCCGGACTTGCCCCCCACAGGATCACCATTAGTGAGCCAGTTCATGAGGGTATCATAGAAGAACCACCAACTTAACATCAAAGGAAGGTGCAGTAACCCCCGAACCCAACAACACTCACGACCCACAAAAAAAGAGCTACGAAATTTCCACAGGATCACACAGATTGCAGCTCTGCTCCACAAATCACAGGAGATCTGCCCAAGAAAAGGCCAAGAACAAGATTCAAAGATCCAATCTTTGGCTAGAGAACAGGGAGGGGAGGCAAAATCCGGCCGAACTGGCGAGAACCCATCTGAAAAAATCGAGGTGGGAGCTTAGATTCGGGCCCCAGGATTGCGGAAATCAAACAGGAAAAAGAGGGCGCATGTGGGAGGTGGCGGTGGTGAGGTGGGTTGACTCGTGTTGAGCTCGGGGGGGAGGGGTGGATGGGAATGGTAAAGGGTCCGGATTCATGGCTTCTGCCAAAGCAGATTCCTGGAGAGAAAAAGATTAGGGGGAAAGAGGAGGAGAGGGAGGAGGGAGTTGTGTCCAGTAGCGCGAGCGCACACCATTATCTATCTCCAAGAGAGAGAAAGAGAGAGGGAGGGAAGAAAATAGTGTAAATAATTAAATTTAATTAAATTAAGAATTTAAAAAATGCATTTATATTTTGTTTAAGATTTGCATGATTGATAATGAGGAGGAGCACCACTTGCCCCCCTATTTGGAGAAGGATTTTTGGATTTGTCTTTTTACATAAATGCCTCTCTCTCATTTGTAATCACATGCTAGGTAGGTAGATTGATTCATTTGCATATGGCTTCTTTTGGATTTTGCTACATAAAATACATGCAAGAGGGGGGAAGAGGAGTTCTTGCACCATGACCCCTGAAATCTTGTTGTAATTAGACTAAGATCCATGTAATCTTACCGACTCTTACATCACAATTCGTGGACACTGACGTATGACTTGAATAAAGTAAGACTGTAGGGATCGTGATGTGATTACAAAGATCACAGCTGTTATGGTACAAGTAAACAAGTTTTTAGGGTTGTGATTTAAAAAACTCAAATAATAAATGAATTCGTAATTCGTGAGTGTATACTTAATAAGTGTGTTAAAAGCAACAAATGCGAGATCGAGAACTAACGACAAATTGCAACTGCAAGTTGTTTCTCGCGTCTTATGCATACCTGATGTGAACCACCTTTTAATATTGCTATTTTTTCATAACAAAGTTTATTCAAAAAGTCAATAATTTCCATTTTTTAAATAACATGCATCATGTCTCACCACTTCCCCATATTGCATCTGAGGACCATTTTATGAAACCTACTCATATAAAAAAAATAAAAATGAGGTGTATTTGGTTGGGGCAACTTTGCTTATCTAAATTGTTATTTCTTAAAAAATTAGCTTTTGTCTCTTTGTCATTCCAATAATATTTAGTAAAATGTAGCTAGGTTATTTCCGTAATTCACCCATTTGTTTCAAATGTATAAGATAAGTTATTTTTTTTAAAAAAAAGCATGACTTATCTTGGTTAAAGAGAAAGATACACCGGTGAAGATAAACTGGTCTGAAGATCGAGAGATATGTATGCTCACCAACTAGGGCAAAACTAACCACATGAAAGAGTAAACCAATCATCTCTGCTCTCTTAGTTGATGAGCGCGAGTGCAACCGTGGAAAGGAGCGAAAGACCTAAATCACACAATCGCATTTAAAATGGGTAGCCAGTTAGCATTAGTCATCGGCTCAACTGTTCTCCGTCCTTAACTAAATGAAAATTGGATTGTGTCGAAAAATCAAGAATCCAACTCGATCGATGAAAGAGCATGGGTTCCTTCTTACATTCCAGGATTTCCATCCCATCGCACGGTGCTTCCTTCACTTTAAAAGACTGACAAGCAAACATGCTAGACCAACCAGCATGTGATAGAAGTAGTGGCTCCCACTTTAAAGGATTAGATTTCGAATCCTACAAATAAAAAAATGGGCTTAGTCCATATATTTCTCGACCTTGAAATTAAATAGAAAAATAAGGAGAAGAAGACACGTGGACATAAATACAAGTGCAAAAAACCCATTTAAAATGACGATGGGAAGAGTGGGAATAAAATAAGGAAGAAAACAAATGGATGGTTTGATTAAAGGGAAAGGAAAGTTGAGAACACCCCCACCACTCAGCTCTTAATTTTTTGTGCTCCCATCCCCATCCAAATTGCCAATGGCCTATGGACGATCCCCACACGCAACTCCAGTGCTCTGTATAAAACTTTAGGGGTTTTTTACAACACCACCCCCTGTAAAATTCTATTAAATTACTCGAGAGACCCTTGTAGACCCGTGGTTAACTTTCGCAGGGGTTGTGGTGTAAGACAGAGTAAATCTGCAAAAGAGGTTGTTGAGTAAGTATGATATATAGGGGGTTTTGCGGAATTATCAAATTTTATAAGGGTGTTAGTGCAAAACCCCTTAGATTTTATAACGTTTTGATACCAACGTGTGTTCATCATAGGTTTCGTGTCCTCCTGTCATTCCCAAAGATTTTTCAACGTCAAAAATAATAATTATTGGCTTCATGTTGGATGCAATGTGGATTTAGTCCACGGATTTTTTAATCAAAAAGATGGACTTTTTCATATGGGTGTTCATGTAAAATGTAAAAATAAAACTCAGTTGATTAGAGGGTTTTTATGTTTTACACAAATGCTCCCGAAATACATATATTTGATGAATTCCCTGTAAATATGTTAAAAGATATTACTAACATTTCATTGACAAAATAGAGGAACAATTTCCCTTCTTGCTTCTCCTTTGCCCATTCCACTTTTGTTCCTTTTCTCACCCTAAAGTTTGAATTTTGATTTTTTTTCGTTAAGGAAAAAAAGAGAAATTCGAACAATGTCATCAATATTTTGCTAATATGGATGCAAATAGTTGAAATAAATGGATGATGTGATAATCTTTGTTGTAGTGGTGTGGTGTGGTGTGTGGCATGATACAAGCTTGTAATCTGGTTTCTGAGTTGTTAAATGGTGAAGCTTTTGAGCACACACCTATATGTTGGAAGGTTTTTTCTTTCAAAAAAATAGTTGAATTAACTTTAAAATTGATTTTTGGAAAATCAAAGTCCTCGATGGTCTACAATTATATACTTTTCTGTTAAAAAAGTAGGGGTAGTCACAAGGTTGGACTTATACGACACCATATACAACATGTTGAAATACAGATATAATGTCGAGATACAGATATTATGTCTTAAAAGTATAAAATGCGAATGTTTATACATGAGCATGTGGTCTTATATCCAATTACAATTATCGATATATAATCGATCATGCGTATGTTGAGGGGGAGGTTTATTTGACGATAAGTACATCCACTCTTGGACTATGACTAAAGGAATACATTAAATCCCAACTTGACAGTTAGCTCGACGCAGTTGTAGTTGGGTTGATGTTCAACGCCTTCCTCTTGCAAGAATCCTTTCATTTGGCATGTTGCAAGTAGTTTCAAGTTTCAAATATTTATATGTATTTTCTTTTCTTACACTATATTCTTGCATCGAAATTAGGTCACAAATAAAGAGTGAGATGAGTCGCTCGGTAAAGATAGGGCATCTGCAAGGTGATCGTATGAAACAAGTATCGATCGGATCAATCGCGATAAAAAACGATTAACTTAACCATTATAAAGAGCATATCCTAATCAGATTAGGCCCTTGATCATATGCTTAAAAAATTCTCAATCTCATGGATGATCACCATTCTAGGTTGTCATGACACTAATCACTAAGCTTAGAATATTACTCATCAAGAGAGTATAGAGAAAGTACATACCAATGTTCATGAATTCTCCAAGTAACACATTGGTTAACCAAGTGATCCTATTATTTACTAATCGTCCTTAGGTCATGATATAACTATAAAACCATAAAGCAATATACTAATCCTCCTTAGGTCCTTAGGTGTCCATTAGTTCTCTAATATTGGTCTTTAAAAGAGAAGTGAAATTAGGGTGATAACTATATAACACTTTGATCTGAATATCTATAACATAATATTGATTCAATGAAACTTCTATGTGATCTATATAAATTAGATTGCCTTTTCAATATGTATTCTCAAAAAGTGTTCTCCAATCTCTAGGTACTTCTTCCATGAACAAGATGAAATGATTTTACATCTGAATGGTAAAGCATCAAATTTAACATTATTTTCACCCTTCAACCATTATGTTTCATAGGTAAAAAATAACGATAATTCAGATAACAATATTTCGTAGTTGTTTAGTAAGCCAAGTACAAATAGGACATGCAAGCTTTCTTTTAGTATTAAATTTGTATAACCAGGAAAGTCGTCAATGATTCACATTAGCGTGGCTGCATTGCAAATGTTCCATTCTTAAGTGCATTGTATATTTGAATGTTTGTATCCTATAGTAATTTAAGCTCTTCAATTAGAGGCTCCGAGCATATGTTTGCATTTACTAGACCTTTGAGTTTAGGAATCAACATCGTCATCAACACAGTTGTTGAGTTTGTTGACATTCGAATATCACGAGCATGGTTGGATGACTTGAATAAGTAGTAATAATCATATTTTCAAATGGGTTGAAACCGTCCGATATAAGATCCAATCTTACGCTCCTAACCTCTTCTGAAAAATGAGGATATATTCAGTCAAATTTCCTTCTTTGCATACTTCATTTTATTTTACTATGTCATATCATATTTTACTATTTTTCAGACTAGTAGAATCCCACTCAATTTTGTTGAATTTTTATGACGGTGTTGATAACATCAATTTTATAATTTTTTCAGATGAGGAAAGACCCGATCTATTTTGCGATTTTTTTCAAATAAGTAGAGAACCAATCAAATATAGACCTAATCTATTTTTGGCATATCATTTCTTTTATATTGTGCCCTTCTTTTCTTTCAAACATTGTTGATAATCATCTACTTTGTCGTTTGTCGTATCAAATATGTTTTCAGTCCTTTGGGATTAGAAATCAACAACATCGTCATCATCATAAATGTTGAGTTTGTTGACATCCACGGTGGAAGGTTATATGTCAAAAACATGATTGACCAACTGAAATAAATAATACTTATATTTTCAAATGGATTGAAATCATCATATGAAAGGCTTAATCTTGTGTTCATAACCTCTTCTGAAAAATGATTATCTCTCATCAAATTTCATTTATTCTTAAACATTGAATAGATGTGGCATCACCCAATTCACATCCTTCTTTTTTATATTTCTATATTGCATCATTTATTTTACGAGTTTTTTTCATATGAATAGAGAAGTTTTAACCTGGGTACAAGGGGAAAATAGACATTTCAACTCCTAGAGCCAACAAGGCTTCAATTTGCATTAGATTTTCTTTAAACCCATTGCCAACTGGTTCATCAGGTACATTTGTATCAACCCGTTGTATATTATCTAACATATGAAGTATTTCATCATGACTGCCAATCTACAAATCTCTATTATGATTACCTCCATCATTTTGTAAAAAAAATGTTTATATCTTCTCCATGATATGTTTAGAATGTATAATGCAATCAAAATCCATTTAATATTAGATGATCGTATATTCCTTTTATATGATTATATCCACATCCAACACAAGGACAATGCAATTTGTTACATTTAACTTATATACTATTAATATATCCTTTTAAACTAAAATGTCAAATTCATAAGATATATTACTCCTTTATATATCTCTGGAACTCATCAGATTTTTTACCCATCCAACTCTTTTTTTTTCCTACATCGATATAAGGCAAGGACACATTAATATAGAATGGATCACTCTTAGGTAACCCCCTCCCCTTTGACTCGAGGAAGAACGTAATTCTATTATCTCCACTTTTTCATGATGTTTATGCACAAGGTTCAGAAAGTCGATATGTAGTATTCATTCAGCGAGGTGACCTAAGCATGTAAGAAGATAAGCGGTGGAGTATGTAGTGGTATATGCAGATTATGTTGTTAGCATCTTAAAGTTGAAGATTCACTTTACTATTTTCCATCATATTTTCTAATGTAATCGGATGGAATTAACATTCAATTATAAGATGAACATATTGTGGCTATTGATAATGTGATGCATATCTCACCATAAGAACTAAATGCCAAGTTAAATGTGTAGATCTAAATTCCATGTGCAAGTCAAATACCAAGTCAAATGTAAGGATATTCGCATGGTGTGCTCTAAATTCCATGTGAGGATATTATAGGGTTCATATCTAAGTTCAATGTGCACGTAAAATCTAGAAGATAATATCTTCAAATATGTTGATCCTTTAAGGGTCCTAACCTTTCATCAAATAAAAAATCTATATTATTCTATTAACTAATTATTTATATGAATACTAATACATTCATTAAATATATAATATTTATATAGATAAAATATATCAAATATGATTTTTTTACGGATATATATACGAACATGGGTATGTGTTTTTTATTTGTTTGTGGATACGGATATTGATAGGGATATGGGATTTTTTCAATGTGGATATGGATACAGATACAATTTTTATTTTTTTTAAATACGGATACTAGCAGATTTATATACAGACATGAATATGGATTTTAATTTTTTTTCCAGATACAGAAATGGACATGAATGAGGATTTTATGCGGACATGGATATGGACATGGAAATTAATCTTTATCTTTTTCGCAAATATAGATATGGATGCGCATACCATCTTTAGTTTTTTTAGGATATGGATAGGGGGTTACATTTTAGTGTATATGTATACGGACATGGATATGTGTTTTTATTTTTTGTGGATACAGATACCCATAACATTTCTAACTTTTTTATGATATGGATACGGATATGGTAGTAAAATACTTTAGAAGATATGGATATGAATATACATATTGTAATTCCTTTCCAACTAAACAAATAGGGTCATAGGGAAAAAGAGTATACTCCGTGCGAGCATACAACTTGCATGCTACCCCCGCTCCCCCTCCCCCATTTTTTTTTGAAATATCTAGGGGATATAGATAACCATATATCATCAAGGTTTCATTCCAAATTTAATTTAATTCAAGACTTCTATCACATCCTCAAGACTCTCAAATTTTAACGGTATTGAAATTGCTAAAATTGACCCCTTCAAATGAACATAGTAAGAATGTTTGATTTACAAGAAACGTGAACCGCATTTTCACATATTATTTTAAATAAATCCCACCTGATGTTTCATTTAAAAAATAAAAAAATGATGGGAATTGTTGCATGCTACAGGGAGCATCCTTTAATCCATCCACACACGTGCACACATAGGGCTAGTTTGGTCACTGGGTTGGGTTGGGACAATCTCCTGTGGATAGTAGTTGTTTGGATGGTTATGGGAGTTGGAATAAGGTATGTGATGTGATGTCGTATTGATTTGTGATGGAATTCCAACCCAGGTTTGTGGAGTGGTTCATCGGGTAACCCCAAGGTAACCCGGGGCACACCACCAATCAAATGAACCCATAGGGATTGTTTGGTTGTCGGTGTAAACCGACATACCCCTCATTCCAACCCTCCCAACTTGGGTTGGGATTACTTGTATTGACCCTATAATTTCTTTGGTATAACATTTTTAGTTATGTTCAAATAAAATTATTAACATAAAAATATATTATAATCATTAAAAAAGTTAACATAACACATAATCAATGCCATGTCACATCACGATTATCATTCCAACCCTCCCAACTCTCCAAACAGCTACTATTCACAATGGGATACCCCGACCCAACCTATTCCAGTTACCAAACAGGCCCATAGAGACACGTACATACATGCATACATACATACATCTATGCATGTGTGTATATGAGGGCAAGGAGAATGTGCTCATAAGCATACACAACATTATGTGCCCACTATTTATTGAATGTCCAAGTCTTAATGTGAACACAATCACACATGAATAAAATTCAACAACTCCGGTGCAATGGATCCAGTATCACTCAATGGATGGATTATAGACTCCAAATTTACCTGAAAAATTATATAGTCTTCAGCTTGTAGTATAAATCAAGATCAATAGATTTGATAGAAAAAATGTACATTTTTTTACCCATGAGAACACACAATTTTATGTTTATTTTTAATGTTATATGGGATTGGGGAGCCTATGTGTGGATATCTTTCCTACACCCGCCCCTCTTCCTTTCAATTTTTTTGATTTTTTTGAAATGGATCCTTATGGGATTTACTTAGAATATTAAGTGGAATGTGCATTTTAAATTTTGTGTAAAATGGACATTTCTAACATATCCATCAGAATGGGCCGATTTCAGCAAATCTAAGACCATTAAAATTTGACTATCTTGATAGATAAATTTGAAATATCAAAATAAGTTGAAATTTGAATTACACCACGGCGATATATTGTAATTTAAATCCCCAAGGATCAATTCAAAAAATAAAGGAAAAAATGAGCATGTGTAGGAAAGTTGTACGCTCCATTTTCCCTATATAAATGGAAAATATACCCATGATCACACATAGATATGTATTCCCATCTGTAAAAATGAATATTGTTAATAAAAATATAAATCAAATCCATTGATATTGATTTATACCATAAAATTAGGACTATATTAAATTTTCATGTCATTTAGAGTTACGTAACCCATTCATGAAGCGATGTTGGATTCATTCCATCACAACGTTGATTGGTTATTAATTTGCTAGATTGTGTTCACACAAAGACTTGAGTATTTAATACTTAGTGGGTACACAATGTTGTGTGTGCCCGTATGCACATACTCATTGCCCTCATATATGTGTGAGGGGGAGGTGTGCCCCTAAGGGAGCTAACTTGACTTTCCCCATCCCATTTTTTCTTTATTTTTTTATTTTTTTGAAAAACGAATCTATGGAAATTCATCACTATATCTTTATATTACAACATTCAAGTTTCTTGAGAAACAAAGACTCCTATGGCCTCAATTTAGACAGTTATTTTTAAGGGTCGCAGAATTGTTGAAAAGTGAGTTTTTTCTTATTATTTTAATGATACTTATATATGAAAAGGCAGATTAACCCAGGTGGTGTAGGTAACTACCTAAATCCAACTCTTTTTAATTTTTTTTATTTTTTTGAAATGAAATCTTTGGAGAATTAGATCATCGTTTATCACCACGGTGTCATTCCAAATTCAACTTAACTCGACACCTCTATCATCTCCATTAAGATAACCAAATTTTAACAGTCTTAGAATTGCTGAAATTGACTCCTTCTAGATGAACGTGTTAGGAATATTTGTTTTGCATGAAACATGAAACACGTTTATACCCTCGATATATTAAGCAAATCATCCTAAGATTTCTTTAAAAAAATCTAAAAATAATGAAAAAAAACAAATTTATGCATATATATATATATGGAGAGAGAGAGAGGGAAATATTCCCACTACTTGAAAATGGGTAGGTGTGAGACTTGAAACATGTGCTGCCGTAAAGGTCCAAGTGAGGACTAGGGGTACTATTTTATCATCATATGCACACACATACAAACGCACAACATATGTCTACTTGTTTGTTTGCTTTTTTAATCTTTTCTTTTGTAATAGTAGAACTCTTGTGCTTCTTTTACTTTGCTTTTTAGATGCAACCTCGACGAGATGATAAGGAATGATGTGCACTCGTGTGGGGGCCCACACGTGAGAACACCCACATCATCACATCAATTGGAAGGAGTTATCCCTCTCTATCTCTCCATCTCTCTCTACACCCATATCATTGCTCTCTTTCTTCCCTTTTGAGATCTATGGATGATGCTACAATGGATTGATCATTGTCAATATTATTTCCCTTTCTTTATTTATCCTCCCATTATGACAATGGATAGGTCTATTGGATTAGGTGGGAAAGTAGTTCAAGGCTAACAATCAGGGAGAAAATGAATGCCAATATATTTGTATCTGATCTGCTATCGTATTTGTTTTATACATATTGACATTCGTATTCGTATTCATTTTAAAATAGATGCGGATATGGATACAACTTTGACATTCGCTAATATTCATATTCGTATATTCATTTTCGTACATAAGTATAGTAATAAATTTATTTATAACTATGTGTAACAATATTATTATTGCATTCACCATTTTTGATATAATTGTTATGAAATTACTATATATGATATATCTATTTTATGTGTAAACTATCTTAAACATGTTTTCTTTTATTAATCTATTAAATATTTCTGTTATTATTCGTATCTGATTCGTATTCATCTTGCATTCGTATTCGTTTTTAGGGATATGGTAACACATTTTTCACATCGTCAATATTTGTATCCGCATTTGTATTCGTATTTGAAAATAGATAAGGATATGATTATACTTATATTCGTATCCGCTCGTTTTCATCCCTACTAAAAAGGCCTTTAAGATGGATGTGATTAACTCTCAACCTTGAACTTCTTCTTCAAATGGAGTTGTATGGATTCAATAGAAATCATGTCATTCGCTTAAGATGAGTTTGCACACAATAGAGTCGAGCACTGGCATTAGAATTGAGTGTATAATTCATGGACTTCTGTGTAATTTACTCAGATCTTCTCAGTGAGAGAAGCATTTCCCCTTGAAATTGAAGGGTAGAATATATTGGAATATTCCATAAATTGAAGGCTATCTCTCCTAACTTCTCAAAGCTATTAATTAGGTGGCCTCATAAACACTCGCTTCTACGGATGAAAACGGATATGGATATATCCGAATATCCGCTTATCGTATTCGAAAAATTACTGGATACGAATATCCGTATTCGAATATTAATCGAATACGATCGTATATGGATATGGGTTGTCAAAATTTTCCAAATATGGATATGCATATGGTAATGGCTTGAATATCTGGATCCGGATCCGAATCCAGATATCCAATACATCATTTAATAGCATTTATATATTAGTTAATATAATATAAACTACAACCTCATATTATTATATTAGTATTATATAATATAATACAATATATTAATGATATTGATTAGTTTCCGTTTGTATGGAGATGGGTATGAACAAAAGTTATGAAATCCTATTCTCTTTTTGCTTCCGGACAAAAACGCAGGTCATCTCGATGCTCCCTTTTGTATGATGCAACTTATTTATTTTTCATTGATATTTTTTAAAATCATCACAAACTTTGATAAAAAAAATCAATTCGTATCCATATATGGTCTTTATTCTATCCGTATCCAGATTCCATATTTATTGGATCCATATTTGGTTCAGACATTATTCGATTCATATTTGGATTTTCTCTTTATTCGATCCGTATTCGAGTCCGCTCTTTATTCGATCCATATTCGGATTCGATAAATATCCGATTCAAATTCTATCTGTATTTTTAAAGATATGATTTTCTTAATGCTTATTCGAATCATATTTGTATCTGTATTCGTATTCGATAGAGATGAACTGAATATGGATATGGAAATAGGTCCATTTGATATGTATCCGATCCGTTTTCATCCCTACTCGCTTCCCACATATCGTTAAGAATTGAAGCTTCAAAGTTTGAAAAGTCCAACATTTTTTTTGTAGTTACCTCGTCAAATGTTCTTGTTTGAATGGTCTTTGAGAAACCATTTTTACCTAAGATGCATCATCATGTGATAAATGTCTGATGATAGGAGATGGTTCACAGTTGTGTCCTTCCAATTATATATCAACATCTTCGTTGAGTGTTGTTTTAGGTTTTAATATTATCTTTTCTTTTCTTTTTTACATTTAAAAGGGTCATGTTCATGCACCTAAGATAGTAGAAAGTTGTCCCAGGTTTGGAATCTTTGGATCATAAGATTATGGAATAAGAATATGTTGTCATCATAGAGTCGCCCCCTTGACCTCTTGGGCTTTGGTCAACCATCTGAATGATTCAAACTTATGTTTCTTAATTTTTAGGGTTTTTTACACTTGTGCTCCTTTGAGTTTCTACAATTGCAGTCATGTCCTTTTTTGCGATATCACCTTCTTGAATGATTAGCATATGTTTCCTCATGTTAGTAGACATCAATCCACCTCCTACACGGTCGTTAACTCATGGGTACAAGCGTAATTCAAAAGAAAAAGAGGATGATCAAAATGTAACTTTTTACTCTTGTTCTTTCTTCCTCGCCTTCTTCCTTGTTCTTCTTCTTCTACTCCACCGTCCACCTCCACCCCATCCCAGATACTTTTTCCCACCCCTAGACTCCACTACCTCAACCTCCTCCTTACAGCCTCGCACTAGCCCCATTTGCCTTGTACCCAGCCCCCTTGACTTTCATGGATCAGTTGTTATCAACAAGTTTTACTAAAACAAGGGAGAAGGTTGTTATCGGAGGAGAGGTGTCATGTCTCCTCGATTATGGACTATGAGAGAGAGAGAGAGAATGTGAGGGATGGAGAGAGAGGGGGAGGAGGAGGAAGAGAGAATGAGAACCTTTAGGGTTTTTTTTAGGAAAAGAGGTTAGGATGTCGAGAAGAGTGAGAGCCTTTAGGTTGTTATGAAGTTAGTAACATGGTAAGATTATCCCAAGGATAGTCAAGTTTGTGAAGGATATTAACAACTGGAGCATATGTGTAAAATAATTATTGTCACATTGGTAATGTTCTTAAGATCCTTTCATTAAAACCGCCAGGATTTTTTTGCAAAAGATGATCAAATATGATCAGAAGAAGCATATCGAGACAATGGCTTAGTTGGATCAATCACAACAATAAGGTTGATCAATCAAATGGACTAGCAGATCCATCATATAAATATTTTGATTGATCACATGTATGATAAGGTTTAGAATATATTGAGGATAAAATTTCATAGATCATTAGTAAAGGTTGGTTGATAAACAAGACTTTTTAGTGTAAGATTTAATTCTACAAGTTATATAAGTCTCATCATCATTACAAGATAGTTATTTTGAATTTTCTAAAAGAATGCTAAGAAAATAAAACATAAATATTAAGTATGTGATCATCTAGGATTCACATCTAAATATATGAAGTAAACTTCAACAAATAATGCCCACATTCACATCTGATTAATATTTAGATTAACATTAAAATATAAAATATATGTAGATTGTAAATATAAATATACATTTAAAGGATTCAAGTGATGCTCTCAAGTCTAGCTCCAAAATCGTTAGTTACTCCATTCACATCATTATGATCTTGGAAATGATCATGAAGATACTACGAGCTATATCAATTGCGTTAGTAGTTGTTATATAATGCTCAGGTCCAAACCACCTGATTCTGAACCCGAACATGCCCATAAGATCACTCAAAATTCATCCTCTAACTTCTACTACCTTTCCTTGTTACTTTCTCTCCTCTACTCCTCAGCTACCGACATATCCTCTACCACCTTCCTTGCCTCCATCTCCAACTTGAGTTTAGAGATCTCGAATATGAAGGTCTCATACTCGATTGAGGTAGAATGGGGAATCCTACCCTTCAAACCAATGATTCACATTAACACCAAACTCAGCATTGCAAAAGAACCTTAGGGGTGCGTTTGGTACGTGGGTTTGGATGGGTTAAACTGGTAGAGGATAACTCATTTTTGTGGTTTGGTGTTTGGATAGAGGGTTAAACTGGGGGTGGGTTTGTTGTGAGTTTGTTGTACTATGATTATATTGAAGTTTGGAAAAGTGAGTAGTTATTGTAATGTGATAGTATTGAAGTTTTGAAAAGTGAGTTGAAGTGGAGTAATTTATAATTTTTATATGATATGATGGTATAATATATTATTTTTTGATGGAATTGATAAAAAATAAATTATTTAATATATTAAAAAGAGAAAAAGTGAGACCCACATAGGAGAGAGAAGCGATGGAGTAAGGAGGGTAAACTCCCCAAAGGAGAGTTTACCCCACTACCAAACGGCCTTTAGGTGTTATGGGGGCATCATTCTCTTGTATGTCACTTTCCCTATAATTGTAGCCTAGTGTCTCAATATTTTTTCCAACTGATCCATCAATTGATGTTGAAATTAATTATATATAAACTAAGATTAATTACTAATTAAGTTATACTTAATTTAGGTTAACTTGCATCTTTTTCCTTGTAGACATCATCGCAACCATGCAATTGTGTCATCATCCTAATTCCTATTGTGGATAGGCAAGGAACCAATCTATTGGATGTTTGATTTTTTATTTATATTATTAAAAATATATTTTATTTTATTTATAAGTAAATTATATATATATATATATGAATAATACGACAATGAATAATTATAATTTTCTTTTTGATGCAAAAACTTTATAGGACACTTTACAAAAATCACACCTTGTAAAATTCCAAACATACTTCCACATCTAAAAATTCACAAAGATAGTGATGTATTATAAGAGTGGAGGATAACTAGACGATTTGGGCTTAAATAGTTTGGGTGGTTATTATTGGATCTACTTTGGCCCGAACCCAAGAAGTTACCAGTGATGGCTTTCCTTGATAATAGTCCCTAAATTTGATATCAAAACATTATAAAACGGTATCAGAGTGAGTTTCCTTTAACAGGAGAAAGGGGATCTAAGCGCAAGGCATGCAGTCGCAACTATCACTATAGGAATAAGTGATGGGATATATCGCAACGAGGATGTTGTGAATATAAATGGGGGAGGATGTAATAACCCAAATATAGTCCTACATCTAAAAACTCACAAAGCATGTTATAAGAGTGATGGATTACTACTTGACAACTTGAACTTAAGCATTTTGGATGGTTGTGACAAATCCACTTGGATCCAAACTTAACAAGTTGTCAGGAATAGTTTTCCTCGGTGGATTTAAGTCTGATACGTTACAAATCATATCCCAACTAAAGATGAGTACAAAAAAATCTAATATAGGTATAAATGTTAGACAGACATGCTCATCATTTCGATAAAATCGATTAAGGAATACACATTTCAAACAATCTATGTATGGGGAAAATGTATCTACCCCCTATTGGAAGCTAACTTGGCTCCTCCCGTCCATTTTCCTCCTTTTTTTTTGAAAATACTTATGTCAATTTTCATTTTTATATTTACATATTATGTCAATAAAATTTCATGTGAAACAGAGACTCATATGGCCTCCATCAAAGGGGTCGATTTCAATAATGTTGCGAATGTTAAAAAAATGGTTGTTTAGATGGAGGTCGTAGGAATCTCTGTTTCTCACGAAACATGAATGACATAATATAGAGATAAAGTTATGAATTTTTACGAAAGTATTTTTCAAAAAAATAAAAAATGGGGGAAATGGGATGGGGGAGCCAAGTTAACTCCCACCATGGGCATCTACACTTTTCCCTATATATATATAGGGGGGACCTCCAATAGGATGTATCCTTCCTCAGTTCAAGAAGGTCATCCTCTTTTGTAGAAAACACGAGCACTTTAGTATGATACATATACCATTTGTATTATAGCCGCATATTATAGATACAAAACCGCAAACAAAACTACACATTATAGTACAAACATTAAAACTGCGCATTATAATACAAATTATATACGTAGTCTACTAAAGTCATCGTATTTTTTTACAAAAAAAAAGTATCGGCATTCCTGAATTCAAGAAGGATTGTGTCCTATTGGAAGGAAATCCCGTGTGTGTGTGTGTGTGCGGGGGGGGGGGGTGTCCCCCCCCCCCCCCATTTTCCTCTTTTTTATTTTTTGAAAAATGAATATGTGGAAATTCATCACTGTATCTCTACATTATGTTATTCAAGTTTTGTGAGAAACGGAGACTCCTACGACTTCCATCTGAACGGACGTTTTTAACAGTCACAGAATTGTTGAAATGGACCCGACCTGGATGGAGATCATAAGAGTCTCTATTTCGCACGAAATTTGAATGACATAATAAAGGTATATAATGATGAAAATATTACGTAAGTATTTTTCAAAAAAATAAAAAATAGTGGAAAATGGAGGGGGTGCCAACTTAGCTCCCCCTAGGGGCAGCCCCATTTTACCCTATATGTAGGAGAAACATTCAATGAGGTGGGACTTTCCTGGATGCATGGAAAGTCGCAATATTTTAGATATTTTTCCTATTTATTTTACAAATTCTAGCTCCATAAATATAATAATAAATGTTAACATAATATATATATCAAAAGAATATAAAAATATTACTATATTAGACAATAAATGTTTATTATAATATGGATGATATATTTTACAAAACAGTATGATCATCATTATTTTACAATGTGCAGTTTCTATTTTATAATAATCGTTGCAAAATTTACAAATTTGATTGTGTTTCAAAAAAAAACTTATATATATATATATGAGGTAAATGGGGCTGCCCCCAGGGAGTAGCCAACTTGGCTACTCCCACCCCTATTTTTCCCTAATTTTTTTATTTTTTTGAAAAATAAAAATTTGTACATTCATCATTATATCCCTCTCACATTCTATTAAAATTTCGTCAGAAACAGAGACTCCTACGGCCTCCATCCAAACATGGTCGATTTAAAAAATCCTGCGACCGTTAAAAAAATGACGTCTGGATGGAGGGCTTAGGAGTCTCTGTTTCTGACGAAATTTTAATAGAATGTGAGAGGGATATAATGATGAATGTACAAATTTTTATTTTTCAAAAAAATAAAAAAATTAGGGAAAAATAGGGGTGGGAGTAGCCAAGTTGGCTACTCCCTGGGGGCAGCCCCATTTTACCATATATATATATATATATATATATATATATATATATATATATATATATATATATGTGGTGTCCTTCCTCCCTTAACTGCAGCTGTTACTAGATGGGTCACGTAAGTTGCAATCAAGTTTATATGTAAATTACTAGATGGATCACGTATGTCCTATGATAAATATTTTTGTTTTATTAACATAAATCTGATCAGAAAAGATTCGAAATGTAGTTATATAAATTTATGTTTACAAATGCATCTACAGTCGCATCATATTAAGGTAAGGAAGTACATCTACGAATACATACAGAGATCATTGTGATATATACATATATATATATATATAATGTTCGAATTTGTACAAAATTGATAATAACAAGTATATAATGTTCGAATTTATACAAAATAGATAATAACAAGGATATGATGTTCAAATTTACATAAATAGATATGGTAGAGAATCGACAAAAAATATACTAAGATTTTAGCCAAATTGGAATAGCAAAACTAGTGTAAGCTCGTATTGAAAAATCAAACTTATATTGTATGACAACTCAAAGCACATCTATACATAAAATATGTGGTTATTTTTTAAAGTTATAATCATTTTGTAAAATCACAATTTTACTTCAATTAAAAATATATTTGATTTGGAAATTGGAAATGTGCTATTTAAGTTCAAATATTACAAAAAATGCATTACTACCCTCAACAAAAAGATACTAGATTTAAGAAATTGGTGAATTGCGATGAAACCCTCAAATAAAGAAAGAGTTTATTCCATTTTTTCCAACATAAAATATTAATGAATACATTTTGAAGGAATATACACACATGATCATGATTATTTTGATAAAGACATTATATCAAAAACTACATTATTATTTCGGTATACATACACACATGATCGTGTGTCAAAAGAGGAAGAAAGTTGGCCAACTTTGTGGAAGTGACATGCAAAGCTTCCCAGGCAAAGAGGGAAAGAGGAATGAGCCTTTTTGGACCAAGTGGTCAAATTGCAACAACAAAAACATCATGACACACCACTTGCCCCATCCCCCATTTGATTGATGACTTTATTGGCATCAATGCATTAACCTAATGCAAATCTATTATCTTATACAACATTGTTCTTGCTAACATCCATTCACTATGGTTGTTGAGATTACACCTAGTTAAATAACTATCAATGTTTAGGCAAGCTCTATGACTTCATCCTATAGGTCACCTCTACTTATGATGTTCTTTTAACCAACTTACACTTTTGGACATCCTTGCGTAATTGACAACATGTCCTCGATTGTTAGATTTGTCAAGTAAGCTAATTAAAGTCATGTTCTTCGATCTAGGGGACTGCATGCGTGGGATTGGTGGAAGAAGAAGCATGCTTGATTGACAACAAGGGGAGAGCACAAGAATGACTGGGAGGAGAATGTAATGTAGGTGATTGTTCCATTAGATTGCATAGACAAGGGTTAGTTATGTCAAACAGTGTTAATTACCCGGATGCCGATAGCTGAGTCAAGCTAGCTCCACCATGACTAGCTTGATATAATGGTTGGAATTTTAAGGACTAAATAATCGCTCTCCTTGTGTGATTGTTTGAATAGAGGTCTGTGGTAGTGCAGTGTGCTTACCTTCCAAAAGACTTGCATTTAACTCCCTCCTTATTAGGATTGTGTTAACTAGCCGACAATCAGCGTAAAAATATTCGAATATTTCAACATAGATTTGAACAAGAATCCATGTAGTCTAACCTACTTAAAGTGATAGAAGACTTCGTCGTTATTGTTTGAACAGAGGATTTAATAAAAGAATAACCTATAGAGTCATTTTTGTGTCTCGACAACAAGAAATAAATGAAGAATATTAGTTACCATGTGCCAATTTTGTCCTCACAAAGAGAGTTGAATAGTGTTCTATAGTTCCAGTATAACTCAAAGAGATAATTGTTAATTTTCTCTTTTGAAGACGTGTTGTTGTGATGTATATGCACAAATCAACCTCGTCGATCCAACCCAAGAGGTATATCGATAATTCACGTAACCCTCTCTTTGATCCTAATCCTAGAGTTGCACCATATAAAGAGCATTTGCCAGGTGTTGAATGTAGTCTAATGTAGTACTTTTGTGAAAGAGAAGAAGACGGGCAGGTGTGAGCAATGGATGTAGGCATATTGTTGAACCACTACAAATTCTCAGCATGCGGATTGTGCATGTTTTCATCTTTGATCCTCTTCTTCTTGAGGGTTGATGATTGAATGATATGTTCGCAATAATAACTTAATCGAAATGGGGAAGAAGAGGGGAAAATAACAAAAACACTTGAAAGTCTAAGGGCCTGTTAGGTTGCAGGGTTGGGCAGGGTTGGGTTGGGCAGGGGTACCCCTGTGAATAGTAAACTGTGAGGAGGATTGGGTTGTTTGGTTGGAGGGTTGGGAAGGGTTGGGCCAACCCAACCCTTCCCAACCCTGCAACCAAACATGCCCTAAAGGTTGAGTGTGCTAGAAGAGGTGAATACAATTATATTAAGATTAGAATTAGAATCCCTCTCTCCATGCAAATGGGTGGTGATATTGCATGAGATACTTCACTCTCAAATCCCTATTCTTCTCCATCACGTTGAGAATGTGGAAACATTAATGAGGACTCCCTTTCTCTTTCCAAAAGACAATGTTGGACTTTTTAAAAAGATCTACATCTGATGGGTACATTGATGCACATGTGCCTCATCATTCATTATTGGGACCTATGTGCTATAGTCGAAGCAAGATTAGGTGGTGTATATGTGATCAAGTTTGTCTTTAAGTCCCATAGATTATGGGTCAACCCTTTCAACCTCTTTTAGTTTGGCGGATTATTGGATTTAATGCTCCTTTGTCGAGAAACTCACTGTTCCTGTCTCGACACGAATGACTCGTTGATTTGATACCCCTGTTGTTTGCAAGATTTCGTGTATAGCGCATTTTCTCGTTCTTGTTGAAGAACTCGTAAGCCAAGTAATGTGTTCTTCCCCAACAAGATCGAATGTTCTCCGTAAGTTTCTTTCTCAATGCAACTATTCATTTTTCATTGTTAGCCACAAGTTGATGCTACATAAAATGAAGGAACATATATATTTAGAGGAAATTAAGTTGTTCAATGTGTTCTCGTGTAGCCCCCAAATTGTGTGAAACAATATAGATTATAGACCCATATTTAAAAAATGGTCGTACCCCAACATACATCTATGATTGAGGTGATATGTTCATCTGCCCCCTTGCAATTAAGGATTGGGTCCCCCAATATGTTATATATACCAGGGTTTAAAAAACCGGACCGGACCGGCCGGTCGGACCGGTTGGACCGGGAACCGGCCCCGACCCGATCGGTTCGGCCGGTTTTAGGTAATTAATTTTTTAAAAAGAAGAAAATAAAAAACCGGGTCAGACCGGTGGTCGGACCGGGTTGACCCGGGCGGTTGGACCGGGTTGACCCGGATTGACCCAGATTTGATGGTTTAGTATATTTTTAAAAAATAAAAGTTTAAATAATGAAATAATAGGGTTTTTATCACCTGTACCCTTCTTAAATTCTACAATTTCAGTTACGTCCCTCTCATTTTTGGAATATAACTTGTGCCACTATTTTCTTGGGGTAATTTTCTAAAAGCAACTATAAATAAATTACTACAATATTATATTCATATATAATGCTAGAAAATGTGACTACCTTTGTAGAGTTTTATTCAAAATAGACAATCATGTTTTTATATTGAAAGATTTGACATTTTAAATGATTATTTCATTGATATAAAAATACATATTTAGATATATCTATCCAATTTATCGGTTCAGAAAACCGGTTCGACCGGTCCGACCAGTAAATTAAGCCCGGTCCGATTTTTTCCGAGTCGATATGAATGATGATGTCATGCTGACATCATCACCGGTCCGACCGGTTTGGACCGACGGTCCGACCCGGTTGGACCAAACCGAAGACTAACCGGTTCAATGTCTGGTTCGGTTTTTAAAACCTTGATATATACTCGAGTACAACCTTCCTTCCACTTTTGTAAATTTTATTTGAATATCGCAGTCGAAATCTCCATTAACATCAACAATAGTTCTCAAGGACTTCTCTTTTTCCTCTCGCTGCCTACGTCAAGGTTACCCTTTGGCTCCTCCGAGCTTCAATAACGCAATGCCCATTATCTCTCGAACTCTCTTCCATGTCGATTATTTTAAGGATTTTTTAACATCCATAACCTTCCGTACTTCTATAACTATGCATTGAACTCTCCTATATGTGAATTACACACAGAACCCTGGATAGTTGTTAACCATTGCATAGTATAACCCGTTGTTTTATCTGACTCTAGGTGTGACTTTGACATTATTTTATCTAACGCTTTTTTATAGCTATGTTACTTTCATGTTAAGATGTAAAAAACTCTTAATTCATCCTCTACCTTCTCTTTCTTAGGCAAACACAGAGTATGATTAGCATGTCACTTAAACATTGTTTGCGCAAACAAAAAGGAATATGCCTTAGCTTTGAATGATTATAACTATTAAACAAATAGATAAGCGTTTATTTATTTATTTATTTAGGGGTGCATGGTAGAGTGTAAAGAACAAAAAGGATCAAAGAGTGTTGGGGGAGGGTGAGTTGTGCTTATCTTTATATACAGAGAGAGATACACACCTTACTTTTGTTGGGATCTCAATTGCTATTTCTTAAAATCTTCCATGGTCACGATGCCAAGATAATGCTCGCGATTGGCAAAGTTACGCTCAACATTTTGAGAACAATCAAAGATTTCATCATAACTAAGTTGTAGATGGTCGAGACGAGATGCTGTGAAGATTTGTCATGGCGATAGTTTATATTTCAAGTATCATCCTCAACGAGGAGGAGTTATTGCTCTAGACTCTACTCTATGATGGTGAACCAAGTGAATCAGTAAATAAACGATCTAGTTTCACTGATAGACCAATCTCGACTGATGTGCCTTGAGCCTATCGTCACTCTTGTAATGAAAAGATACTCGAAGCATAGATACATTCTTTATCATACAATAATGACCAAAAGATCAAGCAATTCTTTCTCTCGCTAGACATGCCAAATCTAAACCATTACGGTGTCACCAAAGATGCTCAAACCGCGAAGTTGATGCTAGATGCGCAAAAGTGCGTAAACTTCACTCTATGATTTAAGGAATTTCCAACATAGGGAATCTATTTGGTACTTCTCCCAAGCACACTCCTCTTATACCTTATCCAAGACGAATGAGCTTTTTATCTAACATACAATTAGGTGGTGGATTCTTGTCCACATAGTGCCCTAAACAAGCATATGCTATGTTGCCCATTTGTCCAATAAAAATGGCCAACTTTATCCCCAACTCTAGAGAGAGAGGGGAATTCTGCCTGTGGTGAGGAAAGGTTCCCAGCAGGACAAGATTCCAAAAGGGTTTTGTAATGGATGCTTTAGGGATATGCTTAACTATGTCCTTCACCTTCACTTGACAGTGACCCATCCAAGCTCCAACTCATCCCCACTCACATCAATACATTTATTTATTTATTTGTTTTTTTATATTTATGTACTCTATATTAAAAAGGTCAAGGGAAGAAGGGCCACTTGGCTCCCCAGGGATGAGTCCAATCCTTATAACAAACTAATCACCTAATACATCTTTTCTCTCTGTCCTTTGACTTAATTAAGGGACCTAAATCACATCAAGTGGGGATCATTAAAGACACATGTGTTTAGTGATAGATTAGGCCCCTAATTGTTGCATGATCCATTATTGCCTAAATTATTATCATGACCATAGTTCTTGTGAGATCAAATCGGTTGTCCTTCTCAATTAGATACCATCTTTGTATTGATAGAAGGAAGCTTTGATTGGTGGCTTAGTTTTCGTCATGCATACTTGAAAGAATAACATTTAATCCATTCCGACTGATTCTTTCATTTCATCGATACCCTAGTTGCTTTTATTCTATCAATTGTCATATCAGTACTTGTTTAATACGTTGTAAAACTTTCTCCATCCAAAGGATATGATCGCTGAAAAATTGTACCTTATGCTTAGGTGTTGATGATTAAGGGGGAGCATGTCAAGATGTTATAAACAAGGAGACGATGCTCCGTGAATGCATCTTTTCGAAGGTACTTATGAAGGTAGAGGTGATGGTTAGAGACGATCCTTGTCAAAGGTTGCAATGGGGCTAATCGATAGCTTATTTTAGTAAAAGTGAGGTCCATTAGCATCTTCTAAAATCAATGGAGCTTGAGGAAAGAAATTATTGAAACTTGGGAGAATCGAGGGACGAAGTGCAAGTAGAGACGATGCCGGAAAGAGAGAGGAAGGTGGGAGGAATTGTCGAGTTCGATGAATAATCACTGGAATTCGAATCTTGATCCTTTAAGATGGGAGATCACGTACTTAACAAAATGTTTGTTTAGGTCGATTTTACTTGTGGTGACATTTACATCACCAATTTTGGTGTACGCTTCTTAGTTTTAGATGTGTTGCTTTCATTAAAGGAGCTTGTCAGAGATATGTTTGCCAAAGCTACATGGACTTATCGAAGCATGTATCTCGTCAAAACAGGTGATAGTAGCTCGTCGAAGTTGGAGAACGAGATAGAAGTTAAACGAAAGGGCATCGTCGCCATGGTAGTGGGAGCCCACTCGAGCCGAAGATGAAGCTTGGAAGGAGAGGGGTCGTAGAGATAGGAGCTATAATGAATGAGGCACCAATCACATAGAGCTCATGGATGGGGCGACATTTGTCATCAAAATAATATTGAATTTCAAATGTTGCCTTAAAAATTCTTCCTTGTGAATGTAATACTACTCATTGAGTAGGTAAATGACTATCTTACAAGCTCCTAATTGGTCTCTTCCCTTTGAGATCATGACAAACGTATATGTAGAGACTTATATATGTTACGTTTTATTGTTCCGTAATTTCTATTTATATTTTGTAAGACTCTGTAATTTACCCAAGGGTTTTCTCCCTATATAAGAGACCTGAGGGCTCTATGGAATAACACGTCAGAGTATTGTTTACTCTAACATGGTATCAGAGCCAAAACCCTAACCCTAGGGCTTTTTCTCTCCACCCCCACCTCCCCTCTCCAGCCGTCGCCGCCGCCAATCCTCCAGCCAGGGCTCCCAGCCCTCCGCCAGCCCTCCGCCAGCCCTCTGCCAGGACTCCAGCCTTCCGCTGGGCCCCTCCCTGCCGCCCACGGAACTACCTGGACGCCAGCCCTCTGCCGGGCAACCCCCATCCATTCCCGGCGCCGCCAGCCCTCCGCTGGACCTCTCTCGGCCGCCCCAGGTGCCGCCAGCCATCCGCCGGGCATCAACTAGCCGCTAGCAGTGCCCAGCCTCGCCGTCGGGTGCCCCTAGTTGCCGCCTCTCCCTTCCGCCAAGGCTTCCACAGTCTCTCTTCGTCCCCGGGGCGGCTCAACTTCGGTCGGTTCCGGAGAGATGATGGATTCAAGTGCATAACGTCTACATGTGCACTTGAATCCTCACAAGTCAAGGTAGACACCAGTTTCTTGGTCTATTATTCCTAGTTGTTCTTCTCCGGCAGTATGTCAGATCAAAAGGTCGATATGCCCGCCATCGGTGCCTTCAAAAGTTCGGCACCTATCGTCAAAATGGACGGGACGAATTACGAACTGTGGGCTATGCAGTTCCTCAGTCTCATGAAGTCGTGTGGTAAGAAGCATATTCTTACCGAAGATGAACCGCCGGAGAAGACAGGAATATATGCCTCACGGGAGGCCGATGACGCGTACGCAAAAGTCTGGTTGTCAGGTACGCTCACAACGGAGATAGCAAATGATGTCCTTCATCAACCCACCGCCAAGGCGATGTGGGATATTCTGGCCACAACGTACTCCCAGGTACGGAACGAGACCAAGATGCTGCAGTTGCAGCATGATATCTTTACCACGAAGCAAAATGGGAGGCCTCTTCATTCTCTGTACACTTCTCTTCGTGGAATGTTCGAGAAACTTTATAGCACAATTCCACTCACAGCCACGCCGGAACAGCAGAAGACGTTCCGCAACGCTACTATGGTTGGCGTCTTACTTGCTGCCCTTGATCCTGAATATGAGGCAGCACGCTCTCAGATCCTTGCTGATGCCACCATTCCACCAATGGAAGAAGTCTACAGACGGCTCAGTCGTGTCCCTGTTCCATCGAACACCACGACTACACCTCCCTCGGCAATGGCTGTCTCCAGAGGACGAGGTAGTTTCTCCTCATTTCGTGGCAGAGGAAGTGGTGGACGTGGCCGTGGAGGTCGCATACGTTCTACGTGCTCATTCTGTCGTCGTACTGGTCATTCGGAGGATACATGCTATTCCAAGCATGGCTTCCCTCCTTCTGCACGTGTCGCTGATCATGTTCAGGGTCCACCAGCATCTACTCCAGATCACAGGTTCGAGGAGCTAGTGGCACGGCTTCGTGATATCATGCCACAGTCATCATCAGAGGGTGCTGATGCGTCTGATGTTGCGGCTTCAGCATTAGCGAGTACATCTGCCTCAGCCAGTGCCTCAGGTAGTCCCTCCGGCTCATATCATAACCATGATCTCACAGGATGGATTGTTGATTCTGGAGCCACCCATCATCTCTGTCGTGAGAAAGAGATTCTGCAGTCCTATAGAGCTGTCCAGCCTGGTCGTTCTGTACTCATTGCTAATGGAACTCATTCCCCTATCATCGGTCAGGGGGAGACGGCTTTGCTGCCATCCATGCACTTACAGAATGTTTTACATGCACCAGAATTCTCTATGAATCTTTTATCCATTAGTCAGATTACACGAGATTTGCACTGTCGTGCTATTTTTGACCCATCGTCTGTTATTTTTCAGGACATACTAACGGGCAAGGTGATTGGCTGTGGTTCTGAGCACAATGGCCTCTATCGTCTTGTACGAAACTCTTATGCTGGCGTCTCACTACATTCCCAGGGCTCCGTGTCTCCGTATACCTGGCATCTTCGATTTGGTCACCTGCCACTACAGAAAATGCGTCACCTCCTGCCTCAGATTTCTCCAAGTTCATCCTTTCGTTGTGAAGCTTGTCAGTTAGGGAAGCACCATCGGTCCAGCTTCCCCAGTCGTCAGAGTCGGAGCAGTCGCTCCCCATTTGAGTTATTTCACATAGATATATGGGGTCCCAGTCGTGTCCCAGATCATCAGGGGCACAGGTTCTATTTAGTTGTGGTCGATGATTTTTCTAGAGTGTCCTGAACTTTTCTTCTCAAAAATAAATCCGAAGCAGGAAGTGTTATTCAAAATCTTATCAATGAAGTTCAAAATGTTTTTTCGTCTACTGTTAACTATGTGAGTACTGATAATGCATTGGAGTTCTGCACTCGTTCCCTTGCTAGTTTTCTTTCTTCTAAAGGCATTATCCACCAAACAACATGTGCATACACATCTCAACAAAATGGGGTTGCAGAACGGAAACATCGCCATTTCCTTGATATTGCTCGCACATTACTTATTCAGAGTTGTGCCCCATTATCTTTTTGAGGGGATGCTATTCTTACAGCATGCTATATGGTCAACCGCATGCCTACAACTGTTCTTGGGGAAAAGTCTCCTATATCTGTTCTCTTTCCTGACAGAGATTTGTTTACTCTTACACCTCGGGTCTTTGGCACTGTTGCTTTTGTCCACCGCTTGTCTCCAGGACTTGATAAGCTTTCTCCTAGGGCTATCAAGTATGTTTTTGTGGGCTACTCCAGGACACAGAAAGGATATCGTTGCTATGACCCCGTTCATGACAAGTACTATGTGAGCGCTGATGTTACATTTTTCGAACCCGTCATGTACTTCTCTCCTACAGGTGATAGATTGGTCTCCTCCACATCCACAGATTCTAATGTTTATGTACCTCCACCTCCAAGCCCGGGTCAATCCTTTCCTCCACCACCACCACCACCTCCTCCAATTGAACCTTTTCCTAAGTTCTATACAAGGCGTACAGGACCAGCTCAAACTACATGTCAACCATCCAACACGCCTCAGGTATGTTCTGATGTTATCACTAATGATGGGTTAGAAAATGCACCAGTGCAGGAGCCTCTACAGCAGGACGAGGATCATCCGGTCGACACAATGATAGATGATCTGGATCGGCCCATTGCTCACAGGAAGCAGCGAAGACAATGTGCTTCATATCCTCTTGCCTCTCAAGTCTCATTTCATCGTCTCAATGGGGACTTCCAGAAGTTTGTAGCTGCTGTCTCGTCTGTTGAGATTCCACGGACCTATCAAGATGCCATGAAGATTGATTGCTGGCGTCTAGCCATGGAAGAGGAGATGCGTGCTCTGCAGTCTCGAGGGACTTGGTCTCTTGTTCCCATTCCTCCAGGTGCCTCCGTGGTGAGTTGCAAGTGGATCTTTACGGTGAAATATCATGCGGATGGACGTCTTGATAGATACAAGGCAAGACTTGTAGCACGGGGATTTACCCAAACATATGGGGTAGATTATTTGGATACTTTTTCACCAGTGGCTAGACACTCCACTCTTCGCATCCTCCTATCTGTTGTTGTGGTACGTAACTGGACCGTTTTTCAGCTTGACGTCAAGAATGCTTTCTTGTATGGAGATCTGCAGGAGGAAGTCTACATGCAGCAGCCACCAGGATTTGCTGCTGAGGGGGAGACTCAGATGGTGTGCAGACTTCATAAGGCTATCTATGGCCTCAAACAAAGTCCCCGAGCATGGTTCCAGAAGCTTTCTCAGCTAATTGAACAACAGGGGTTCAGGAGATCAAATGCGGACCATTCATTGTTCATCCAGAAGACCCCTAGAGGTACAGTTGTTGTTATGATATATGTTGATGACATCTTGGTCACAGGAGATGATGCTCAGGGGATTGAGATAACCAAGTCCCTGTTGGGAAACCAGTTCATTACGAAGGATCTGGGCACGATACGATACTTTCTGGGGATAGAGTTTGCACGAAATGCACAAGGAATGGTGATGACTCAAAGAAAATATGTCACGGACTTGCTAGCTGAAGCAGGAATGACTGGATGCAGACCTTCAAGTACACCTATGGACCCAAGCATGAAGCTGTACGATGATGATACCGAGAAGGTGGACAAAAGAAGGTACAGAGAGAAGGTGGGTAAGCTCTTATATATTACTATAACTCGACTGGATATTACCTTTGCAGTAAACCGGGTGAGTCAATTTGTGGAGCAGCCAAGGCAAGTTCATATGGATGCCTTGTATATGATATTGAGATATCTGAAGTCTTCCCCAGGCACAGGGTTGCTATTTAGAAAAGATACGGATCTGTCTATTTCAGCTTGTGCAGATGCAGATTATGCAGGATGTCCAAGGGATCGTAAATCCATTTCTGGATTTGCTATCTTCATAGGAAGCTCTTTAGTTTCTTGGAAAAGCAAGAAACAGACTGTTGTGGCAAGGTCCAGTGCGGAATCCGAGTACAGAGCCATGGCACAAGCAACTGCAGAAATGATGTGGGTTAGAGCAGTATTAGAAGATTTGACTGTAGATGTCCCCTTGCCTATGAATCTCCAATGTGACAATCAGGCAGCATTGTTTATTGTCAATAATCCGACTTTTCACGAGAGAACAAAGCACATCGAGGTGGATTGTCAATTTACTAGAGACATGATTCAGAAGGGTTTCATTTCCACCTCTCATGTCAGTTCAGAGGATCAGACTGCTGACATATTCACCAAGCCACTGCTCAGAGGACCTTTCCAGAGATGTTCTTCCAAGCTGAGTATGATAGATATCTATGCTCCATCTTGAGGGGGAGTGTAGAGACTTATATATGTTACGTTTTATTGTTCCGTAATCTCTATTTATATTTTGTAAGACTCTGTAATTTACCCAAGGGTTTTCTCCCTATATAAGAGACCCGAGGGCTCTATGGAATAACACATCAGAGTATTGTTTACTCTAACAGTATAGGTCGATAGTCACCTCCCTCTCTCTGCCACGTTACGTCATACCATCCATCCTCATAGTCAAACTCGAATTGGAATAAGTTTATATTTTAACATTAATTTGGCATTGTTGTTCCCTAAACCATCAGCTTGTGATCTATTGTTATTCTTCTACAACAAGGAAACTACCTTAAACAGGTCACTGTCATATCATTTCATATTGATGATAAACCAACACCTTCCTTGATAATCTCCCACCTCAGTAGATATTAATATTGCTGGTCATCAATTCCTTGCCATCGAAAAACAAAGGCATAAATTGTGGATATGTGACGCCAAACAGGAATTTGATAAAACCTTCCCTGCTTGAAAGCATAACAAAATGGATGCAAACACTTATACAGAGAAACCTTTATATGAAAATTCACCTTATAAGGGACATTCAAATTGCCGGAAAAAATAGGTGAAAATTGCGTTAGCAATTGGGAGATGAATCAGAGTTGCAGGTCTGAGAAAGTCCAAGAAAAAACAGAACCTGCTTATATGCTCGGGCCCATCATTGTATTTAAAATTACCGTGAAAACGAAAGCCACATAATATAAAGCCTTTCAGTTGCCAAGACGTCCAGGACTCTTTCAGGAGGGAAAATAAGATTGACGTATTGCAGACGGCAACCCAACTTTAAAAACAAACAAAAAAAGACTTCACCCGCAAAAAGACTTGACACTAAAAATCATAGCTGCAACCATATAACATCAGTGTAAAAACCAGCTCCCTAATGATCCTCTACAGAAAAAACCAGTATAAAAATCGCACACAAGATGCGATAGATCAACACACGACCAAGTCACAATTTCACCTTCTTCCTTCAAACTCAATAGGATCATTATTTTCAGTAACTGGTCAAAATACTGGTTCTTTTACCTGAACCTCTTTGTTAAGAACCAGATTCATCAGATACAGATAGAGAATACACACCAAACAGCAGATGCAGAGAATTTCTGGACGACAAAAGCCCTTTTTCACAACCCCTACTAGCAGAGAAAGGGAGACCCTTGAAGCCAAGGGGTGGCGGAGTAGTAGACCACCTACCTCCTTGAGTCCTACAAGTCAGGAGTTCAATTTCCCATGGCCACCCTATTTCCGCTAATTACGCTTTATCTGCTATTTATAGTACAATTCACATCTTAACCAGCTTATTAAAAAGAAATGCCCCGGAGGAAGACACACTTGCAACCTCCCAAAGGGCGCCTCAGGACCCTGACGCAAAGATAGGACAGTACTACACCAACATAAGTGATGTTCACTAGCTCTAATACTCTGGAAGAATTTTCCATTTTCACATGTGTTCGTATACAATACAATACTAAATTAAAAAGACAGTGTCCTCAGTCAATACATCAGACTTCCAGGATTACATTCATCTTTAAGACAAGTATGTGGTGCTTACTTCAATCCCCTGACTGTTAAAATGCAACATAAACCAAACTGTACAGGAACTTCTGTGTTCATCTCACTGAACAGAAAGGAAAGAATTGGAGAATTAAAGTGCATCTAACATGAGATACTGCCAAAGAATGTTCCGTGTTGTTGTCCGAATAGACAACTAAAGAAGTGTGGTCCGCTCGCAATAGAAGCATCTGGAATAAGATACTTGTGATGATACCAATTCCATATCAATAGCAAGTTGAGTGACCAAGAAAGGAAAATGGACAACCAGGGAACAGATATGCTTTGAAAAGGGGGCAGAAGACAGACCAGTGAATTTTATACAAAAAGAGAACTAAAGACCTATGACCTCAGCTCCTAACCAGCACGCATAAACAAGGATATGTGAAATACGCAATACATGGGAAAACCCTATCTGGTTATGTTTGCTGATTCAGAGTCCATTTGTACATGTATTCTTTTTTTCCTTATATATCAACCGATATATTAGGATACCGGTCAATTTCTTCATGTTTTGGTGAAATGCAGAGAATGTTGACGTGCTGAAGTATTTGGCTATGTGGACCAATAAGTTCCCCTATAATATGACAGTTTCCTATTAAATGTTTTTTCCTAAGTATTGAGAATAAGTACATGTTTTCATGAGAAGTGCATTGTTATAAATATTAATAATGTATTTTCATTGTTTTTCCATTGCTTCTTTATTATTAATATAGTTTCTTATTACAAGAAACCTTTTTGTTGTTAATAATTTACTTACACCATGAGTTCATTTTTTTTGTATTTATGTACATTATTCGAATTCACCAATGATTTGGCTCTTGGCTTGCATTTCTCATGTGACCACTAAGTTGTGAAGCTAAGACAGTTATATTCAAACATGGCATAGCTCCAAAAATTTTAGTTACCAAAAATATGGAGGCAAAGAGTTAGACTGTGGCTATGTGCTGGAAGGCAGAGAAAACAGACGGGAAGCAAAAGAAGAAATGCAACAATCCAGCTCCATGTAGCCTCAATAAAGCCAAGGAAGACCTAATTATGACGCATCTGACAGATCAGAGCAAACGAGGCTTGATTAGAAAAGAACATCGATCTATAGATTGGAAGGGGGAAGTCGAGCTTCAGAGCTAAAGCTGCAGAAATGACATGCAGAAAGAATGGCATGGAAAAGGAAAAAGGACAGAACCGGTTGGGAAGGGATGTAGATGGCATGGCCTCAAATTTCAGCGAATTTCGGTCGAATTTCTGTCGAATATCGATATCCAGTCGAAATCGAAATCCGGTCGAAATGACCGAAATATGGGGGTCTTAGTACAAAAAATGATCGAAATGACCGAAATTCCGGTCGAAATTCCACTGAAATTCCACCGAAATTCTGTTTTGGTCGACACCGAAATGGTGACCAAAACCGACATTTAGGGCCTTGGTAGATGGAGACGAGAGCATAACTGGGTAGCGAATCGGAATAGAGGATATCACTCCTTGTTCAACTGGTTAACTACTCTAGTTCTAAAGAATAATTGAAATATTGCATTTAGGACAAGCAGCAATTAGCATTTAGAGATTCAGTGACACTATCCTACAACTCTCATGCAGTTATTATTCCATATCACACAAATAAAGGTAACAACCTTTACAAGAAAAAGGTAGAATATGTCCTCGGTGGGAAAAAAATACATAAATTGCCCACAGAAAATATTACCGAAAGGGACCAAATGTGCAAAAAAAGTCACCACTAAATCAGAAGAAGGATTTCCTCGTAGGAAAAACTGGGGCAGGCTCTGGAGTTGGAGGTGGCACAACGCTCTTATCGGATGCTCGTGCTTCCCTTCGAGATAATTTAGGATCCATCATGAGAGTTTCTTGGAATGTTTGAGAAAAACCTGTTGCAATTATCGTGACATGGATGTCCCCTGTGTATCTGTCATCAATAACAGCCCCAAAGATTATATTTGCCGAAGGGTCGGCTAAACCTGTAACGATCTGCATGACAAAAAATGCTCCCTTGTCAAGAATAGATAGGCAACACCATCCATCTGTAACAATATTTTGTAGGACTACGGCATGCAAAATGGCATATGACTAACAGGAGGCGGTTGACGTGACATAATAGCCAGGAAACTCCAATCAAATCAATAAAAGAAATAAATCACAAATGGAACCATGAGAAAGAGAACAAAATTGGGTGTGCATATGCAAGCACTCCGGCAGATTTCACCAAACAAAAGATAAATACAAAGAGAATTATTGAGAATTTGGAATCTTCTGTCTACAGCAGACAGGATCTGAGATTGTACAAACAATCTATATATGGATTTCTACTTTGTGAAGAAAGAGTTCATATTTGCATCTTGATCTGATTTTGTCAGCGTGCTTAGGAGATGTCAATGGAGGTGAAGGTGACAGGAGTTTATACATTCTCTGCTAGAAGCTCTGGCAGAGTTTCACTGTTGCAGCATAACGATATTAAAGGAAAGCATGAAAACATTTGCATTCATATGGGCTTTGCGATTAGCAAGAAATGCAATTGTTTTCCTGGAAAGCATCTCATCCGAAGAATGTTGGGACTCGCCGAAAATTTCTTGTTAACTCCTGGACATTATATCGTTGATTACTGACAGATGGTGTTATTTTATTTTATTTTCAATGAAATTGGCGACCTTTTCTATACATTAACGATCCTTTATATAATGATCTTATGTAAGGATCAAGTCTGGGAAGACTGACTATTTCAACATAATCATCGGTTTGCATCAAGGTTCAGCTTTAAATCCATTTCTTTTTGCTTTGATTATGGACGAGTTGACTAGTCCCATTCAAGATGATATGCCTTGGTGTATGTTGTTCATATAAGTAGGGATAAGACTGAATATATGGAGAGCACATTTGGCGCAAACAACGTTGAAGGACTCGAAGTGAAGAATTTAGAGAGATAGCATTCAGAAAGAAGATTCTTTTAGATAAGTGAGGTCCATTTTGCAACAGGGTGGGGAGATTGATGGAGATGTTATTCATAAAATAAATACATATTGGCTAAAGTAAAGAAGAACATCTATTGTTCTTTGTGATAAGAAATCCCTTTGAAATTCAAAGGAAAGTATCACAAATCAATTGTGAGACCCGTTATGCTCTATGGATCAGAATGTTGGTCTGAGAACCATAGACATGTGAAAAGAATGACAGTAGCAGAAATAAAAATGTTAAGGTGGATGTGTGGTCATACATGAAAAGATCGGATTCGGAATGATGTGATCAGAAGGAAAGTTGGTGTAGCTCTGATAGAGGATAAAATGAGAGAAAACCGTTTAAGATGTTTTGGTCATTTGCAAAGGAGGTCGGTTGATGCACCTTAAAAGATGTGAGATTTGGGATGTTGAGCCGGTTAAGAAAGGGCGAGGAAGGCCCAAGAAGTGTTGGAATGAGACTATCCGAAGGGATCATAGTTTTTTGGATTTAGCATGAGAATGACCCAAAATAGATATGAATGGAAGCAGAAAATCCATGTAGCTGACCCTACTTAATTGTTGGAAAAGGCTTTGTTGTTGAAATATGACGACCACCGAGAAAACACTCACCCAAAAATTTTATATATCCTCACAAGTTTAAGCATTACAGAAAAAAGACTCAGCAAGAGTCTGAGCCGATAACTAGAATATGCAAATTGTTGTGAATGGAAAGCAAATAAATGTGAATTGGTGAAGGTGCTCCTGCACTCAGCATGCAGGAAAAGTCTATTTTGGCTATTAAAGAGAACGAGTTATCTAGTAGACCTCTTCGTGCAAAACCTTACACTCCAACCTTACACTTCATAAAGTTGAACGAATTCCCCGCCAATGAAAAGGACAACATTTTTTGCAGGTTTCTGCTCTGATATTTTTGTTGTTAATATGATCCCTATATTTTAAGTAAAAGGATTGATGACCCTTCTTCAAGTCTGTTCCTGCTTATCTTGATATCCCACAGGACCACACCACAAAATCCCACTTGCTATTGGAATCGTCACCTTTCACAATCACACAACCGGCATCGTTGAGGTGGAAAATGGAAAGTCTAATTTGATTGTCCTTCGTGGAATTAAAACTTCATGAGAAATCAAATTCTTGCAACCACTCCCCCTTTCTCTTGCTTCTCACAAGCCCTTTATGGCACTCGTCACATCAAAGCCCTCATTAATATCACCATTTGCTCTCTCAAAATTGGGAGACAGTTATTAGTAGCAATGCACATCAAGAGCAAGGTCTTTCTTGCTAATTCCTGGGAGAAAATCATGGCAAAGATAGGGGAAATGTGAGGTATCTCGTCTGCTATGATTCCCATAACAACCATGTTGGAGTATGCATCACTTATGTGGTAGATGGGTAAATGGATACCTCCAGGAACCATTTACCATATCCAGTTGTTTAATCCTACATCGATCATATATGGTATGTGGAGACTCATTAAGGGCTACATAAGAAGCCCCTAACCCTCTGTATCACTTGAGAAAGTGCAATGCAACATATGCCCCTTGAGGCCTTTTCCTGTGGTTTCATCCCGCTCCTTAGGGATACGATTCCACGTAAAATCACATTGTTCTTATAATGTTTTATTCTATTTCTCTGATATTAGCTTCCGCATTTGTACTTTCTAACATACTATCAGAGTGGTTTCGATTGTAAAATAGCCGAGATTTTCTCGTGTTTTAAAAAATAATGAATGAAATAGTCGAGAGAAAAAAGTAATACAAAATTTTGATTGAGAAGAAAAGCTGAGAAAAACTGTGATGGTTTATGTGATGTTTTATTTTCCCCATTTTCTTATCTTCTCCCAACTTTATCGATGTCATTGTGTTCCGACAAGTATAGGAGAAAAGGGAGTACTATGTAGAGTTACAGATCGGATACAGATGTCAGATATTCTAGACCAAACAGATGTAAGACTCTACATTTGAGAAATTCAGACTCGGCGTTAGTTGATTCCGAGTCCTCAGTTTGATGCACACGTGCTTGTGTTCATCAGTTGTGGGGTCCTCATCGTTATTTTTTGTCTCAAAGTTTTTATGTGATCCATAGGGACTCCAAAGTAGAGATCCCATTCCCTATGCTATGTAGGTTAGGGTTTCATGTGGTATCATAGGGACTCCAGAGTGTCCCATTCTCTGAGCCAATATGGGAAAGACCCAGTTCTCCGACAATGAGATTTTTTCAGACTCCATTCTCCAGCGACTGTGGACTCCGACGAGGATGTCTCCATGGCTTTTTCAGTTCGACCCTTAAGAGATGGAGCAGTTGTCCACATGATCTAGTCTTCTACATGTGGCAGGCCAGAGTACTCCAAGTGGAGACTCAATTCCAGTTTCAATGGCTCTGACAGACGCAGTTCAGAGCACACTCAGTTTGACTCACACTCCAACCCGTTTATTCATCCTCACTTACACGGCAAGAGAAGCAATGTCCTCCACAACAGCCGACAGTTGTGTTTGCGTTGACTTGATATTGTCCTGTAGCATGAGTTTGAGATGTCTTTCTGTTTGTACAAGTTGAGCATTGCATGCTCCAGCTTGAAGGGGAGTATTGGAGTATGAGTCACTTATGTGGTAGATGGGTAAATGGATACCACCAAGATCCATTTGTCACATCCGGTTGTTTAGTCTCACATCGACCGTCAGTGATATGTAGAGACTCAGTGAGAGGTATATAATAAGCCCCTCACCCTCTATGTCAGTTGAGAAAGTGCAATGCAATATATGACCCTTTGAGGCATTCTCCTGTGGTTTCATTCCGCTCCTTAAAGAGTAGGGTTCCACGTAAAATCTCGTTGTTCTTATAATATTTTATTCTATTTCTCTAATATTAGCTTCCGCATTCGTATTTCTAACCAGCCACAAGAAAAGTGTTCTTGAATTGGTAGGTGACACTGGCAACTGGCAAGAAGGAAAGAACATGGACCTACACACCAAATAGGATTAGTTGCATGAGTAGTCACCTCCACTTGGATCCATCCAAATCAGACTATCAAGTATGATCGTGAAGTAAAGATTGAAGGTAAAATATCGACCTTGACACCAAAGAACTTTAGTCAGAAATATGACATGGGGCTAGGAATAAGATGAACTCAGCGTGAATTGTTCTCTCTACTATTATATATGATTACACTGATTTACATGGATTGTATGATCATAGGAGATGATGAACGTCAAATTTCTAGGTTAAAAACATCCTTGAACCTGAATTTGACTTAAAAAGCCTTTGAAATATGAAATATTTCTAAATTAGGAGATTACATGGTATAGAAATGGTACTGTTCTTTGTCCAAGCATAAAGAAGTATACTCCTGGCCTTCGAAAGGAATTTGAAGAACTGGGTCATAGGCGTACTTTAAAAGGAAAAAAGGGCTTGCATCTTATAAGTGTATGCCCAAAAACTTCACTATTTATCACCAAGAGTTATTACAATCCTAATACAAACAAAGACACCACCGCTTTACATGTTCCAACTCTTACACAACGCATTGGATGTGCCACGATATTCTCAACGTAGAAGTGATCATGATTAAAAACCAACCCAATCCACTGCAACACAGCCCAATCTTTCCTTCTTCGTGCCACTCCAATCAAGCCTAATGGAGCTCCAAAAACTGTCTACACTGTTAGAACATACTGCTCTATTTCGGAAGTGATTCCAGACCTCTACAGAGCTACCACAGGTGGAAAAAAAGGATGATTTGCATCATCCGCCACATCCAAGCACCTAGGGCATCCCGAATCAACCCCCTATATGAGGTGAGTGAATATGTCCTTCATCAGTAACCTCCCTCTTCTAAACAGCCACATAAAAAATCTTTACGTGAGTTGGAATCTTCCAATTCCATATCCGCCTCACATCCTCCAAGACCGAAGGACATGGGACCCCTCAAATCCCTATAAGCCTTCCTGCTGAAGATGTACCATCTAGACAGATCCAACAATCCCGCCCATCAGTGGGCCCAGCTACGCCCTCAATTTCTACTAGCATAGTAAGAAGCTCCTCCACCCGTTGCTTAGGGAGTTCAGATCTGAACGGAGGAAAAAATTGTGCCCATCCCAGGCATCTTCCACCATGCAATCATGTTTCTCCACCAGCTCCTTCATTCCAATCGTCGGTTCAAAACAAAAATCCAGTGTCGTCCCCAATCATAGGTCTCAGAAAAGATCGTATCTCCTACGCCACATAGCAGATTCCCCTCAAAAAATATGAGGGAGTAGCACCAAGATCACCATTGCCCGAGAACGAAAGGTCGGGTTCATAAATCCTACGAATTAGTACACACCAGACTATCACAATCCCCCAAATACGGGATACCCACTTACCAAGCCTGGCATTATTCATCTCCTCCATGTTGTGCACACCAAGGCCCCCGTCCTCTTTTGCACACGACACCATCCTCCAAGTCACCAATGAAAAGCCATTGGATTGCCCTTAGACGAAAAAAATACATCATGATGGACTCCATCCTCTTCCTCATACAAAGAGGCACAAGTCTAAAGGATAAGAAAAAGATCGGGATCACAGATAGGACCGAACGCAAGAGCACCAGCCTGCCTCTCCTAGACAGGCAAACAACCATCGACCAGCTTTTGCTCCAATTTCTCAATCGCTGATAACCAATTAGTAGATCGCATTAGACCTGCAATCAGCAGCACATCGAGGTAGTGGATCGGCAGATTAGAGCGCGGAGATCTCAACCATGTAGTGAACATCTCAATCTCCACTTCTAAAAGACCAAAAGGAACGAACTTTGATTTGCCCATGTTCAGCTTTAGCCCAGATACAATATCGAAAATATCCAATACCATCAATAGACCACTGCAGCTATCCGCCCCACCCTCTGAAAATAGGATCGTGTCATCCGCGTACTGGAGGATGGGGATGGACATCTCGCTTGCCAAAAAGCCATTGCCATATCCCCTCAGAAACTGCCCGCTCCACCATGACCATCAGTGCATCAGATGCAAGAACAAAAAGTAAATGGGCTAAATGGTACCCCTGATGAATAGCCCGTTGCAGATGAAAGAATCTTCCTTTCGGCTAACCATTAATAAGGACTTTACATAATGCAATCGTGATGCGCCTCTTCATCCAAGAAATCCATTTGTCAGGGAAACCCCGTCTGTAGAGAGAGGCCCAAAGGAAGCTCCAGTCCACACAATCATAAACCTTTTAAAAATCAACTTTCGACAATACCCCCTTCGCCTTTCTCATGTGCTAATCTACAACCATCTTTGAAGCCAACACGACACTGTTCATGAGCAGCTTTCCCAGTAAAAAGGTACTCTGAGCCAACGAGATAATTATGTTCGCCACCACTGTAGACGATTGGTCGTCAGCTTGGCCACCACAAGGGAAATCACATTACAAATAGCAATTGGTATGTAGTCTTCAACTCGTGTTGCCACATCCTTCTTGGGAAGTAAGAAAATAAAAGATCGATTGAGGCAGTCGAATTCATAATTTCCCTCACCAAATTATGTCGCCACCCCCAACAACTCCTCCGCAATAAGATCCCATAACTCCCTGAAGAAAAATATCGGAAAACCATCCGACCCAGGACAGTCGTCCAGATTCAATCCAAAAACAACCTCCCGGACTTCCAATATCTTAAATCCCCTTGCCAAAGACTCAACATCCATATCATTAATATGATCCACTCCCAAACATAGCCACTGTGACCTACAGTGAGGCGATCGTCTGCTCATGTCTTTGAAATACCAAGTAACTGCCCTCGCTATCTCCCCCTCCCCAAGGAACTCCTCTCCCCGCCATTTCTACGGAATATATCATGGTTCTCCTCCTACCATTAACCACCGCATGAAAAAAATAGTATTTACATCACCTTCCTTGATCCACTTCTGCCTCGATTTCTACCACCATTCGAGTTCACGCTTTCGATCCTCTTCCTCTAGAATTCTCTAAACCACCCCTCAGCTCACCAGCTCCTCCTCGTCCAACTCCCTCTCATCCTCTACCGAGTCTAACCTCCCCAATTCGACATGCACTTGATTCCTCCTCGTCTCACGCTCGGCTCTAGTGTTCTTTTTAAACTCCATAAGTTTGCACCTCAGAGCGACCAAGTTTATCACAAATCTCACTGTAGCCAACCCCTTCACCTTTATCTCCGACCAGAAAGAGCAAACCATATCACGGAAGCCCTCCTCTGGCAGCAAATAGCGCTCAAATCTAAAGTAAGAAGAGGAACCCCTGTCGTTGCAAGAATCAAAACACAATGGTGTGTGATCTGACCTTAAAATTGGAGGGAAGTCACAGTAGCCGAACTGAACATATCCATGGCCAAACAGATAGAAGAAAATGGTCAATGCATGACCGAGACTAGGAATTCATCCAAGCGTATCTACACTTAGTAGCATCCACAACCTCCAGGTCACCAAACAGATCAGACTCAAGATCATGCGTACCTCCCCCATCAGTTAATGTAGCGTTAAAATCCCCAGCCACGATCCAAGCTATCTTCAGAAAGGAAAGGCCAATCTGACGCAGTTCATCCCACAATATCATATTCATGGAGGCACCTGCAATACCATACACCGATGTCACAACCAGGCGGGATTGATCAACCTTATTTGTTAAAGCAACGGAGACTGAATGACCCAAAGATCATTTCATCAACAAATTCATACAAAGCAGCATTCCATGCCACAACTATCCCCCTCGAGCTACCGTTGCCAGGACAGTTATGAACTCATTAAGATGGGGACCCAATGTGGAGCTCCATCTCACCGACTCCCAAGAACCAATTTTGGTCTCATGTATGCATGCGATATCAGTTCTCCACTTGGCCAGCAAGGACCCAATAGCCAACCGCTTATCCAATCGACCCAAACCCTCTCATGTTCCATGTTATGAGCATTATTGGGAGACCGAGGTAATGTCCCCACCATCAAAACCCCCATTGTTTGTGCAATCTCTTGTTGTATCACTTTTCTGTTGCATTTTCCTCATTCCTCACGATTGTTGCCCTACAACTTGCCCCATTTCACCATTAACTTCATGCTGATTCGTCGGACTTATCCACTGACGGGATTCATGGAATTTCCCTTTGTGGATTGCGTTGGGGGAAATCTGCCAAGGCAGGTAGATAGACTCCTTTCCCGCTACTAAGGGAGAGCAAGAAAAGAACGAAATTGAACCCCTTTTCCTTTTCGGGTACTAAGAGTCCTCTCACTACCAACCAGAAGACTCTGGTTGGGTCTTACCGGTATCAACAACAAGAATCAAGCCCAATGGAAACAACAACTAACTATGGCTCTTGGCCGAGACAAGGTTCTAGGTGTAGGGGAGATCATATGGAAGGCCTAGATGACGAGGCCCGTCCTGGGCTGCAAGTTCTTCAACCCCCTTCCCGTTTCCTTCTCTGTAGCAGCAAACATATCCTCCTGATTATCACGGCTCGGTACAGTACTTCCATCACCACCATCAGAGCCACTACAGATCTCCAAATCGAGATTACACTGAAACATCCTAGAATCACATTCCAATGCATTTGGCTTGCAGCGCTTCTGTGAGAAGGTCAGCATTTGTGTCGCCAAATCGCATGCCAACCATCAGTAACAGTTTCATTCAGATTGTGCTGCGTTGAATCCCAACACTCAGTCCCTCCTCTAACCTTTCCTCGGCGTAAAGAAACATTCCCCTTTCTATGATGAGCTAGCTTTGCTTCGGTTCTAGACCATCCCCAACAGTACATATGTTATTACGATGGGCGGCATTGCTTGAGGTGCCCCCAGCACCACCATTGGTGATTGCAATCTCTACCCTTTTTTCAGAAGATGTCATAAATCCCTTTAGGCCAGCCCCAAACCCCAATATGGGCCCAAGCATTATCCCCAATCTCATCCCAGGTACCAACTATTGAATCCCCAGTGACGTGGCACTCATCAGAGCTCTTCTGGAGTCGCCACGAGAAGAAACGTCCGCAAGAGTAATCAAGCCCGTGCCCTTAATCGGGTGTATGAGTACACCCGAGCACCGAAAACCTCCAATAGGCATATTTCTATACATTCCAATAGCACAAGATGAGTATCAATAACGAGATACAACTTGATGTGGAGTCTAATGGAACGTATCAATGTATCATTGGAATACAGACATTATCTCGTAATTAATGTTGCAAGTCATGTGTGCACATATAGATATACATCTCCAAGTGTTGAAGTGAATGTTGTTGAGGGAATGGTGTGCTAACTGAATACCCAAGGAAACCTATCTACTTCACGAGGGTGTATAAATTAACATTAAGTGGTGTGTGGATACTGATTTGGCCAATTACATGCACAGAAGAAGATACACCAAGGGCTACTTGTACGTATTTGGGAGGAAACATGGTGATATAGAGAAGCAGTGTCGATGCAAGTACAGAGACATAGCTATGGGTGTCACTGGAATGGTATGTGTATGGGCGAAGATCCTCATGTCTAACATTTGGGTTCATATCCATCTTTCCCTAAAGTATTTTCAAAACAAGGTTACAGTGTACCTTTCAAAATAATCGTGTTCATTATTATTGAAGAAAACATGTTGAAATTAATCACCCTTTCATCAGAGAGAAAAAATGATTTCAAAAAGTTGGTGTTGGGATATAAGAAGACCGAGGAGCTAGTTGCAAATATCTTCACTAAGGGCCTAGTTTCAAAAAAGTCAGCGTTGGGATATAAGAAGACCAAGGGAAAAGTTGCAAATATCTTCACTAAGGGCCCACTCGTGAGAAACTTTGTGAAGAATGTGGGCAAGTTGACATGCTTGATCGGTGTTCCCTAATCGAAGGATGATAGCCTGGCCCTCCCAGTGGTCATTGGACAAAGTGAGTGGAAAAACATGAACGAAAATCTTTACAACCTCTTCCAACATGGAGGCCAACAATCCTCGTGTCCTTCAACCCAAAATTCTGGAAACAACTCTTTCATCCACAATTGGATTATTTTTTATGGCTTCCTACTTTCAACTATTTGGCACTACCAATAGAAAACCAGCCTTACATGGACTTCTTCACTATAAATGGAAATCTAGACAAGAGGCTATACTTCTGGCAAAATGAATAGTAAAATCGCAACAACCCGGTGGGTCATATGGAAAGAAAGATGTAGAAGAATTTTTGACAACTCTGAAATGAATCAAAACAGCATCCTACGTGAACTGAATAATTCTCTGGTTCCATTTCTAATACGTGCCATTTAATTCTTTTTAAGTGTTAATTCTTGCTCTATCTTTGGCCTCTATTTTATGAAAAGAAAAAGGCACCATCAACTCGCTAAGCTTTCAACAGATCGATCGAAACTTCAACATGTGAAGTCTTTTTCAACCGAAATAGTGGCAAACTAGAAGATGCCCTCATAACCACAGTTTTTTGTTTGTAAATGTTTTTCATCTCAAAACTCTATGATTCTGTTTTTCGCTTTCATGATCAGTTGATTTGCCGGGTGGATGTCCCCGCTTTTGCTTGGAACTTACGACATGTAACAGAACTAGTCTCACCCTCCTAGTGCCCTTGTTCACAAGCACCCATGGGGCTTTTTGCTTATTTTAGAAGTTGAAATGTAATCGCTTTCGGGAAAAAATTTCCCAACTTGACATAGAGTGTGGAGATCTGCAGGTAAACATTGTTTGAGGTCCATTTCTCTATTAGGATAAATGGATAGTGATGAGGAGGCATTTATCTAGTTGGGTCTATGTATGGAAGACAACAACCCCCACCCCCCACCCCCTCCCATTTTGAGATAGTGAAGAACCCTAACCTCAAAGTGGTCTAGGAATTTGTATGGACTCTAGAGTTTCCATGTTAACTCCCCGTACATCTGTGGTTGTTTGCTCTCTAGATGTATAATACGACTTATTAAAGCATACGGTCAGATTTATTACAAAGGCAAAGATATCAGGCAACATTGCAACTTTAGGCTTTCATTTATAACTTTTGATGAAGATTGGGATTCATATAGATATCGAGGCCAAAATGATTACATAAATCTAAAAGTATAGCTAGATAGATTTGAACCAAAAGTGTTGACATAGATCCTACCCAGGACACGAATCACTGCATCCGGTCCATCACAATAGACAAGAAGTGTGTATCGTATAACAAGGTGTGATAGCATGCAAAGAAATCCTAGCAATGGTATATAAAGAAGAAGAAGAATAACAAACCCATAAAGGCTGGTAAACGACAAAAAAAACAAAGCTTTCATGTCTATGCAGTTGGTTTCATGGATTTCTACAAGAATATTGTGGACTGGTGAGAACAATACTAAACATTTTTAAGAGCCAAAAATAGATTCTGCATATGGAAAATGGTGAATATCAAAGAAAATGAAGTTTCTTTAGGTTATGAGTATTCAATATTCGTACAATTCTCAACATAAATAGTTCAAGAAACAACTACATGCAAGGACATAGTGATGGTGCAATGCAATAAAATTTGCAATTATTATATTTTATTTTGTTATAACTATATTTTGTGATTCCGAGGTTTGTAACCCTTGGATATCTTTTAGGTGAAAAGATCTTTGAATGAAGAGATATGCCTCTTGGAAGGTACTCTCTCAATATTTTTTTGGAAGGAAAAAAAGTGTTCACTGAAAGAGTGCGCACCCAAAAACCTTTTAGATGATCTCAAGGTTAAAGGAAAAGCTACAACTGGAAGTAGCCACCAGCTTTTACAAGACATAGGACTCAACCAGATATAGTGCAAGCTTTGCAACACTTTCCACAAAGCAAACCTCCTGCTCGAACACCATGTACCAGGATTCCGGACAGCGAGACCAGCACACATGTTCCGTCTACTCATCAGGCTTCATTGCTAAACCGAATAGGTTAGCCCCGCCACCCATACTCCAGCGCACATGACTACATTACGCCTGAGCCAAAATGTCAACCTAACTTTTACCTGCCACAATTGAGTGTCCACAGCTGACAGCCCCCACTTAATCATCAGCGTGATCCGTATCTGGCTGAGCATTGGAAAGCGAATACTTACCATCATACCAGACTTGATTGGCCAGACTTGAATCCTCCCTATAACCAGATTTTGAGAAACGAGTTTGTAATGTATAGAACTTTTTTTATTCGAAAATGGGTGGCACCCCACGTTGGGACCCACCGCTAAAAGTGTATATATATACAAGTATAAAAAAATGTTACAGCTGATTGCATCGACCATGACGAGTATAAAGCCTTATAGTGTTCAATTACATTTTCCATATAACATCCTTGCCCCTCAAAAATGCTACCATTCCTAGCGCACCATATCGCCCATAGTAAAGCAAACGGGTAAGAGCTGTCCTCCTCCTGGCCCTGACCACAAACTGCTCTAACGCTTCCCCAAAAGCTGGCATAGTCCTGCCCATCAAACCAAGTTACATTGGCACTGTTCCAAATCTGACTAGATGATGCACAGAAAAAAAAAGGTGATCAGCATCCTCCACCGCATCCCCACATCTAGCACAAGGATCCACCTCAACCCCCAATACCTGCCTCCGACAGGCCTAAGTGAGAATCCTACCAAGTCGGAAGAACTACAAAAAGATCCTGATACAGTCGAGAACCTTGCTCCTCCATATTATCCTGATATCCACAACAATCTCCTCATCCCTCCCCTCCCCATCCTCGGCAAAAAATCGATATGCCTTCTTCACCGAGAACCAACCACCATCCCAAATATTGTGATCCTTGCTATCCGACGACCCATCCACCTGCGCCAGATCTGACCGCAACGCCAAGAACTCCTGCACCCTTCGAGCGGACAATCCTGAGGAGAACGACAGAGACCAAGCACTATGCATTCAGACATCTTTCACTGCCACCTCCTTTCTATCTGCCAACTGCGCGAGGTGCGGGTACCGATCGCCCAAAACCCCCCTCACCCGTCCAATCGTCCCGCCAAAATCGCAAGTTCGATCCCTCCCCAAGAACTGGTCTCAGCTTCAAGTCCAACTCCGGGATCACCTCAATAATCCCCCTCCAAAGCGACGGATGTAAACGCCCTGAACGACGGTTCGCGACATGGACACCTCATAAATCTTCCTCATCAGCCTACACACCAAGTCCTTACCTTTTCCCCATATGTGGACCACACACCAGGACATGTATAGAGCATTATGAATAAATGAAGTATGGTAATTAGTCTTTGCCTTCTTATCTACCCCATTTTTTACATTTCTCTTCTATCATTCATTTCCTTTCGTGATCCTCTCCTCCCTCGTCCCCGTGCAGAGCTAGTCATGTGCGTCCTCTCCTCAAGATCTTCTTCATCACCCTTTTAGAATTCTTCCCTAAAATTCAGATTGTATTAATTGATATTAGAGCATGGCCTCTTAGTTGTTCTAACAACTTGAAAGTCCTCTGATATACTTGAAGAAAATTGGAAGGAATATGCATTGCAACTCATCTAACGTCCACAAGTTGAAGGATCTCCACGTATCATTGTTGAAAGTTCAAGACAGTAATGTGGGTGAATAATGAACTCAATGTCATTAAGGAAGAAAACGTGAAAGAAAGCATCTCTAGAGTCCAAACATGTCCGAATTCCACCAACTTGACGGATAGCACCCAAACCTCTACTACTTGAATCTTCCTTGGTGTGCTGCATATTATAGATCTGTTGTTAACAACATCAGCCCATGTTGGTTTGCCTGAAAAACCGGATTATCGTGCATGCAGTGCCTATAAGACTAGACAACGGCACCATCACCCTTGAGTCGCCGCCTATAGTTTTCCATCACTACTACAGCTCCAAAGCTTTATAGGACATCAGTGAGACCACCACTAGACTAGGAACTGTGTGTGCCTTATCGAATCCCCCTGAGACCACCACTGGAACCACTGCCTCCGACAATTTGACCTAAGCATCCCAACAACATAATCTACAGCACGTCTCAGCCTTTCAGTTGTTCTCATAACCTCGATTCTCCCCCAAATTTGTCACCAACATAGACATCCCTCACAGGAATTTAGGTCAATATCCTCCAACATAACCACCTGCAACAAGGTCAATGCTTTTCTAATGGACCGTGACTCTGAGAATCATACAAGATTGTCAAAAATTGTGAAGCTTCAATCAAAGGTCATTCACCAAGTGACAAGCTTTTCAAGTCAAGGAGAAAATGCAGCCCAGATTTCGCTTTTATTTTAATTTTACTTTCATCCAGAAATTCCTATTTTTGTAATTCCATGTTTCGCAAGTTCTGCTCATGTCCTTTCGTTGAAATAATGTGTCTTTTGATTGAAGTGGTAGGGCTCTTGGACAATATTGACCTCTCTATATAAAGCCAAGTGTCTTTTGATTGAAGTGGTAGCGCTCTTGGACGGCAATGCGAAAACGTAATTAGAAATAAAGAAAATAAGAGTAGAAGAACATGGCAATTTTACATGGAACCCTACTTCATAAGGAGCGGGATGAAACCACAGGAAAATCGCCTCAACAAGCTGATGTTTTATTAATCTCTCTCAAAGGTTACAGATGTGTGAGGCTTGTTATATAGCCCCACCAGTAAGACCAAGTCCCAGTCGCATACGATGTGTAACTAAACCTGTAGATGTGGCAGTTCAACCCTAGAGGAATCCAATTACCCATCTATAGACGCATACTCCCATATTCCCCCTCAAGCTGGAGCATGTAATGCTCAGTTTGGACAGCTAGAAAGAAATCACTTGCTCACACAATACAAGACATTACAAACAATATCAACTCAATGCATACGCTATTGGTTGCATGCTGAGGACGTTGCTTCTCATGACGGTGCTAGTGAGGAGGAGCTGAAGGGTTGGAGTGTGAACCGAGTTTCCTCGTGTCCTATGTATTGTGTCTGTCAGGATCACTAGAACTGTACCGAGTCTCCTCATCGGAGAACGTGCGCACTGTACTACACAAAATCATTGAAACTGAAATGAGTCTCCTTGTCGGATAACCTTGACTTGCAACTTGTCTCATTTACTAGAGATTGCTCCATCTCACTAAGAGCCAAACAAAGACGGTCATTGGAATATCCATAAATAGATCTCTGAAGACGGGCCTCTCACTCATACGGACCTTGAAGTGGTTTCTCGATCATAAGAACCTTTTAGGGATCTCGTACTAGAGTTCACGATCACTGGAGAATGGAGTATGAAGCTGAGTCTCCACGTCGAAGAAGTGGGTCGCTCGAATATGGAGTTCCTGGATATGATAGAATCTAAATCTGAAAACTTTACACAATACTCATTTTTCTCATACTTATCGAGAAAATATGACATCGATAAAGTTGGGAGAAGAGTAGAAGCGGGAAAAATAAAATCCCTTTTTCTCAATAAGTTGTTTATTTTTTCAAGGTTGCAGAAATCGATAGTCAGTACTCGATAGGCGAGGTCACTGACTAATGATTAATCGACAGTCGGGCAACTAATCAGATTTAGTCGGTCATTAGTCGATTTTGAAATTTTTTTAAAATATATAAATCATTGTATATATATTCTTACATAAATTTGTATATTTTCTATACTATCGTAATGAAACAAAAGCAGTTCACTTTAAATAACATTAAGCATATTAGAATAAGTTTGTTATTTAAAAAATAAAAAATAATAAAAAATAACTCTATGTAAAAGACAGCATAGTAGGTTGTCGATTAGGCCTAGTCGAGTCGGTTATCCCCCTCTCTCTCCTGACTAACCTAGTCGAGCCGACTAGTCAGCCTAGTCGATTGACTTTTACAATTATGTTTTTTAATAAGCTTTTCTCCTTTAAAAAAATCATTTTTTCGTGTGGTTGCTTTTTGTATAATCGCCTCTTTTCAAACAAAATTTCTCTCTCCCTTTTTTTGAAATCTTCGACCTAAAATTGGGCCCAAAATACCCCCCCCCCTAATCAGGTCGCTTCCTTCTCTCTCCCAATTGGACTCATAAACACCCCCCTTTATAGATACAATAATAGAACTGGTCCTATTGAGCTTTAGCAAAATTTTCAAATATATAAAAAAATTAGGTGTGGCCCACTGTTAATTTGGGAGAAACCAAAAACTCATGGCCTTCCATTAGGGCTCCCCATTGGGAACCCTTTTTTCAAAGCATGCACCTCGATGGGGCTCTTCGCTAGATTGTCACCTCAGTTGCTTTTCCTTGGAAGTGTGTCAATGTCAAGATCGTTTAGAGAGGAGTGTCGTCTGGGGGAGGAGCTTGAAGACGGGAGGAATCGATTGTTCCAAGAAGTACTTCGATTGGATATAAGAGCAGAGTTGTGTCACCGCCTGTGAAGGAAGAGTCGCACACCTGAGGTGGTTTGCATGGAGATGGTGTATAACATCTCATCTTCTTCGAACAACTAGAAGGGGGGTTGACTCCATATGGGGGAGTGGCCTACACTGCCATGCGATATGAAGGAGGACGATGTTCCAGCGCCGCCATACGATAAGGATGGAGACCCCCGGGATGGCGGTTATGCGCGCTTGGAAGAAGATGCTTGTCGGAGGCCACCATCACAGGCTTAGAAAAGGTAATGTTGATGTCGTTGAACAAGGTTCCTTGTATCACTTGGGCCCTGGAGATGGAGGTGTTGGGAGTTCAGCGACTCAGATGCATGGCCTTTGCTTGCTGCTACGTAAAAAGTAGGGTTCCAAGAAACCCCAAATTCTCCCTTACTTTTGGGGATGAAGATGCCTCCAGAACTCATGTTTGTGTAGAGTAATAAAAAGTTTGGATTGAAATAAGATCGATGTTGTCTTGCAAAATTAAGGTTTAAGAGACCCTAAAACTTTGAACAAGAATATCAATGTTGTTAATATATCATGAACTTCGAAGAACAAAATCAAAATAAATTTGTGATGCTAAAATCCAAGAACCAAACCTTCTCTGATACCATGTAGAAAGCGAGAATGTGGAAGCGTAATAAAAAATAAACAGATAAAGAACATGAAGGAACATGGAGAACTGTCTCAAAGAGAAGATGTTTCTATTAATCTATCTCAAAGGTTACATGTGGTTTGGGACTTCTTATATAGCCCCACAAGTAAGGTCATCCCACTCACGGACGATGTGGGGCTAAACCTGTGGATGTGGTAATTGATCCATGTAACATTTTTTTATGGGTAGAGAATGAACAATAGTTTATTAGCGTTTGGCTTCTTATATAACCCACCTACAGATTCTCTCTTCTCCTATCCACCATTATCTTTCTTTATCCCCCTTCTCTCAATTCCTCACACGGCTTGATATTTCATCCTCTCCTCACCCCTCCGAAATTTTCCCTAGTATTCAAACAACAATTGGCCAACCATCCAGAATAAACTCTGAGATGATCAAACGAAGATCAAAATAGATCAAGCTATATATTTCAAAGAGTTTGTCCGATACATGGATTATTTGAAGTTTTTCAAACCTCAAACACAAAAGAAGGATGAACAAAGGGAAAACCATGGTTCATTTTCCTGAACTCGCATATACAAGATGAAGACAATTCCGAATACTTGCTAGGGTTCTGAAGTTTTTATTTGTCTAAACAGCATTTGGGTGGAAAGAGAAGGTAGAGGGTTACGGCATGTATAGTTGGGTACCACCTCATCCACATCCCCATAAAACCTAATCATCTACTTGCATATTTTACCACATGCCAGTCCCATGATTAGATGCAAATTTAGAGAATGTTTTTTAGCACGGCTCTCAATACCTGAGATACCCGGTTAACCTCTTGCAGTGTTAGGTCTTTTCCTCCGGTAATATTATAAACAACACCAGTTGCTCTCTCAATAGATCTTTCAATAAGAGGTGCAGAAGTTGCTTGCATAGCTGCTTCTTCAGCACGATTTTTACCACTTGAAACACCAACTCCAAGCATAGCCGTCCCAGAATCTTTCATTATAGCCTTCACATCAGCAAAGTCCACATTCACTAACCCAGGGATCTGCATAAAATGTAATGACAAAATCTATGTTGAATGTGCAGGATAATAACATAATACCTTTTAAACATTGAATTAAATGTATGACACGTTGGCTACTCACATACTTTTAAGCTTATCACAGTATAATTCAAGACTTAGTCAAGGAAAACTTCAATAAAGATTTCAAACCCAAAGCTATAAACCGCCTTCCATATAAGACTAGCCAATCCAAGGCCCCACCATGAAGATAAAGTTTCGAGTTGTACCAAGAGATAGAATGGAAAGACTTACTGTAATGATGTCTGAAATGCCTTGAACACCTTGGCGTAAGACATCGTCAGCTAGAAGAAAGGCTTCTTGAAGCGGAGTCTGTGGAGGTGCCAAATCTAGTAGTCGGTCATTCGGTATGACAATAAGAGTGTCAACACAAGATTGCAACTTCTGAATTGCTTCCAAGGCCTGCAAATGATAATAATCAATCTCATGACCAAATCTCTTTTTTCAGGTAAGGCACAACTTCAAAGACTTTTCTTGGACCAGAAAAGAACACCAACCTGGACAGATCTCCTACGACCTTCAAAACTGAAGGGATATGTCACAACACCCACAGTGAGATACCCAGCTTCCTTGGATAATCTGGCAACAACAGGTGCAGCTCCTGATCCAGTGCCACCTCCCATGCCAGCTGCAACAAATACAAGATCTGAGTCCTCAAGAACTTTAGAAATGGCTTCTCTGGATTCCTCTGCAGCTTGCTCTCCCAAATCTGGATTACCCCCGGTACCTGCATTTCTGAATAGACAATCAGTTGACTGCTTAATAGAATGAAACCATTTCTAAATTGAAATGGATAATGAAAATGAAATAAATACATGGATATATCGACAATATATCAGGTATCGGATATCGGCTGAGGTCGATACTATTATGCATGTCTTTGTCCAAGATATTAGTCGATCTTTCGCAAGATATCGCCGATATATAAAGATACCAATGGGCATCTTCCCCATGACGACCAATATAAATTTTCTACGTTGTCATTTCGTGTTGTTGTTGCATGCAACTTCTTCTTGGCTGAGATAAGGCTTCCCTATGGTGATTTTCATCAATTTAAATGCATTTAGATGTGGATATTTTAGATGTTTTATATATTTCATTCTCTATTACATGATTTTTTGAGTTTTTTCTGATGCAAATCTGTGACTTCTCGCATTAAGTGATATCTCATGGATATAAATTTTTAGATTTTTTGATGTATTGTTTCATATTCATTCCAGATTTTTGTTGAGTTCTCCTAAACGTCGTAATACACAATATTAGATGTTCAATTTCCAGTTGAATGAGCACCCAAACCATAGAGATCATCTCTTACTCCATCATCATCATCATGAGGTTCCCAAGTTCTTTCGTTTTCCGATTTTGTCACTACCAGTGTTTCGAAAACCGATCCGAATAGACCGATAAACCGAGCCTGAACCGATCCGCTTAACAGGTTCTTGTCAGCTCGATTCGAAAGTTCAAATTGTAATCAACCAACCGAAACAAGGGTGTGTGGATGTGGTGCGTTGTGGAGCATGTGCATTGTCGTTGTGGCTGGCGGTGGAGGTGGCACGCAGTAGAAGTGATCGGCAATGGTGGTGCACAGTGGCGTGATCGACAATGGAGATGGTGTAAGCTAATGACACATGGTTAGTGACACAGGTGATTGCAGTGGTAGCTGTGGTGCAACGACAGTAGTGGTGGCGGTGATCGGTAAGGAGAAAGAAGGTAGTGGTGGTAGTGGAAAATCTCGATGGTGGTTGGGGAGGACTGCCACAAAAACGAACTAATAATATGACACAACCTCGAAGATCTACCATTAAACGATCATATATATAGGTCCCCCAAAAATTGATCATGGGTTCAAACTAAATCAAATCCAAGATTTAATATGATGGTTATCAAGGTTGCGGAAATCAGTAGTCAGTAAGGATTAATCGACGGTCAAACAACTCATCAGATTTAGTCATCCATTAATCAATTTTGAATTTTTTTAATTCTTTTAGATATCTAAATCATTTTTATACATACATTCGTATATATATTTACATAGATTTGTACATTTTCCATGTAGATTTGTACATTTTTCATGCTATCATAATGAAATAAATGAAATAATTTACTTTAAATATAACATTACGCATATTGGAATAAGTTTGCTTTTAAAAAAGCAAAAAATGAAAAAACTCTATGTAAAAGTCGGGCGAGTAGTCGGCCAACTAGTCGGGTTGACCGACTAAGCCAAGTCAAGTCGTCTTACCCCCCTGACTGTTGGCTGACTTTTACAACTATGACAGTTCATAGATATTGTCACATCATGCACAATGATAGAACAAGTTCAAATGTTTCTACCATCATCACAATACATGATTGTCCTACATGACATCTGAGGTGTCATGCCGTGTGGGATGGGTAAAACCAGGGACAGAGCCAGAACAATTTTGAGGAGGGGGCACAAGCTAAAAAAATCACTTATCATTTTCAATACTATCATGATAACTTTATAATGATGACACTAAAAAGGGTAGATCATGTCATATGTATTTTCCCATATAAATATTAGTAATCATTCAAACTCCTTTTTAGAAATCTGATCAAGGGTGCCTAGTTTTTTTAATGATATTTTGTATCTTTTTTCATAAATTATGTGTGTTCTAGTATTTTTTATTTTTAAAATCTAATCTTATTAATCGACTCCTCATAACATAAACTATGCTTATTCCAACATGTACTAAATTTAAAATATATTATACATAATTTAATCCATTTTATTATGAATAATTTGAAATATTGATTTAATGTATATGCATAAAATTGCACGAATCTAATACATCTAGATATATATTTAGCCAATCTAGTTATAATAATAAAAGTAATGATAAACTCTATAAGAGAACAACAAATTGTTAATTTAAAATTTGTTAATAAAATTAGAGATCTAGTTAATATCTCCTTACATGGTAATCGGATTTGACAATACAACATAATGGGCCTGGAATGACATATTTCTTAAAATTCGTAACTATATCATCCATTGTTTGATATGTAATGGTGATATTATCTATTGTCGAATTATATTTTATACTTGAAATCAATGACGAGTGATGTATCTATTGTTATATCATTAGCACCGACGCTATAACAACACTTATTTGTTGTTATTATTCTAAATTTTACCTAACCATCACTATTTTTTAGTTGGAAAATTAGCGACATTAAGAAATTTTTGAAAAGTAACAATACAAAAGCATCATTATATGGATCATTGGTAATGATGTAGCAATAAATAAGATATGTGTATATATACTTTTTATTTCTCAAATGTATTTATTGACCCTTTTTTGTCATTATTAAGAATCTGATGAGTTACTAATCTATTATCCTTTATCTCTTTTTTTCAAAGACAAGATATGACTATCCAAGGCGAATAGCTGATAGTTTGCTTTTTACCCTACTTAATTTGGTTGAATTCTTGTAGTGCAGATAGAAAACAAGCCATCAAATATCACACAAAAATACCGAGCAATCAAGCAAAGGAGTTAAGTGTTTATTGGGCATGGGTAAGCCTCGGATAGGAGTCTCCAAGAGTAAAATTAAACCAAGTGACTTGGTTTTAGGGGGGGGGTATTTTTTATAAAAATAAAATGCAATATGCTATGCGAAATGTAATGCAAAATGGATGAATGCAGAGTGTTCTTATAACCAAGGAAATAAATACTACATAAGGGGTAGTTTGCAAAAAAATCAGGTATCAAAACACAATGCTAAAACTGGGATTAAATATGTTTGATGTCTTGAAATATAATATAATATTCTAAGGCATTTTTGGGAATTTTTGAAAATAGTTTTTAGATGATAAAAATGAAAAAAAAAATAAATCTAGGTTAAATGCAAAGCATGCAATTTCCTAAATACCTAGAAAATACATGGGCGTGGATTTTTGGCAAAAATGTACTTTTCCTAGTTAGACGATATTAAATGCCAGATGATATGCATCTGTTTCTATTTTTAGGGATTAATGTGCATGCATGAAAACTGGATGATTTTAATGGGTATTGTGTTATTTTTCAATCAAACGAAATGCAAAAATTGTGAAATTTGATTTAATTTTTTTGGAATTTGATAATATATGTTTTTTTATTAATTGTTAAAGCCGATAGAGAGATTTTCAGTAAATTAATTCGAATAAATCACACTTGATAATAATCCAAACCAAAATTATCCCAAGAAGGTCTCTTGATGTAGAATCAGGGGGCCTTCGAATTTTGGCAAATATTATGTGTGCGCCTAATTAAAAATCAATTACAAAATCCATTCCACTATTAATTTAGAACACAAAACAAATGCATTTCAAATTATTTTTGGGCACAATGTAGAGGAAAAAAATATCTATCAATGGGAATTTTTTTCGCAATTTTTTAGGTCAAGCTTGACTTTATATGATTTAAAATATAATGGGAAAATTTTGTTGAGTTTCACTAAATAATTTCATAAAAATAACCAATCATCAGAAACTACAAAGCAAACTTCACATGATAGAAAATAACATGCTTGACATAGTGCTATTTTTGTTTTTGAAAAACAAGAAATCTTTTTAAGTCCAAATAAATGTTAACGAGAAGGTTTTATATGCAAATAAGAAATAAATTTAAAAAACAAAAAAATAACACTTCGAGCACTTCTTTAATTACCGAATATGGCAGGGTTATGGGCACAAATTGGACAAGGGGGTAGCTGAAGCAGAGGGGACTTGGTTGTTATTCATGGAAACTCAAAGGACATGCCAGCACGTTACCCTCCTGGTTGTGTTGCCAACGTGATGGGGCCGTGAGATCGTATGGTTGGAATGCACCACATCTTCATCTTCAATCCTGCAATGGAAATGCTTCCACGTGGAGCTTCAATTGACGACGGATGCGGATCTCAACCGTGCATCGAGTAGTAGAGATGTAGCATTCCATAAGATCAAATGGTGTTCAACAAGGCCACGCATAAACATATAGGATGGAGGCCGAGGGTATCCAACAGAGACTGTAGCATGAAGCTCTCCTCCTCCATTCAACATCATCGTTTAGCTCCACACAAGGTCGATGTCTCTGATGGAGCAACGGAACTGCGGACGCTGGTAGCCTTATGTAGGTGACTTGAAGGGCTTCGGCGATTTGTTGTTGCAGCGTGGCGAGGTACGGGTGGCGCATGGTATTAATATCGACTAGATGGAGGAGGCTTGATGTTTTCTGAAGTAGTAGCCAAGGTGAATCAGCTGCATGGTCAAGTGAGGCAGTATTCGACCTACGAACCCCCGATGAAGATGGCAGATGACTTGGGTTATGATCCCAAGTGCGACGGAGGTGTTGATGGCAAAGAAGCTTCAAGATGGTGAATCAATGGCAACGAGGTTCAGGGTGGAGTGCCAGTGTCGACGAAGGGAACTTGTTGAAGAAGAAATCAGTGACTAGGGTGGCTTCCGCAGCTCCGACCAATGAGCTCCATGCATACGCAGGGTTAGAGGGCAAACGTGAAACAAACGGGAGCAAAATGGAGGCGAATGAAGACATGTGTCAAAGTGGAGAAGGTGAAGGTCCATGTGGTTCCAGGTCCTTCCCAAGGACCTAGATGGCTCAAGGCAGAGGAGGTTGCAATGAAGCGTGTGGTGGTCATCGACAGTTGAGAGCATAAGGGCAAGGCTCATGAGTGATCGAGGAAGATTGGGGAGTTAGGGAAGAAGGGGGAATATGGAGTTTAACAACAACGAAAGAAGTAAGACGGAATCATGGGAAGGAAAGAAACGAGATGGTGCTTTACTTGTAGTGTGAGTCGAAGGTCGAACAAGCTCGATGGAGCTTGTATCTAAGCATTGCCTCAAACGACGTGGCAGTGGCACCACGAAGCTCGAGCATCTTCCTGCAAGGAAGTTGCGACGAGGTGAGTTACCACCTCGGATCTCGCAATGCAGACTGCTTGTCATCGCTTGATAAACTAAACCTTTGAGTTGTCACCTGGAAGGACTGAGGGCTGGAGTTATTTTCTATCGTTGTGGGTGGATGACCTGCAATTATCGATATCGAGAGGGTTTTGATGGGTCCGGGTGGTTAGGGTTTGATGTGAGGATCGTGGGTGGTTGGAATGGCAGTTGGGGTTCGATGGAGATGAGGGCGTGACTGGAAGGTTGGTGAGGTGAGGGTGTGGTCGTGGAGCGAGGTTGTTGACCAGAGAAGTAGGGGAGGTTTGCTGGGCGTCGTGAGTTTCTCTACAGAATGTGGGGGAGGATGTTAACATGAGGGAGAACGACTGCCACGTGGTGCAGTTTGGTAGGGTAAGAGGGAAAGGAGGCGCACGTTAACTGTGAGTCAACGACATTGTTGAGGTGGCCTCTAAAGAGGGTGAGGGACATAGTCAAATGACAAAATGATCAAAACAAAATTTGTAGATCTCAAGGAGATTTACAACATTTATTAAGGTCTCAAAATCAAAATACTAAACATATACAAGATAAAATACTTTTGAAGGTACTTTAAAGGATTAAAATGCCAGATATTTCAGTTTGTATTTTTTTCTCGATTTTTTAATTAAAGCTATGTACAAAAGAAAATCAAATAGAATAGTAAATTTAAAATTACACATTAATCGAATTTTATGGACTTTTAATAACTACGAGAAATAACTAATGAAATAAAGGAAAAATATTGTGTGTAGTCACAATACATCTTTTTCTTTTATTTTTATATTTTTTTAGATTTTAATTTTTCTGAATTTAATTTAAACATAAAATAAAGAAAAAAAATGAAAAGGAAATAAATATAAAGGAATTATTTATGTACATGAAATCGCATCCTAGAGTTATTAAATATATACGATGTACAATATGTTATCAAAACCTAACTTTCACATATAAACTTCGATTCCCTTGAATTTAGTCTTGTTTCGTATAGAATTGAATGTGTATTAATTCAAAAGTGGGTACATATTCATAAGGGGCTATATGGAGAAGTTATCTGAGTTTAAGGCTTTTTGTCCCCAAGCTTGGGCATGAGATTATCTCGCGTATATACAAGTTAGCATTTCTTATTTATTTTGGTTGGTGATATGTACATGTCAATTGAACTTAACATGAATTTATTAAAAATATGAGAAATATGAGCTATTTACATGTGAATAAATACAGGTTTCAACTCCTTTTTCATGATTTTCATTCTAAATTATTTTATAGACTTATTTTGCAAGATAAATACACATTATTAGTCCATTGTTATTGTAATATTGTTTTGTTAGTTTATTGATTTTATTGGCGTTTATTTGGCTCTTTGTTTAGGGATTCAAGCTAAAATTCAAATATTAAGTTAATGAATCACAAGTTCATCAATAGCCATCAAAAAAATTGATTAAAAACAAAACTTGTTACAATCATGTCACGATACATCATACATCCATAATAAAAATGAATGTATGAACGTCCATTACAAACTATAGCACTATAAATGACATCTCTACATAATATCTCTCATTATTTAACAACAATGCATTCCTCTGACACCTTGCCCAAAAAAACCACATGAGGTCGACTTCTATCTTGCCTTCTTTTGTACATATGTTCAGCATTGTCCACCCTACACATTCTAAAACTTCTCCAGAATGCATCAAATCTACAAAGTCTACAACTTTGTCCCCATCACTCTTCAAATCTCAGTCAAACTAATACACAAGAACACGTGGTATATATTTTCCTCCCCAATCCCACACAGTGAGCGGGGCTAGTCTAAATCAATACCTCGTCAATTCCTGAAAACCATTGTAACCAACCTCTCCCTCCTTACTAACCAATAATGGAAATCTAATTTTCAAAAAGGCCTACGATGTCATAACCAGCTAATAATTCAATGCAAAATCCAGATCTACAACCCGTCGATGCACCTCCAACTATTTATACACCTCCAGAACCATAAATATGCAGTCTCTCCAACACTAAGTATCGAAGAACCTAGTCGCACATGCCACACCTAATTAAGGTGAACTCCACTCTCTGGTCTGAAGGTGGGAATCAAAAAACATTAGCCAGCAATCGCAAACAACCTCAAGAAGACCCAAGTTTGCAAAAGTTGACAATCAGTTTTCAGTTGATCGGGTCACTGACTGAGATTAGCTAAGTGATTAACCAGATTACGTCGGTTTTGTGTTATTTATTTTAAATATATAAATTATTTCTTATACATGTATCCAATGTATTTATAAAAATGGATTGGTAAAAACACACTGGCATAAATAACAACCAAACACACTTCGATGAAATGAAATCAAAAAAAATTAAGAACGAAACACTAAACCAGTAACACAATATTCTCTAACCATTATGGTACAAGAAGCTTTTTAGTATGCACAATTCATCCTTAAAAATACCCCTCGTTCAAAAAAAGTTGGTGACTGCAAATTACTGTAAAAGTTGTTGATATTACCCTAAAACTACCATTCTGATACATGAAACATTTAGTATGCAGTTTGCACAACTCATCCATTTGTAACCAAATAGATCCCTGAGCATCAAATGAGCATTAAAATATCGGCTTTCAAAGATAAGATGATGATTTTTTTATGATGGATGATATGAGAGGACTTATACTGATGATGCATGATTTTTGGAGGAAAACAACCGTTCACTATATGGTGCATGTGATAATGATATTTTTTTAAAAGAAGATATGTAATAATAATAACAAAGCATCCTATTTTTGTCTAAAAAACCTTAATGTTTTTTTTGAATAAAAAAAGGGGGTGCACTCCCAAGATGGGAGTCACCACACCGCAAATTTCATTGATAAGCAAAAAGATAAAAAACCTTAATGTTGATTGGCAAACCGGCTCGGAAGGAGGCAAATGTGATGGAGGAGTGCGAGAAGGAACTGGAAGGCGTTGGAGGCTTGCAAGGATGAGGAGACAGTGGAGGTGATCGGCGAGAAGGAGCTTGCAAAGCGGTTGAGGCGACCAGCGACATGGAGCCTGAAGGTGGAGGCGAGATGGCTAGAGGTGGAGACAAAGGCGACAGAGAGCAAAAGCGGAGGCGATGTAGAGCTCTAATGGGAGGAAGGAGGGTTTCGATTTAGAGTTTTTGTACTCAAAATTCAGTGAAGATTTGTACCCAAAGGTGACGAAAAGCTTGAAGGGAGGAAGGGGGAGGGCTTCGAATGAAGGGTTTAAGAGTTCCTTCTGTAGGACAATAAGGTTGGGTTGGTGATTTGTAGGAATCGAGATGGGACTAATCAGTTTCAGTTTGTTCTGCGGGACAATAAGGTTGGGTTGGTGATTTGTAGGAATCGAGATGGAACTATTCGGGTTCAGTTTGTTCAACCATAATCGTTCAAGCTTTGGGAAGACCTTCACGATCACCCAAAACCATTAACCAGTCACCAATCCTCCCTCCAAAATCTGAAACCGTCCCACTGCCACCATGCATTATCTAAGTATCTAACAACCCAAGCACTAGTGCCACACCCTCTAATGGCATGATTATTAGGGAAAACTCCTCTGCTTTCTAGTCTGAAAGGTAGGAAGCTATGACAGCCACACCCTTTAGCAGTAGTGTACAACCAATACCTCAGAGACAATTGCAATTGCAAACAATGTCAGGAAGACCTCTGTGGTGCAACCCTCATAACACCATGAACATCAAGATCCTCCAGAAAACAAAGGCCATAGTATGCACATGTACTCTCCTCCAAATTCAAACATCTACCATAGAACGCCTCCAACAGCATGTCATGCAAATCTACACATCCTCCCAGCATCTATACCACCTATTCAGCCAACAGAGTTTCATTAAAGGGATTGAAACTCATAATGCCTAAATTGCATGCCTCCATCAGGCAAACATCCTCCCACTGAACCAAACCAACACTAAGTCCCTCCATCGGGTGTCCCTTTTCACTAGATTGTCCATCTTTCCAAGTCTTCACACGCATCTTGAAAATGAACATGTAGAAAAACAATAGGAACGGTATTTAACAACAAGAGATAGATACACAAAAGTAGCAACTTCAAATTCCACCCTTGAATACCCTGGTCTCCAAGATCAGACTCCTAGTCAACTGATCAATGAGAAGAGCTCAGAATCAATAGACTGAGAAAAAGCAACATCTCACATGTACCCAGATCCCATTACACTCATATGCATCCATTCCATCACTAAAGAAACAAAGAAGGATTTTCTATCATTAATTCTCATCCCAAACGCCTCCCAAAGACATGGACCAGCATCCAAAGTCCAAACAAGATTCAGAAAGTCGAACCAGGCGGCCACATATGTGGACTCAGATGGCTCTACTAAACCGCATATACAATATTCGTTGTATACATGGTTTTGAGCAAGTAGGCAAGTCGAATAAACTGCATATGTGGCCACATATAGAAAATAAACGCTCCATTTTGTTTGCCCAAAAAAGTAAACCCCAAATACCCTATGCCCTCGATTAAACCCTGATCCCCTACGAACATTTCCAGTGCTTGACGCTCACCCTCTCTCCAATGCTCTCTATGGTCACAATCCTCTCTCCAATGCTCTCTCCACCCACCGCTTGCTCTCCACTGCTAAGTGCAATCATCAGCGGCCCTTCATCGTCATCGCTCACCCCCATGTTGTCATCGTTCTAACTTTGCATAGCCGCTGACTCCAGCATCTCCATTGCATTTCACTCCAGGCCAACAATCCCTATATGGGACTCTCCTTCCTTTCTGGACCGAGGGCTATTGGAAATCTGGGGGTGAAGTTAAATTCTTCTTCGGCAGCAGAAAACCTATTTCAGGTTATCATTTGCAAAGTACTGTTTATAAATCCACCATCGTTTATTACAGTTTTTCAGCTACATTTTTTGTTGTTTTTTAAATCAATTTATTGCTATTCTTACGTTCTTTTTTCAGAGGTCCATTCCTATGTTCTTATATTATCAAGATGTACATGCTGCTTGCCTTATGACTCTAGATATCAGTTTTTTCTAAATCAATTTATTATTATTCTTACATTCTTTTTTCAGTGGGCTATTCGTATGTTCTTATATTGTCAAGATGTGGATTTCGCTAGCTTTAAGATTTCAGATATCTGGTATGATATCCTGGTTAAATAATTTTTCAAAAAAACAACTTTTTAATAATGTATTGTTAAACAGAACACAAAATATGATGTTTTGTATGATACAAGACTATTTCTGCAACTCATTAGAGAGTGAAATATTATTGACAGTAAAGATGCCAACAACAACATATTCTTTTCCCACATTAAGTAGGGAAAGCAACATGGATTCTTTGTCTCCATTCAGATCTATCTTGGGACATTCTTGGACTTAGATTCAAAAGGACTAAGATCCCTTCGGATAGTCTCATTCCAACACTTTATGGGCCTTCCTCGCCCTCTCTTAATTGGCTCAACATCCCAAAACTCGCATTTTCTAACTGGTGCATAAGCCAGCCTCCATTGCAAATGGCCAAACCGTCTTACGCGGTTTTCTCTCATATTATCCTCCATTAGAGCTAAACCAACTTTCCTTATGATCGCATCATTCCAAATCCGATGTTTACATGTATGCCCACACATCCACCTTAGCATTTTCACAATATTATTGTCATGATATAGTGAATGGACATCTTATACAGGTGACAAAATCGAACATGAATAAATTTTTTTGATCCCAAAAAAGTGGGAATGTGAATACAAATATGAAATTTTCATTAAAATTTATATTCATGTTCAGTGTGTATGTTTTTACAGTAAATGGTATGTTATTAATGTGAGAATTGAATCATAAGTTTAGTTTATTTATGCTATATGCATATTCTTCACTTTAAATCATATCATATATAAATGTATATGCTTTACATGATGTTTATGTTATATGTGTTTGAAATATAAATCTATCATATTCGAATTTATTTACGTGTTTAAATTATTATTTTATTAAAATATTACAAATCACATGATATGCATATACCTCTGCATACTCCACCACTTAATCCACTTACTCGCTTTAGACCGCATGGCTGAACGAATAATCCAAACCGACTTTCCGAACCTCGCATCCAAAAATGCTTAAAATGGTGTGTCAGCCCTCAAAGAACAAAATTATATCACCCAGCATACTCATACTGAAGCAACATCGCATACATGTGTGCATATCAATTCGTAGTGAACCAGAGAAAAGGCCTTCCTTGCATGCAAAAAAAGGCTTAACCTAACACATCTGCTGCCGAAATTCGCAACATGGGCAACATGAAGACTCGTGCCACCACTCCCTCCAAGGATGAGTCCACCACCATGCAGGACAACTACTCGCTAGCATTAAGAAGGTCATGTCACACTTTTTCCTCCAAGCCATCCACGGAGTTGAATGTCGTACACTGGATGAAGGACCAAACTATACGATCATACAATGGTAACATGCTTGCCTATGAAACATAAATAGAGAACATGAAGAAAGAAGAAGAATAGTCAAAGAAGAATCTAGCTCTTGCAGCCAATAAGGAATATACTAAGGGATCTGAGGGTGATGAGGATATCGAATCATAACCGAGCAGTTCAAATCGCTTCTCAAGAAGAAAAGAAAGGGGGGATAAGAAATTAAGTGTGTCCAATGCGACAAAGTAAGGCATGTATAGAAAGATTGACATCAGCTACTAAAGAATTTCAAACATGAAAAGAAGTTCGAGAAAAAATCCAAGAAGAAAGCACTACAAGTGTAGCATCCGAAACCAATTAAAGCAGAACTCGATCCGATTAGGGTCCGGTTAACCCAATAAAGTTGTCAAGCAATATTAAATAACGTAAACGATTAGTTGATCGAGAATCAAAAGTCGTCCGATTACAATCGACCAAAAGTCGATAGCATCGTAATGCGTACCCAGAAAAGCCACAACGCAAACTCGAAAATCGTAAAACAAAACCGAGACCATCATAAAATCCGATTCAACGAAATAAAACAAACGGAATCGACCATTCGTCAATCGAAGTTTGTTTGATATTTTTAAATAGCAAAAAATTAACCTCAAGCCAAAACAGTATCTCAAAAATTTCAGGCGTTTATACCCGATCAAAAGTATATCCGTATTATACTCATTTTGATCGTCGTTCAGAGACGATCAAATCGAGATATTGCGAGTCAAAATCAGAAGCTCAATATGCACCTGCGAACAATTTTAACATCTTAAAGAAATGAGAGAAAAGTTAATTAAATAATAATAATAATAATAATTTATTGTACAGTAGCAGAATGTGCCACAGTAAAAAAAATATGAAGGAAGGTTCTTGGAACCTCTCCTCATATCTCTCTCCCTTCTCTCCTTTTCTATAAAGCCCATTCCCAACGAAGCTTTCCTTCTCCCTCTTTCTTTTCTCTCCCAAAACCCCAAGTTTTCTCCACCAAAGGGCCTATTCCTACATTTCAACCAAAATCTGCTGCTGGAATTTCTATCCAGCAGCTCTGGAAGTTGCTCTGCTGCCCCTTTTGAAGCACCAAGGTTTTTTTTTTGAAACCTCAAAAGAGGGGGAGTCACTCGATGGTGATCGCCCCAATATATTAAGTAAAAAGAAGAAAACAAAAGTAAAAAGAAGAGAGAAACTGTACAAAGACGGCCAACCAAAACTGGAGGCCACTAAGAAAGGAACCCCCCAAGTAGCAGCAAAAATCTAGCCATGGTCCCAATCCTCCAGAAGACGCTTAGCTCGTATTATGATATTTTCCCTGTAAAACCGCTGAGCCGAAAAGATTGCTTCGTTCCTCCCAAGCCAGATGCTCCACACCCTAGCGATTGGATCCAAAATAAGCTTCCTCTCCCTGCCCCTCGAGGTAATCAAACTGTCGCACAAGGCTGGAAAGGATACGGGATTGATCCAAGGGAGATCCTCCCAAATCGTGCAAACGTGGCTGCATTCGAAGAATAAGTGGGTAATTGTTTCCTGTTCCGCATCACATAGACCACACAAGGGGCTAGCGTTCGGAAAGAACACTGCACATCTATCGCGAGTCAAAAGCCGCCCCCGACGAAGAAGCCATAAAAAAATCCCAATGCGCACAGGAAGCTTGAGGCCCCACAAGAATCGACAATCGCGCACCAAGATATCGTCATCGGCAATGAAAGGGTGAGCGAGAGCAGAATAAGCCTTACGAGAAGTGAATGATCCATCCTTCCAAGTCCAATGATCGCGCATAGCTGACGGGCGAGGAGCGACACCAAGATGGGCCAATAAAGATAGATAATCTTGCATCCGCTGATCGAACAGGGACGCAGCGATCGTAGGGCTCCAGCAACCGTTGTCCCAGCAAGAGGCCACCATCGCATCTTTGTCCTGGACCAAAGCAAAAAGCCTCGGAAATATTCTGTCAAAAACACCACTTCCCGTCCAATCGTCGGTCCAGAAGCGAAAGGAGCAGCCGTCGCCCAGCACCGGTGAAAAGAAAGATCGGTAAAGCCGGAAAGCAGCCGTCACGCCACGCCAGAAGGGAGAAAGGAGGCAAATCGAGTTCCCTCTAAAGGCTTCAAATTTCAATCAAATCCGCACCCAGCAGATTACGCAGGACATTAAGCATAAAGTTTTCCTCCTTTCCCCACACCCTAGCAGCCCACTTGAGAAGGAGAGCTTCATTAACCAAATGCAGGTGCCTGACACCCAAACCCCCCAAATTCTTGGGCCGAGCCACCATGCTCCACCCCACAAGGTGAACCCCTCTTCTCCCCTCCCCCTTGCCTCCCCACAGGAACCCACGCATACACCTCTCCAGCCTAAGGCGAATCCCCTTAGGCATACCACGGACCGTGAGCGAATAGATAGGTATAGAGGAAAGCACGGCTTTAAGAAGCACCAAGCGCCCACCCCTGGACAGCAACACCACGCGCCACCCCGCGAGTCAGGCCTCCATCTTCTCCACGACAACCTTCCAATCACGAAGCCGAGCGCGCCCGACCGCAAGCGGTAACCCAAGGTAATCGAAGGGGAGAGAAGAGGGGCCGGACCCTAGGAGTTGAGAGCAAGCCAAAGTCTCAACTTGTGTCATACCGAAAGGCACCATTTTTGACTTCGCCACATTAATCACCAGGCTCGATGCCTCGCTGAATAGTTGGACAGTAGTGGCCATACCGGCGACAGCATCGGGGCCCCCCTCAACAAAACACAAAGTGTCATCAGCGAACTGAATGGATGGGACATGGAGATCCCCAACAAAATAGCCCCGAGTCAAGCCCGCCGAGGCCACGCCCTCAATCATGTGTGGCAGGATGTCAGCCGCCAAAACAAATAGTAAAGGGGCCAGAGGACACCCCTGTTTAACGCCCCGCCTCGGTTGGAAGAAGCCCCCCACAGGGCCTCCGTTCAGCAGTAAGGAGAGGGAGGCCGTGGAGACACACCTCCGCATCCAAGAAATCCACGTCGGGGGGAAGCCCCGCCGCCTTAAGACCGACCACAAAAATCTCCAATCAAGGCAATTGTACGCCTTTGCAAAGTCAATCTTCCATAGGATCCCCTTAGCATTGGACCGTCGCCACGCCGCGACGAGCTCGGAAGCCACGGCAAAGCAGTCAGAAATATGACGGCCACGGATAAAGGCCGCCTGCGTAGGCGAGACAAGGGATGGCAGAAGGGGAGCAAGTCGCATGGCCAAGAGTTTAGCGATGATTAAATAAATCCCGTTCGAAATAGAGATCGGCCTGAAGTCGTCAATGCGGCAAGCCGGATGAGCCTTGGGTATCAACACGATCAGGGCCTTATTAATCTTATCAAAACCACTGTTGCCGTTGTAAAAATCTTGAGCCACCTCCAGGACATCAGCAGCCACGAGGTCCCAAAAATCTCGATAAAAAGCGATAGAGAACCCATCAGGGCTCGGAGCGGCATCATCATTAAGGTCCCACAGCGCGGCTTTAAGCTCCTCCAAAGAGAAAGGCCTCAGTAAGGCCGAAGCTTCTGATTCTGATATCGAGGGAGCCCCCTCATCCAGCCAACGCCAGCGGCGAGGCGCCCTGGATCCAAAAGCATTTTTGAAATGGCCAACAATGGCAGAACCCATCTCCCTATCCCCAGTAATGATGGAGCCATTAACCAAAATAGAGCGAATGGAATTTAGTCGTCGCCTACCACTAGCCACCCGGTGGAAGTAGGCAGTATTAGCGTCCCCCTCCTTTAACCATCGCAAACGAGACCGCTGCCGCCACTCAATTGAGCGTTTTTTGTCCTCGGCTTTGACAATATCAAGGTTAGATGCACGCTCCAGGAGTTCCTCCGCCGTTAAGTCACGCACGTTCTCCTCGCGGTCCAGGCGCACAATAATAGCCTCCGCCGCATTCCGAGCCTCCACATGCGCGAGACGCGTAGACTTCTTGAAAGCCGCCAACATCTTACGCAACGAAGCTAATTTTTTATCCAAGCGAGCAGCAGCGGCTCCCACAAAGCAGGACTGGCACCAATGGTTAGTGACCAGATCTTTAAACCCCGGCTCCAAGAGCCAACACCTTTCGTAGCGAAAGATACCCCTGGGCGGCAACGCATCCCCAGAGTCCCAAATAATTGGATTATGATCCGAAAAAGAGCGCGGCCGAGAAGCCACCCAGCATAAAGGAAAGATTCCCATCAACTTACCATTCGCCAAGAACCTGTCAATTCTCGAGCGAGAAGAGCTATTCCACCAAGTATAGGAAATATCATTTGGCACGAGCCCCTCCAGAGCCATATCTGAAATAAATGAGATAAAGTCATCGGAGCCAGGGTCCCGGCCCCCGCGCCCACGCGACCGATCCGATGATAGTGCAGTAACGTTGAAATCCCCTCCCATGAGCCAAGGGGTCTCCGCGAAATCAAAGGCCATCTCGCGCAAATCCTCCCAGAGTTCCCTCCACAGCAAGTGGCAAGTAGGAGCATAGATAGCAGAAACAGCAATGTTTACATTGGATTCCACGCGAGACAAAACCACAGTCAATGAATGCCTCCCCACACGCATGGAAGAGAATTTGAGTGTCCCTGAGCGCCATGCCAGAATAATACCACCCGATGCGCCAATGTCATCAACAGATCTGAATTCGTCAACGGCAAGAGCTCCGAAAGAGCGCCACAAGGAGTCGTCGATACCCGAAAGCTTTGATTCTTGGACAAAGACAACATCACATTCCCACTCGTTGAAGCGCATTCCCAGGGCCCGCCGTTTGTCAGGATCCCCGAGGCCCCGAACATTCCAAGAGAGGGTCTTCATTAACAACCAAGTGAAGGACCCCCAGTAGGAGCTAGGCCAGTTGCCTCTGCCACCGAATCCCGCAATGTCGCGCAAGAAGAAACCATAGGGGAGTTAAGGCGTGGACGAGATCTCCTACTGTAGCTTATGCCGAACCGCGAAGAGGTAGAGACCGCAGGCACAGAGAGAGCTCCCCCATCCCCTGGAGAAACAGCGACATCAACATCGTAGGGTTCCTCCATCGGAGGAAGGAGAGGTTCTCGAAGCAAAGAAATGGCCGGGGGAGTCCAAGCAGGAGGGGGTAAGGGAGCCTGAGCATATACAGGAGAGGATTCGAACTCCTCGAGAAGAATCCGCCGAGTCATCACCGCCGAACCGCCGGGCCCGATAGGGATACCCGCCAGAGGCTCCGGAAGCATAAACGGGTCATCAGAAACCCGCGCCCGAGGCCAAGATCCGAACCGCACGGATCCATTATGGGGATAGCTTGAATGATTGCGCACGTGGCCCGATACATCCATATGAATGCCAGCAGACGTCAGAGGAGGCAGTTGCAGGGCAATCGAATCGTCCTCGGCAGCACCCAAATAATAGAAATCACGCATGAAAGGATCCGAACGCGTCTTTCGAGAAGACCGAAAGAACAACGGGCCAGAGGGAATAGACAAAGCAGGCGTCTCCTCATTTCCGCCACCAAAACTTGACACGTGGCCTCCAGAAGTCGAACCGTCCATCCCCACGACTGGGGACCATGAGGCAGCCATGATCGCCGGAGACGAAGACGTGGCCGCCGGCGCCGCCGAAGGCGAAAGAATAAGGAACTCCACCTTAAAAGACCATCTGCCGATCTACAAGGTCTCGAAGAGGATTGTATCCACCGCCTTTGCGAGGAAGGAAGAAGAGCATTCCATAAGGATTTTTGTACACGTCCAATCGCCACCCGGAGATAACCCCTCATCGAGAATTTCCAGCACTTCCCCCCAAGCCCCGATGGCCCTCGAGAGAGCCGCAACCGTGCGAGAAAGGAAGGGAACTCCCCACACTTCCACCACGCAGACCTCTTGAGTCACAGAAGCACCGTCGGGCACCCTGAAGCACCTCCACACCACCTCGTCATCGCCTTCGAGAGAGAGGAGGCTTTCTCGCTGGTCCCGGGAAAGTCCACGAATGCAGCAGCGGGCGGAATCCAGCACGACGAAATCCCCGCCGAACTGGGGTCCCAAGAAAGCCAACACGTTGTTTTGCACCATATCCCAGGACAAACCGGGTCGCTGCAGGACCCCCACCACCGCAAAGCAGGCAGCAGCACGAGAACTCCCCGCTGCTTGAGAGTACACCCCACCGACCGCCAATCCAGGCTCCAACACCCCAAGAGGTGACTCCCCAAGCAGAGGCACCCCTCCATCGAGGTCACCAATCCTCCCCACCATCAACGATGATCGAACCTCCACAGCTTCATCCGGCCACTCGACAGCACCCCCCCCCACCACCTGAGCATAAGACCACTATCCAACCCCGGCGAGGTTGACACCGCGGCTGCCATGCACTACAGGCGACAACACCGACGTAAGCGGGCGCGAAGAAGAACGACGGGAAGTCATAGAAGCTCTGCATGAGTTCCTCCGATGGCCGACTCCACCGCATACATAGCATCGCGGAGGGAGAGGACAAGAGGACGCCAGATGACCATGATTGCCACACCGGAAGCACTTTTTCCCTCGTTTTTTATGCGACACCTTCTTCCAGCTACCTTCCCCACCAGCACACTCCTCGGCAGCACCAACCACCCGCTTGTCCCTTCCCCCCCCCCCCTTCGCGGCACCAGCCAGCATCGACCCTTCCCCCCCGCTCCCCCTCGCCCTTGACGCATTCGCCTCCCCCCAGCTTCCCCTCGTTCGCACCGAAGGGCCTCCACCTGCGCCCTTTGCACCGACGCCCCTCGCACTCCCGAGAGACTTCACTCGCCACTCCATCCCCCACCACCTTTAAACGGATACGGTCCCCAGTACTACTGCCTACATAATTAAGCAGGGCATAGCGAAATTTGAGTGAGAGAGGCTCGAACTCTCGACCTCAGGATCACTCTTAGCTATGAGACCTACGCGCTAGCCAACTGCGCCACCACCCCTTGGTTTTGAAGCACCAAGGTTGTTAGAAGCCCTTGTTGCATGTTCAAAGATCTCCTCCAACAATTGTCCTGCAGTTGCAAGGCTAGAAACCCCCTGCATGTATTCTGGATTTAAGCTCAAAACCACCTTCAAAATTGAAGATTTAAGGTACAATCCCTTTCCCTTCCAAATTGTTGCCTTGCATGTACAATCCTTTCCTTCTTTCGATGTCCTGTATGTACTTTTGCAGCACAATCAGTTGCTTCTCAAACAATCAAAGCATGTGGCATGCTTGATTAATATATTTTGATCCTCATGGGTTTAGTATCACCTTCCTGACTCTATCAAAAATATACATATTTTGGATTTGATTTCAGTTCTAATTTAATATGATTCCAGAATCATTGGATTTTATAATTTCTGTAACAGTGTCCGCTCAAAATATATATATATATATAGAGAGAGAGAGAGAGATGTGGTTGTCCTTTTTCTCTTCAAATAATGGCAAAAGATGTGACTTTACTTTGATTCAGAAAAATAATAGTAACTCCTATCTTCTCTTGTTAAAAAAAATCAATGGAATATTGATTCTGTTGATTGATTGAGTTTATGTTGTTGATTATTGAGATACTGCTACCGATGTTGATAATAATTATGTAGCTACCACTAAAGATCATGTTACTGTCGTTGACTTAAATCATTCACACCTTGAAATTAGACTCCTTTATCGAATTCAAGGAGATCTCTACTAGGTTTTCAGACCCTTGCTGTCTTCTCGGTTTCTTTTTTTTAACTTTCTAAAATTTGCAATTTGTTTGTCCATGCCAATCACAACATTGCCGGTTCAAATTCCTTTGAACCCACGCACCTGCAAGATGATAATTATTACTTATTTTACGGAATACATAATTATTAGCCATTAAGTTCCCTTTTATAGTAGGTGTTCAATCTCATGTATTGGGTACTTACTTCAAGTAACACAAATATATTTAATGGCTAAAAAAAGTAATTCAGTTTACATTAATGCATGTCATTAATATATAATGCGAGATGAAGACAAGGTATATAGAATTTTTAATATATAATTAGTAAAGAAATATTGGGGTTTCGTCTTGGGCAAGTTCATTAGTTCGGAAATTTAAATTGCTTACAAGTAATAATGTTCCTGACTGTTGAAGAGAAAACCTATTTTTGTTAATCTACTGATTTCTCATATAGGTTTTGATTAGTATATATAAATTGGTGACTTCTTTGCATCTAAGTGACCTTCCTCATTCAATTAAGATCTCAACCGTAAACTAAGTAGTATTTATTCAGATTTGGAAAAATTATTGAGATAGGTATGTGGGTCATCCTCAGTGCAACTCAAACAAAAATGTGCACCTCACTTACAGTATACTTGGTTTTGGTCAAGCATATACTTGGTTTTGGTCAAGCTTTATTATATGATCACATTTAATCTTCACATAACTCCTGTTGCTATATATGCAAAGTGTATCTGCACACTCATATACTGACTTTATTCAAGAAAAGATCTGGATGTGGATATTATGACAGTTATATCAAATTACACTATTCTCATACATAATTAGAACGTGAATTAAGTCCATAGGCAAGAACATCCATATAGTTGAGAATTCTTGATAACTTATAAATCAATAGTGCCGGTCGTGGTGACCCTTACACCTGACCGTGTGAGAGCACGGTGACCCTCATTTGGGCAGGAGATAGGAAGCCCAGCTAGGGCAGCGGCCGCCAAGTGTGTGGGTCTACGATCCCAGTCTTTTCACGGTTTTTACACGAACTCGCAGTGTTTTTATGCTTCTTTGGGATCCCGATTTTTGACCAGCTCTGTTTGACCCCCTTGTTTTAGGATACTCGTGTGTGGGATCCTAGATTTTTAGTTTTTCATACGAGCTCGTTAGCCCGTACTAGTCGGGCCGGTTTCTAAAATGACTTTTCCGGAAGTCTATCTCACCTGTCTTAGTGGCGTAGTTTTGGAGTAGACCTATCCCTCTAATGAACAGCACTTCCATTTAAAGGGCGAGACGGAAGAGCCTCTTAGGAGGCTACCTCACTGCTTGAGTTTTGGTTACTTTTCCGCCAATAGGCTTGACGATGCTACATTCAAATCATCTATGTCTACATCTAAATCATCTAGAGTCACAATTGAATCGGTTACAATTGAAATTGGAGAAGTTACAGTAGAACTGAAAATGAAGCATAATGGATCCTTGGCTGAAAGATGAAATCAGTTATAAGTTGTGTTGGTTAGAGTTGTTTATAATTAAGTTAGTAGACGTGTTGGGAACATTGTTAGGATGTACTATACCATATCATATGCCTACGGAGGCATCCCAACCCTAAAGCACTCTTCACGCTTTAGGGTTCGTTTGGTTGCAGGGTTGGGCATGGTTGGGTTGGGTTGGGTTGGGGTACCTCTGTGAATAGTAAATTGTGAGGAGGATTGGGAGGGTTGGAAGGAGGGGTATCTCGGGTTGGGCCAACCCAACCCTGCAACCAAACGAACCCTTAGAGTCATGGTGTGAGATCACACACAGACCAAGACCACAGACTATCCACTAGACTTGAGAATTTAAATAAAATCAAGAAAATCTTTTCAACCTTATCTTCCCCATTAGCAAATCCATTCCTTAAATAACAAGAGATTGATATAGATATACATATATACGAGTAATTAACTACTATATAATAATATGACGTATAAAGTAATGAGTAAATCTTGGGGCATTCCTTATTAGTAGCAAGTAGTTGAGAATTTTAAATTATTTATGCCTTACTACTTGCTTCTTTTGCAATCACCATAAATGCATGTTAATTTTAATAAGTTTTCGAGAAGTACCAGCACTCGTTGACGTCTCTTGTACCTTCTATGTATGGCAGGCAAGCAGCCTGCAGCTCAGTAGCTAGTTGATGATTCCAAATATCCTCTGTTGTTATAGACAGTACAGTTACTTTTGTCATAGTTTTTTGTTCAGTTTATGATATAAAATATTTTTTTTCTTATATATATTATGGGATAAATGTAGACATTGCCATCTCTTTTGTACATATATGGAAAATTAATGAAATGCAATATTGGCGGTACATCTTTCTATAGTTATGCGATAAATGTATACATTGCAATATTGCAACCGGGGATGGGGAACGGCCAGCTGTTTAGATTTTGGCTCGACGACTGGTCGGGGGAGGGTGTCCTGGGGCAGCGTTTCCTTAGGTTGATGGCCTTGACGGTTGACAAGATTGCGCTTCTGGCAGAGGTGGCGGACTTGGGTTCGTGGGCACCTAAGTTTGTATCGAATTTGTCGGATCAGCGGTTGAATGATTTCATGCGGATGCTGGCTGAAGCATCCCCATCGGGGGAGCTGTCCAATGAACCGGATCGCTTTGAGTGGGAGGGAGGGAGATTTTTAGTTAAGAAAGCCTACCTTATAATGAGAAGATCGCCTGTGTGGCGCGACGAGGAGATTTGTGCGGACATGAAGATCATTTGGGCGGCCAAGATCCCAGTAGAGTGAAGATCTTCATGTGGTGCTTGAGAAAAAACTGTCTGTGAGACAAAGCGAGGAGGGGAAGACTGTTTGGCATGGTTGATACAGCCTGTGACAGGTGTGAGGGTGTTGTTGAGGATGCGGAACACCTCTTCTTCGAATACGGGTCTTCGGCGCATGCTTGGAGGTCGGTGGGGATGGCTTGGGTACAAGCCAGTGGTTTGGAGAATTTTTGGAGGTCGATTCGTGTGGTGGGTCTTGGTTCTTTGGATGACGTCTCAAAGCCTTTCGTTGTGATGTGGGCTATTTTGGCTGGGCGGAATGATCTCATATTCAAAAACCAAAGATTCTACCCGGAGAATGTTGTCGAGCATTTTTTTAAGCTCATTTTAATGCTATGTACAACTTTCGGGCCTCGAATTGATGTACTCATCTTTCTATTTAAATGAAAGTGTTGTTGTGGTGACTCCCACCTCGGGAGATCTCCCTCTTTTTTAGTCAAAAAAAATCTTCCTATTGTTATGTGGTTGTGAATATTAATTTGAATGTCAAGGCAAAAAGCAAAAATTTCCCTATATTTTCATATAACTTTTGCAATCTTTTGTGATGTAATACACTGAATGTGTTGTAAAGGGGTACCCAGATCCGAGGGGATTCACACCAAGCATCTTGGAATGACTTAAACAACAATGAGGAAGAAAGCGAAAGTAGTCGTGATTTGTTGGACTAGTCAAATCCGACCCAGATTCTAATGATGAGGTAAGTAACTTTCTTATACTAAGCTTTATAATACCTTAGAAGATCTCTTCAAACATGTCATGAAGCTTGAAAAGATTAGCAAAAAGTTGGTAGAGGATAAATCTAGTTTGTTAAATGACTTAGATGTACTAAAGAAAGAAAATGAGTTGCTTAAAAAGGATATGAGTACTTTTAAAGTTAAAACTACTTGCTTAGAAAAAGAAATTAATGAGCTTAAGGGCTCGTTTAGATACTAGGTTACCCCAGGAGTAACCCGGCTTACCCCCTATTTTCCTGGACCATGCCTGGGTTGGAATTCCATCACAAATCAATGTGACATCACATCACATTCTTTATTCCAACCCTCTACCAACCCTCATAACCATCCAAACAGCTACTATTCATAGGAGGCTATCCCAACCAACCTCAACCCTTGAACCAAACGAGCCCTAAGAGAAAAATCACTTTTTTCCTACTAGTGAAAAGGGAAAGGAAAGATATAAAAGCATGCTTCTAGTTATAATTCTTTCCAGAGAAGAAAATATATCTAAAAGAAGGAAACATTGCTATCTAACCCTAGAGGTCTTGAAAAAGAAAGAGTACTAGATCAACATCTTTCAGATACCGCAAGGGAAAATGAGATGGAGGAGGCCACATCAATATTAAAGGTGGAACCTGCCAAGGCCAAGCAACTTTCAGAACCATGGATGGACTCCATTGCCATGGAGAAGTTAACAAGACTAAAGAAATCTGTCGTCAAGAATCCTATGTGACTTTTTATCTTTTTTCTGTTTAGTTAATCATGCATATCATGCATTGACGGTGAGCACTCGGTTCTTATCTTTAAGGGGGAGCCTCTAAGCAAAGATTAAGGGGGGAGATTTAGTTTAGGGGAAGCTCTGATTAAAAAGAATGCTTTAAAAAAAGGGGGAGAGAGATATTCTACTCATCTCTCTAACCAACAATTGGTATTAATCGACTTTTGGTATCAGTTTTAATCATTTTTATTACTTCAAAAGGGGGGAGAAAGGTTGTCTACAAAAAAAATATTTACTCACACATACATTATTATTGCAAACACATCAAAAATTTTGTCATTCATCAAAAAGAGAAAGATTGTTCGTTCATGCAAGTGGAGAGATTGTTAATGCATGAGCATGGATATTTCGATGATAACAAAATATGTGTGTAAAACTTGTAGCTAGGTCAAGAGTAGGGAAGCTATTTGACCACGTTGAGGAGCTCAAGCTTAAGTAAAGAAGAAGCTAAGACGCTCGAAGGAGTTTAAAGCTGGGGAACTCCAACCCAAGCTCAAAGATCTCAAGCTGAAGAAGAATATGTCTTTTTTTTATTGAGTCATGCATCATGTAATGCTATTAGAATGTAAAAGACTTCAAGCCTTATGCATCTTGTATGTCAAGATCTTCAACTTTGATTTTTCTAGGTCAAAGGGTCAAGTTGATCAATAAACCACTCTATATTGATCGATAACGCATGATTCGATCAACATTGTTTCCTAATAGATCGATATTTGAATTATAATGGATGTATTATGATCGATCAATTTTGATCATTGATCGATCAATTTTTTATTCCGATCGATCATCTAAATCCACATGATCGATCATTTGACCCTGATCGATCATTTGACTCTGATCGATCGTTCACTTTATCATGATATATTCCATTTCACAATGATTTTTTAAGGCGATTTCATTCACGATTTATTCACAACGATTATTTTTTGAAAGCCAACGACTATTGGGACTCTAATCCTATAAATAGAACGGCATACAACACACAACAATAACAACAAGTTCTCTTCTCTATGATTTCCGCTCCATAGTTTGAGAGAAGATCAAATGGTTATTTTTTGCTCCATTCTCCGCGCTTACAGCTCTGAAGCTATGCGATCAATTCTTACGAGCACGCTCCTTGCTTTGTAAGATCGTTTTAGTTTTGCCTTGTATTATTCATTGTATTTTTTACTTTGATATCGAGGGTATTATGTTTTTTATTGTATACGATTGTGTTGACCACGTAATCAACTCAGATTGTAATACGGTTGGGTTGTCCGTGTAAGCAACTCAGGTTAATGGAAAACTCGTATGAGTCAGGTTGAAAGCTTGATTCAGAAGACTCGTGTCGTGATTTTTATCCATGACAGTTTACACATTAAATATATGTACACTCATAGTTGATTGCATATCTTGTTATTAAAATTGCTATATAACATTGTGGTTGTTTGAATTTATCATTTGCAGTGATCCAGGTCATAACAAGCTGATCTGCCCACACACCTCGACCAGTGTCCGAGAAAACCAACACCCACCACTATGCCTCCCAAAGCATCTATCGAAGGCATTGCTTGAAATAACCAAAGCACCACAATACCACCCAAATCCCATGGTCAAAACCATATGAATTGCACCACGTGCAACTTCTTGGCAATTGGAGGTTAGTCCTAAAAATAAAAATTAACTAAATTTTCTCAATTGGTGTCAATCCTAGAATATGGCATGAGCCATGCAGGTTTGAGATCATCCTTTGCTTACACAGGGGCTAGTGAATGGGGTGTTGGCTAGTGAATGGGGCGTTGGTTGCCTCATGTCTGCCATATTAGTGGGATCATTGATTTGTCAAAAAAACACAAATAAAAACAAAATAAATTAATATTTGACTCCTAATTTTCACAGTGATATGCATGTCTTCAATGAATATATTCTAAACCAATACATGAATTCATATCTAAAGAGAAGAATATATGTGAGCGGCTGCTAAAAAGGAAGCAAAGCATTTATATTGAGATAGAAGATGTAGGAGAAGGAGCAAGAATATCAAGGAAGGCGGTGTTTCCCACTCGGTTGTTCTAGGAAAAGCAATTGCAAAATGTACCACATTGGGTGAAAGAATGGAAATTTTATTGGAAAGCCATTTAATTTCAGCGGAAAATTCACACTTGAAATATCACCAACATGTCATCTATATAATTCAGAAATCTTGGAAAAATAGATTTCCGCTGGATTTTGATTTCAGTGGACTCACCAACATGAAGCGAAATGATGGTGCGGAATTTGAAATGGAATAGAGTAGAGAAGTGTTGGAGTATATGTGTTGTGTGCCACTTGAGTTGTAGATGGGTAAATGGATCACTCCAAGATCCATTTATCCCATCCCTGTGTTTAGTCCCACATCTACCAGTGGTAGGACTTGGAGGCTCTGTGGAAGCTATATAAGGAGTCCCAGACCTCCTATATCCATGGAGAAAAACAATGAAGCATATGACCCTTTGAGGCCTTCTCCCGTAGTTTCATCCCACTCCTTATGGAGTAGGGTTCCACGTAGAAACCCCTGAGTTCATGTTTTATCTTTCTAGTGCATGCTCTATCAAATCGCTTCGGCATCCATATTTTCTAACATGGTATCAGAGTGGGTTCGATTCTCGAGGATTCAATTTTGAAGATTTATTTTTGTCTTGTTCGAGAGTCGATTATGAGAGTTGTTCAATCATATTTGTTCTTGAAGATTATTGGTTCCAAAAAATAATTTGGGTTTCTTCTTTGAAACCCTAATCTTGCACAATCTTCGAGGTGCATCTTCTAGCAAGCGGGAACCCTAGGCGACAGCCAAGGGTTCCATATCAAGGCAGTGGCGCACCCATCTCTGCAAATCCCTCGCAGCTCCATGTGGGTGGGGGGGGGGGGGGCTTTCTCGATGCTCAGGAAGAGCATATCCCCCTCTTGCAAGCAATAGGCGATGTCATAGCCTCCTCCTTCGAATGTCAATGGCAGCACCTTAGAGTGCGATGACACCACCCTCCTTTGATCTCCATCTTCAGCGGCAGCAGGCGCACGATGACCGCAAGCAGATCCCAAGTGACGTGCATCAGGCGTGCAAGGTACGGCGAGCCCTAGTTCTTCCCCGCGCAACTCCAGAGCGCCGCCACATAAGATCTCCAATTCGTCTCACCGTAGCCCCATGCAACTGCGGCTTCCCTTACGAGCAGAGCCCCTTCTGTGTGGTGCAAAGCCCTCTCCAACAGCAACGATTCCTCCCTCGTCGCACCCAACGCACAACTCCAACGCATCTCCTTCAAGTGGCGCTTGCCGCAACTCCATGTGGCATAGTCGAACAGGCGCAAGCGGTACCCTCCAACCTCCATCGCCATGCGTGACGCATCTTTTCGCGGCCAGGCGCAAGCGGCGCCATCCAAACTCCATTGCAGCACTCGCATCTGTGGTGGCGTTGAAGCCTTCATCCTCGACACACGCGATGCTGCTGGGAAGAGCGCAGGAGGGTGTGTCGTCTCGCATCCTCGATCAATCCCCAATGGCGGCGGCACCTAGTTCCCCTAAAAGAGGTGTGTTGGTTTATTTAGCCCACGAGCCCTATCGTATCTACAAAAACGGAAAAGGAGGGGTGTGAGCTAAGATTCTGAGCCCAAGTGGGTCGGGTGCGTTGAAAAAGAAAAAATCCAAAATTGAGTTATATTTAGAAAAATTGAAAAGGCGCGTACAAAAAAAAGCTGCATGCAGGAAAATTTCGGAAAAAAACAAGTGAAAAGTTGAATGTTGAATGGCTTTTAAAAAAATCATATAAAAAAAGGAGAATCCGTACGAAAGAATGATGATTCAAAAAAATGCAAGAAGAAAAGCCGAAAAAATGGCGGCTTATTGATGGTTTGTTTTCTCCATTATCTTGTCTTCTCCCAACTTGGTCGATGATTTCATTCTGACCAGTATGGGAGAAAGGGGGAATATTGTGTAAAGTCACAGGTCGGATCCAGATTCCATATTTAGATGTCAGATTTCCAAGCCATTCAGTTTTCAGACTCTACAGTTGCTTAGATGTTCAAACTCGACGTCAGATTGGTTCCGAGTCTTCAGTTTCAGACACGCATATGTATGCGATCTTTTTTCAGTTTTATAGTGGTCACCGTCATCTTTTGTTGTTTCGGGCAGGGATTTAATGTGATCCATAAGGACTCCAGAGTAGAGTACCATTCGCTATGCCATGTTGGCTAGAGTTTTCATGTGGTTTCATAGGGACTCCAAGGTAGAGTACCATCCTTTGTGCCAAATGGGATAGACCCAGTTCTCTGACGATGAGATTTTTTCAGACTCCATTCTCCAACGATTGTGGACTCCGACGAGGATTGCATTCCACGACTTTTTCAGTTCGGTCGTTTTCAGAGATGGAGCAATTGTCCACATGTTGTGGCGGACCAAAGTACTCTGACGAGGAGACTCATTTCAGTTGCAGTGACTTTGACAGGCGCAGTACAGAGCACATGCTCTCCGACGAGGAGATTCAGTTGACTTACACTCCAGCCCGTCATTCGTCCTCCTCACCAGCACGGCATGAGAAGCAACGTCCTCGACAGCAACCGACAGTTGTGCGCGTTGACTTGATATGGTATGTAGTGTTGTGTAGTGTGAGTCGATATTTCTTTCTGTTTGTCCAGGCTGAGCATTACATTCTCCAAGTTGAGGGGGAGTGATGGAGCATTTGGTTATACGTCACTTATGAGAGAGATGGGTAAATGAATCTCTCCAGGATCCATTTGTCCCGTCCAGAGTTTAGTCCCACATCTACCGTTTGTAGGATGTAGAGACTCAGTATGGGCTATATATAGACCCCCACACCTATTATATCCGATGAGAGAAAAAAGCTATGAAGCATATGGCCCTTTGAGGCCTTCCCCCGTGGTTTCATCCCACTCAAGGATGCAAAAACGGTCTAGACGGCCGTTTAAACGCACACAGTGCTCGACCACATCGTTTAATAAAAAACAGCCCATAAATGGCCAGGCCACTTAAACGGTCTTAAACGGCCATTTAAATGGCCTTTTAAACGATTTTAAACGGCCTTTTAAACGCATTGATTTAGTTTCTTCAAAGGATCACCATTATCCATGACTTTTATGTTGTCTATTTCGACATTTGACTATGAATTCTTGTTGTTTATGTTATCTATTTTGAAATTTGGATAAAACATTCCTTGAATTTGACAATATTTGATCTATATTGTGAATCTATGATTATATTTCTTATTTATTTATACTTTTTATTAATTATATATATGTCATAATTTTTTATTATTTAAAAATGCAAAACCACATAATTCATTTAATTTCTGTTTAGACTCCCGCATACCGTTTAATCAATAATCAGTGACCTTATCAACTGAATACCGCATACCGCTTTTTGCAACCTTGATCCCACTCCTTAGGGAGTAGGGTTCCACGTAAAAATCTCTGAGTTCATGTTTTATCTTTCTAGTTCATGCTATGTTTATCAAATCGCTTCTGCATTCATATTTTCTAACAAGAAAGATCTCAGTATGTAGCGAAATGGAGTTGCGCACCTGCGTAATATGTGGCAGAAATATAGTTTTAAGGGAGCTAAGATCCTGACAGGCAAGCAAACACCATCATCATCAACTGCATTTAAAGGTAACCATCGTGGTATGTGTAGTGATTTGGTGATATTAGATGGTTTACTTCGGAGTAGGTGGGAGCGGCACGAGTGAGCTCACAGGTCGGAACATGGACTTTACACACTAGTGTGAGCAGATGAATGAGATCGTTTTCTTGAAACAAATATGCAAATCTTAGTGTAAAGCTTGAAACCTATATTCCTATATTTTTAAATTGTGTGTTGCATATGCCTCACATAATTACTATGTGTCAGCATAATGCGATGTTGGTTGTGGATGATAGGGTGATTGGGAGCTGTAAAGAGGCATGGCAACTGCGAACTGAGTAAAATATTTGCTGGTGGCTTCCTGGATATTCCGCTGATATAATTGGCTAGAAGGTCAAGGGAAGGAGGGTCACTCAATGAAAATTTGAGATAAGTTTCGTCAGAGAGCAAATCTGCTTTTGAGAGGAGACAGCTTGTGTTACTGAAGTTTGTTAGTTTCTTAATTACTTCCTTCGCTCATGCTAGTGAAGCTTGAAAAATACATTGATGTTATCAAGATTTAAAACTGCGGTAATGTGGAAAGGTGCTAGAGAAGAAGAAAAGAGTATGGCTGGTGAAATGGGATGATTCAAATTCAATTCAATGCAAAACTCTGTTTTTCCATGGTACCCCAGAAATTAAAGCAAAATAAATGGTCTCTGTCCTTTAAACTGAAGTATCAGCACAACAATTGAATAAACGGATGTAAAGAATTAACGTTCTAGACTAAAACGAAAACATCTTTTTGAATACTAGGAAGCTAGTAGTAAAAGGTTGCACATCTAAATAACAGGAAACTAATAATTATTAGAGGTTGAAGCTTGCAAAAACCTCAAAAAAATTGAAATCGTATAAGAAAATATAGTTCATATTCAAACATTAACATAAGCATTAGGCGATTATCATACCTAGGCCGCGGGTTACTTTTTCTCCTATCTGCACTTGTTGCTCAGCACTTGATTGCAGCAATGCTTGAGAATCAGTATTTATAGCAAAAAAGTCAACGCCCTAAGAGGAAAATGAGATAAAAGCAGGAGAAGCTTAGCCTTGCATGTCTATAAAGGAGGTACGATTTTATTATCGTGATCAGCAGCAGTAATGGCAAAAAAACAAGATATATCCACAACCCAAAAAAGGAAAAGACAAAAGAAACAAATAACAAGTCGGATTTTCAAATTAGGAGATAATAAAAAAGGTCAAAAAGATGAATATTTGCCTAATGTATGGAATGTAGCCATCGGCTAGAGGGTAGCTCGAAATCAGATATCAGAGTCCATCAATTTCGACATATGTTCAGTTGGAAGAGCGATACTCTATGGTTAGATAAAAGCCACCGATCACATGGTGACTAAGGATAAGCGCCCCGATATCGAGGTTTGACTTCATATGCATCTCCATGTTTAAGCATCAACAGATTCACAGGTGGACCAATTGTTAGGGATCATTCAGGCAGGATGAGCCTTACCTGCATTTTAGGCCAGTCTGAAGGTCTGAATACAACTGAATTGATTTACCCTTGCCAAAAGCAAGATTGGTTACACTACTAGCAAAAGTCCCTCTACCTACTCAAATATAAAATAAGAGCATGTTCCATTTGGGTAATAATACATGTAATTAAAGGCCTTAAGGCACAACCTAACAATCGAGGTCAGTTGTCCCCGACTAGCCAAGGTGCACATCATAATCCGGACCTCACCAAAATGGATAAGTGCTCCGGGATTTGGATCCCTGTCATGTCTGCCCTTGATCTAGGTCTTCAATCTTACCTGTTTCGATCACTATCTAAAAGGCTTCCCTTTTTTATATTCAAGCTGCACCAAAAAGGTCCAAGCATCAAGCCTTGCTCATGCAAATCTGCCATACAACACACGTTTGCTCCAAGGTATGAATATTGAATCCCTTTGTTTCAATGGCATGGGCAAGATTTCATAATTTAACAGAAATTTCGCATGTTTGTTTGAGGATTTTGGGACCTACAGTGTGCATCATAGTTCTAGTACGGCATTTTCGAAGGGGACAAACATCTAAAATAGATTGCAATAGCTTTAGCATCCAAGCTATGCCAAAATCCAGCAGCTTCATTCAAACCAGCATGTTCATAACCTACGCGTTATCAAAATGTTCGGCCAAAAACCAGATGCCCCAACAACCATGCTGTGCCCTGCTGTGTCAATCTATTCAAGGTGCACACCATAATCCAGACTTAACCAAAATGGATAAGTGCTCCCGGATTTGGATCCATGTCATATCTGCCCTTGATCTAGGTCGACAATCTTACCTGCTTCGATCACTATCTAAACAGCTTCCCTTTTTTATATTTCAAGCTGCAACAAAGAGGTCCAAGTATCAAGCCTTGCTCGTGCAAATCCGCCATACAACACACATTTGCTCCAAAGTATGAATATTGAATCCCTTTGTTTCAGTGGCATGGGCAAGATTTCATAATTTAATTTAACCACAATTTCGCATGTTTGTCTGAGGATTTTGGGACATACGGTGTGTACTCATAGTTCAAGTATGGCATTTTCGAAGGGGACGAGCATCTAAAATAGACTGCAACAGTTTTAGCATTCAAGCTATGACAAAATCCCGCAGCTTCATTCAAGCCAGCATGTTCAGAACCCACGCATTAACAAGATGTCCGGCCAAGCAGATGCCCCAACAACCATGTCGTGTCCTACTGTGTCAATCTGGTTCTACTAACCAATTCTGCCCCGTTTGACTTTTCTAGTTCCCTCGAATTTGATTAGCTTCTGGAGTGGGATGGATGACAAATAAGTCTCATCCTAAACCCTACAAAAGAAAAGAAAGAGTGTACAACTTTCTGTCAAATGGATATTCACATAGGAGGTACCAGTCCCGACCACCACGAGATCCAATTGAAGTTTTCAATTTGCTAATTATAAAACGAGGTGTCGGGCCCAATCCATTTTTTTCGCGAGATTTCTTTTGGTTATAAACAACATACATAGGCACAAGCGCTTATAAATCTTCGTAATTCACACCATCACTACCTTGTCGCATACGAAACAGCTCAAATCGAACAGAAGAGCCAAATCCAAACAAAACAACTTCACATAAACGATCAGCCATGCGCATGCAGATCCCGTTCAAAGCCTCGAAAATCGAACATCATCACGAGGAGAAGTCTACGCACCTGAAGGCCGCTTCCGATCATGCGATTGACGGCATTGTTGCCGCCGCCGCCGATCCCGATAACCTTGATTCTGGCACCGCCGGAGGACGCGACCACTGCGACGAGGCATCTCCGTCGACGCGGGCGGGGGTCGATAGAGGAGAAAGGGCGGCGGGAGGAGGGGGAGAGGGAGGTGTGGGGGCGGAGGAGGCGGGTGCGGAGGGCGGACGGGGCCTCGCAGCTCTGCAGCATTGTTTGTTGGGTGGGAGTGAAGGAATGTCGGGAGGGTGGAGAGGAAGGGAGGAGTTTTATTACAGGGGATGATGGGGGCGGAGAATGTGGGTCGGGTTGCTAGATTTAGGAGGGTCTCCTTGGTGGAGGGGAGTGAATGGCATTGGCAATTAGAGAGGGGGAGGGTTTTTTTTAAGAATTTACAATAGGGGAAGTCTCAAATGCATTTGATCATGAATATAGAATAATGCATGCATTCATGCATATATTTTGGTAGATTTCTAATGAAGAAATGAGCGTGGTAATTGTACCTAAGTAATATAATGCATTGACAAATTTCGAGAAGATTTCGAAGCAATCGTTGACTGCATGTGGAGTCGGTATGCGAAAATGCCTTGCGAGTTTATATACAAATGATATCTTTTTTGACGTGAATATTAAGTTGTTACTTAACGTGACACTCGATGATCATGAATATCGTGTAATATTCATTCATAAGATGACTTAACATCAAGGTGTGGACGTTGTAGAATAAAGATATTTTTACATCCATGATCATATATACTTTAATTGTTATGTGTTAAACATTATATATGAATTACGTGTAGAACCTTGGATAGTGACTTCTAATTACGCATAGGCTATTGTCGTTATTTTGGTCAATAACCTAATCACATACTTGGGTTAATCTAACTCCACGTAAATCCAATAACAGAGAATTATTACGCTCCCCTCCATACCCCCCCCCCCAACCACATATTCAATTTTATCTAACTCCACGTAGATATGATAAATGAGATTTTTATTATACTCCCCTTCATATCCTCTCTCTCTCTCTCTTTCTCTAGACTACTCCAAATATATAAGGTGATGACATCGTCGAAAGTCATGGCTATGGACTCCAATGTGATGGTGATACTCGTCGCTCTCCTTTTGCCTCCTCATCTACCTGATGGGCCTTGCCATCATCGTTTGCCACACGTCACTTCCTTGCTCCCTCTCAAATGGCTCAGCTCTGATGTTGCCCTCTCCCAATAAAGGCCTCAAGAAGAACATCATCTGCTCCCTCCCAAAGCTCTCCTTCGTCGTGATTTATGTGATAATTGATAATTGATTTATGTGATAATGTGAAGTGATGACAATTGGGCTAGTAGGCCCCCTATCCTAGCGGAGCTTGGGTCCCGGCTTCTCCATTGGATTCTCCTCATGCTGAGGATGGTGAGAAGGAGGAGAAAGACGAAGAGGACATGATAGTGGCAGTGATTCTCTGAAGAACATGAAGCTCATATTTTGGATGCAGCAACTGTAGATACCAACATGGTGCCTGGAGGAACGGCCTCAACTTTAATCGATATGTTTTTCGTTAGATTTATTAATTGAGCGGTCCACTCCGCGGTGTCAAGAGGAACATCCTCGCAATTATCCTCCCAAGGTTGATGTCGACATTGTTGGATTTCCAATGTTCTTGTAGGAATCGTTGAGACAGAAATTGTTGTTGAACACAAAAATGACATGCTATCTCCATGGGTATCTTCATTTAGTCCCATGGCTTTTGGTTCCAACTTCCAAGCTTAAGACATGGTCCTCATAGACGTCGTCAGTTGTGAGGATGGCGCGTGTTGTTGATCTGAGACCAAGGGCAACGAATTTGCAATGGCGAGGGTATCAAGAGTAGGGAATCGCAGTGGCTGCTTTATCCTTGAAGGCGAGGCGTCACCATCGCCAAGGAGGCATTGGCGAAATAACTAAGGCGTGACCGTGAATAACAAGTTGTACCTACATTGGTTATTATGATGGGTGATGAAGATAAAGAGGAGGGGGAGTATTTCGGTTTCTTGTAGAAAAAGAAAGAATCATACAGTAAACCTCGAGGGACTTGACAAAATTTAACTATTTTGAAGCGTGAAAATGTCAGAATTGAACATCTTTTGTCCAAGGTAACAAGCAAAGTGGATGGAAGTTAATACAATATTATGTTATGTAATGGTTGGCAAATATTTAGGATTCGTGTAGTTCCAAATTATAGAGGTTAAACATGTAATTATGAAAGTATACAGGGTCACGAGTGTAAAAAAATGCTTAGAATAAGTTATGTGGACTTATGGGCATGTATGGCAATGAAATCCCACACACGGGTATCACAATTAATGAGCCATAAAATATTTTACTGTTTAAGTGCCAACCTGTAATAAATGCTAAAACATTAGGAGACAATAAAGTGGGAAAAAGTCCATTACGTCCACTATGTTTGATAAATAAAGAGCATGATTCATTGAAACATTTAAATGCGAGAAGAAGGTGGGCATACAGGTAGAAGTAAGTGTAGAACGTCTTAATCCAGTCGTGCAATATTCAAGATTTGTCATGTTTTTTTCAAATAATCTTCTCTGATAATGCCTGAATGAAAGCAAAAAATAATCATCCATCATAGACCGATTAATCCATGATCGATCATATTATCAATCATCATTGTTGTCTCTAATGATTTCATTAGTGTGACCGGTTATACACATTAATCCATTGTAGCTTATTAAGACCCTCCAAATTTTCTCCTCTCCCTCAATATCTATATATAGAATAGGGGAGGCAACCAATGAGCTATTCAATGTATTTTTATTGCATCCTCATACGAGGAGACTACTTCATCCACCTTCTACACCCTTCTTATTGAGGCGCGTCTACTAATAACTACTTGGAGTATGGAGGAGGGGAGTGGGTTCTATGTTGTGGTGCTATGGTGATGTACCGCACCACAGTTGCTTGATCAAGCTCGAGCTTGATCGAGCGGCTGCGGTGCGGTACAACACCACAACCCCACAGCAGACGATCCAGACGCTATGGAGGAGTGATTAGAGAAGTCAAACCTCAAAATCAATCAATTAATTTCGCGTGTAACGAGGATACCATGTTAAAATCATGTCTTGTAGTTTTCGTTGTTCTACTCATATAAAATCTCATTATTGTACTTTTTGTTAAAAAAATAGCTCTACTCACTTTACCTCTCTTCATCCTTTCTTTTGCTTAAAAAAATTAATTCCACAATTTCTTTGTCAAAAAAATATTTCTACTCACTTCTAATTTATTAATATTACAAGTATAATCTGATCTAAAATAAGATTTGTACTCATGTGCCCGACCCATTATTTTAAATTTCTCTTTGTAAATGAAATAAATTTTGTGATTTCTTTTTAAATATGAAAAAAATTAACTAAAACTATTGAAAATTTACCATTGGAAAATATAGTCTATACCTTGTTGAAAATTTTAAATAACATTGACATGGTACGTTTATCAAAATTTAAATTCACATTTGAAATTGTTCTATACTTAAAAAATATAATTTGAAGATACATTTTTTCCATTTTTTACTTATGCGTGATAGATGTATACTTGGCCCCTCTTTGATAAACTTCCCGATTCCGCCCCTGCTCTGATCCATGTCAGTTATATACTAACTCTAGTGTCTTTTCTCTAATAATATGCTCAATTGCCATGCATTTTCAGAGACAACAAAAAAGGGTTAAGAATCCACATGTGACTATTTAGAATGTCCCCGTTTATAAAACATGGTGCAAGGTTCCCTTTTTTACTGCACTCATGGTTTAAATCATCCAAACCACATACATGTTTTGTTGTCTCCAAAATGCATCTAAAACACCTCGAGAGAATCTACAAAAAGATATGATAGATTTACAATGGCATCTATAACAAAATTGTATGTGATTGTTATGCATACCAGACCAACCAATGTAAAGGATGTTTGCTTCATTTATCAGCTTTTATATGTTGATGATATGTTTATTGATGTTAAAGACAACTTTGAAATCTAAAACTTGTCGCAACTTCTTAACACAAAATCTAAAATGAATGACTGGAGAAGCACGAGAGATCTTAGAGAGGAATATTTACAAGAACCATACGCAATGCGATATTTTCTTACTGCATCTTAATATTCGGGACATGTATATAAGGTTGTGCATGTCATGTTAACGTGGATATTGATTACATATCATGTGTCATTTGCTCCATTGTAGTTGAAAGTCTTGTGAATGTTATGATGTGCGCAAGGCAAAGTTGATTCACAAAAATGGTGTGCACCCTTGTGTGTAAAAACGCGTGTCATTTTTTGACATGAAATTTAGTGGCAATTGATCTAAAATAACCACAAATCTATAAAAATTTTGTACTAAATGTGTCAATGTATAGAGACAAGTGCGGGTCGAGAACTCGTGGATGAGCGCAAGTGTGCGCAGGCAAGGGCGGAACCAAGAATTCCATCAAGGAGGGGTCGAGTATACAACTATTATATATGCAAAAATCTATCTATTTTCGAACGATATTTTTAAATAGAATCAATATTTTTAAAATGAACCTCTTTCAATCTTGATAAACATAGAATTTAAATCTATTAGTAATGTTAGAATTCCAAATAGATTGGTATCTTCAGTGGCTATTTCTTAAATCGGATAAATATAATAATTTAGGCCTCTCTAAATCCACCCTAAAAATGTTAAATTATCAATTGAAATTTTGAAATAAAAAAGTTCATGGTTAAAATGAAAAAAAATATTTTATTTACAAGGAGTACTATAAATAATGGGAGAGATAAATAAATTCGAATATAATTTATATCAAATTATTTTGATACTTTGGATGTGATTTGATAAAAAAATACAAAAGAAAGTAAAATTGATGGAGATAAGATTCGAACCCTGGTTTCCAAAATAATAGTCATCCTACTCTAGCACTAGACCATTTAATGAGTCTACAACCTTTCTCTAACAACATTTATTACAATAGAATTAAAGAGGGGTCATATTAAAAGGCTAATACATTGTACAAGTGGCGTATAATAATCATGGGGGGCATGCCCTCCTCCCCCCTCATAATATACACTAGTCCCGCCCCTATGCGCAGGGTAATAAAGATGAAATGGTTTGTGATAGTTACAACAACATTGTTATAAATATGCGATCACCTCGAGACATCCTCCGGTGATGCGTGGAGGCGAATATGTTAAAGTAAAGCATGCACGATGATATATGATATGTCACCATAATAGCAAGTTAGAATGCATGTAAATGACATAGAAGTAAAATTCGCACTCACCTAAGATCAAAGTGCAAAATATGCATCTTGACGAGACTTGTTGCAATACGAGGGTGAGATATTGAACTTCAATGAGCCCCTCGAACTGGGTGTCAGTTCTCCAAACTCAAGGTCTTTCATCAGATAGGATCATACACGAAAACCAAGGATCGATCAAAATCTAGTTTTCATTCATCTATTGTCTTCATTGAAGGGGCACGGTTCTCAAGTTCCTACATAAAAAATGAAATATCAAATGATGCAATCAGGAGCATTAAGAACATCGATAAAAATGCAATCCATTAGATTAATTCGAAAAACTTGGTAAAAACTAAGCAGATGAAAAGGACGAGCATGGGAGATGCTAGAAGAAGTATGTTGCGGGTCGCCAGAGACATGATCATCTTCTCTCTTGCGAGAACAAGGGTGTGAGCTATTAGTGATTACACGGATACATACATTGTTTTAATAATGACAAAGCTTTATTGTGTTAGATCGTGTTTTACATGAGTTGCAAACCAAGAAGTTGATGGTGAAATATGGAAAAAGATCACGACGACGATGATATATTAAAGCTATGACGGAGCAGAAAATTATAAATACAGAGCTCATAATGATTAAAGATATGGATGATATGCAGACAAATATTAGTTACTTAGGTCAATTCAATTTTGAAAAACAATCGAGCATTTGATTACTTTTTACTTGATTAGTTGTGGTCTAGTCTACTGATGATTATGACTAGTCGATAATTGTGCTGAGCATTCATTTCAACTATTGATTGAGCAATGGCAACCTTTGGGTGACTTATTAGAGGATTGTCCCTTCCAACCAACGGACTAGGCCAAGCAGTTCAATCGAAGGAAAATTTTCATGTTGACTAATTTTGTGTAATTGTTCAATTCGAATGGCAACATTTAATAAATCTAGTAGACATGTACCTTTATGTATAGATGTCGGGTAATTATAAAAAACAATCGCATTGTGTTCTTATTTAAGGATACTTAAGACCATTCATTCCATTCATATTTTCTAGATAAGAAACTCTCAATCTTTACACTCTCTGCATACCTTCTAAGTGGTATGGAGAGTTCGTCGCTGTGCTCAACCCATCCCTTGCAAGATAAGATGAAGAAAAAGGAGTCTTTCACAATTGTTGTTCAATGCATCTACTTGTGTAATTGTAATCGGTATAATCATTTATATTATACCACATACTTCATTGCGTATATTTTTTGTCAAGGATGTAAGTATTTTAGTTCATGTATTATTGTAAGGGTGCTTATGTGTAAGATCATATCTTCCGATTTGTAACAGAAGTTTGAAACTAGTAGTCTATGATATTGATACAGCGGAGGAGTTGACTTGTTCAAATGAGCTTGTTAATGGAAAGGGATCAATGATTTGATTGGTTAAAGCTCCAAGCCATGAAGAATCCGGTCGAGTTTTTATAATTAAACCATATCACATTCGCAATATTGTTTGTTTTGATAATTCACGTGCCACTTAATTGATTGTTTTTATAAGCTTCTATATAAAATCATAATGTTAGAATGCACTGAACTTTCTTTGGGTATCAGATCGTGGATTGTAAGAATGTCGTAACAATCTCAAGTGCAATGACCATCACTACAAACAAACCCCTCTTTGGGAATGATGGTAGGGGACGGTCTATCAACGATTGTCCTCGAAAATATGAACGAGGATGGTTGCACAACACTCGTCCCCCTTGATGACCACGAGGGACGTTCAAAATCAGTCTTCCCTGATATCAATTTTATTAGAGACGGACAAGTAATTGATCGTCCCTCCCGATAGTATAGGAGATAGTTATGTGATCGTACCATCCAAGTCATGTATGTGACGATTAAAACCGTCTCCTACTGCTCTTTGCGAATGTCTTCTTCAATTCGACCATAGGGGATGGTCGCGACTGTCCTCTACTATCGCATACCTTTTTTGCTAGCGCGGATTTGTGTAATTTCGGAGCTCAGAAGGGACGGTTTTAAGTAGATGCCCCTGATCATTTCCATAGGGGATGGTTGGACGACCATACCCGATGGGCTTATATCATCGAACAACCTCCTTTCCTCCTCATTCATCACATTCCTCCCACCAAAATCCCGACCTTCGATGCCCTGCCCCCACGATCGTCGTTCATCGCTCATCAACCCTCCACCCTCTTGATGACCGAAAAATTCACTCAATCAATCCGGGATAAAATATAAAATCACTCAAGGGTCGTTGCGACCCGGATCGAGAGAAATAATTCAATCAATCAAGAAAAATAAAGCAGACCACCAAAATCAGATGAAATCAAATAAACACGATAGCGGTCCTGCTATTTTATTAACCTGGTATAGCGACCAGGGTCGAACACAAGAAGCACGGATTTGCCTTACGGTCTACAAAGTAGTCAATTAGAAGCAAAGAGAAGGTATTTTTGGTGGTTTTTAAGGGTTTTTATATTTTTTTTGGATTTTTGATCAATTAAGAAAATAAGAAAAGTAACTAGACAACACATTTCATCAATTTATTAAATGCACTAAAAGTCAACAAAAATTACTGAAAAAATATTTTTGTGTTTTTTATGTTTTTTACTGTTTTTGGTGAATTTTTGGGATTTTTCTGATTTTTATTTTATGTTCTAAAAATGAAACAATGACAGAAATAGAGGGTGTTGTCCAGTCAGTAGAAAAAGGCCAATCTAAAATATAAAAAGAGGCTCCCAACTCCTAAGGGTAATTTTCCTATAAACTAAAAAGTTTAAGGAAAATTAGGGCACTGGATTTATGATTTTTGGATTTTTAAATTATTTATTAGAATTTTTATGAGTTTTTGAGTGTTTTTCAATTTTTAGGTGTTTTAGATAATGACAAATAGCCAAAATTGGCTAGAAAATCAAGCAAGCCAAAATAAACAGTAGGTAATTTTTTTGTAATTTTTAGATAGGTTTTAATATTTTTTTGTGATTTTCAAATCTGAACAATAAAGAAATCACGTGTTTTTGAATTTTTAAAAATACCAAACTGTGTCAAAAATGTCTCCAAAATTTGTAGAAAATTTTACATCATGGCAGGAGCCATGTGTTTAATTTTCATCAAATTTGGAGTTTATTTGCTATTTTATTAAAATCACACACAAGGGCACAGTACACAGGGACCAAAACGCAAATACCAGGAGTCTTGGGGGGTCTGGTGCAAAATACCCAAGAAACCACGTGCCAAGCACGTGTCTGGGGCACTCAGGGACCCAAATGTAACAAAAACAAGGGCCCTAGACTAAATAATAACAAGTATTAAAAGTCCAGGGGCTTGTTGTAAAATACCCAAAAATAAGCGCACATGCACAAATAATTCACGCACAGGGGTATAAATGCAATTTTCTAAAATTTTCATTCATTTCAGAACTAACCAGAACTACAAGGGCGTCAATGCAAATACACCAAAGAAATTCACGTGACGAAGCACGTGGTCCACGTAGACAGGGGTATAAATGCAAATAAAGAAAGTACGGGGTCCTAAGTGTAAAATGTGCGGAATAAAATGAACTTGATAAAATATTTACAGGACTAACTAATAAACGCTAAAAGCAGAGGGGCCTAAGAACAAATTACCCCTTATTTATTATCCGAGGAGCTGGATGCGCGACGCGTGGCAGATCGGACGGGTGGAATGGCGCGCCGCACGAAATGGAGAAACCTCAGCTCTGATCGGACGGTGGAGGCTCTCCCACATGGAGGATCCAACGGCTGTGGTACGACGCGGGTAAACGAGTGGCCTCTACTCTGATCGGACGGTCGGGGCAGTGCCACGTAGCGAATCTGACGTCTGTGAGGTGGTGTGGCTAACCCTCGTTGATCCGACGGTTGGGATCAGTCCTCCAAAGATTGGACGGTGGCTGCTGCTCCTGGAATGGACGGCTCAGATGAGAACCGGAGCGGGAGGCTGATCGGACGGCTGCTCGAGATCCTCGAAGAACAGGTGGCCGGCGACCTTCGTCGGCCCAGTACGCTCGCTTCGAGCCTCCTCGCGGGGCGCTGATGATCGGAAAAGGGTCGGCGTGAGCCTCCGCGTCGGATGGGGGTCTCCGATGATCCATCCGAGCTCCAGGGAGCTCCGGCAAGGTCGTCGGAGCTGTAGCTGCTGGACCCAATGGTCCAAGCCCTCAGATGGGCTTGGATGCACCTGCAAAATAGACCAAACAGCTCGCGGGTCGAGGGCAAACTGCCTCGACCCGGTTAGGCGGGGTGAAGATGGTCGGAGAGTCGATATGGGCGAGCTCCGGCGAAGGTGGGGACGGAGGAGCTCGAATCCCAGCTCCTGTGCGAGCTGGGTTGAATTGAGGTATGGAGAAGGTACGCGGGAGGAAGGCGGAGGTGACAGTTGATTCCGATGATCGAATCGAGCTGTGAGGTGGTCGGAATCGGCAAAACACGGCGACGGCGAAATTTGGGGGAAATTGGAAATTAGCGAAAAGGAAAGAACTAAAGGGCTACATGGGTGGACGATGAGACTGGGGATGAGCAGGCGATGCTCTGGGTCGTCGCCTCGAGGAGCGTCTCCCTCCGAGGCTCGAGCTCCGGCTCTGGGCGGAGCACGGCGGTGCTATTCGCCGGATCAATGGGCCACTGCCCCTCTCCTCACTACGACACTTGCTCGAGCAAGCTGTCACTCTTGCCAATGCAGTGGAGGTCACGTGTAGCGAAGCAGATGAGACAAAGATGAGAATTCGTGCGGCGGAGCTCGGCTTATGTATGGGTGCGGGTCCGGCTAGGGCTGGTCGGGTAGGGCAATAGAATGCGCGGATCCCGAGGCAAGGGCTCCGGCGAGGGTCTCGGATGCATCATTAACGAGTCGGACCCGGGGTTTAGGCGAGAGGGAATCGGATTTACATGGGAAAAATCCGAGAAGACGGGTCGGGCGACAAGACCCGTGAGAAGTGGTTCGGGGGGGGGGGGGGCAGTTGACCGGCGGTCAACAATCCCCAGGGCCAATAGGAATCAGCCACGTGTAAAAGATTTAGAAATTCAATAAAAAATAACATATGACCGAATTATGGAAAAGTCAAAACATGAAATATTTTTCTTTTAATTTTTTCTATTTTTTAGTGATTTTTAATTAATTTTTCAAAGTAAAAATAAGGTATTTACATAATAGGGTTATATATAGGTATATATACAATATGTATTTTTTATTTTTGATTTTTAATTTGTTATTTTTGTGCATTTTTATTCCCATTTTGTATTTTATTTATTTATAGTATAATATTAGGAATAAAATGGTATTTTTATTTTATTTTTATTGTATATATATAGGGGTGAAATAAATATATATGTACATATTTATACATGGTATATTTACAATATATTTTTGTGTTTTTTTATTTTGTTCTTTTTATTTTGTTTTTGTTTTAATTGTTTTTATTTAATTTATTTACAACATAAAAGATGGAATATTTACAAAATTTTTGGAAATTAATTTTATGTATTTATAGGGTAAATAAATAAAAGATGGTTGTTTTATATACATGATGACTATATACAAGAGTGATGTTTTTGTTTTCTTTTTAATTTTTCTATTTTTATCTTGTTTTATCTTTATAAATATATACAATTATTTACAAACCACTTTGAGTCTATTTTTGTGAGGAAAATACTTCTATTTTATTTACATAAATATTTACACACATGAGCCCCTATCTCCCTCTACTTTGATTTTTATGCGGTCAGGCCCATGATGAGCCCTCCCTTGGGTTAGGTTGCTCAATATTTATTCTAAATATTTCCCTCTTTTTTCTTTTTACTCTTTATTCTTTTATTTTTTGCACAAAAACATGCTAATTATTAAACTTTATACAATGCATGCTTTTGATAATTATTTGTATTTACATGAATATACATGTATTTGCAAAGGTTTTTGTAGCTAAAATATAAGAATAAAGAGTGATGAATGGGTATTCATCACCTCTCGAGACGTTGCCTCCATCATCGAGCTCTCGACCTCCATCTTCCTCTTTGGTCGCACTCCATCTTATTCTCCGGACTCTCGCATTTCATTCGAGATGAATCTGATAACTTACGGTATCTAAATCATTTTTCCCTAAATGTTAATCTTATATGGTGTTAGACAGTAATGGCAACTTTTGTTTGTGGTGTTATATGCAGGAATGGTGATTTTCTTCTTCATATATGCTAGTGTTAAATTCAAATATGATTGAATTGTGTTAGATTCACTGTATGGTTGCGTTGGAAGCAAGAATGAATGATTTAATTTCATTTGGTATTAGATTCACTACATGATTGACTTTCACTCTTTTATGGTGTTTGATTCACTATGTGACTGTGTTAAATGAAATAATGAATGGATTAGTTTCATCTTCATATATAGTTGTGTTAGATGAAAGTATGATGAATTTCTTATATGGTTTAGATGGAATAATTTAATTGAAAACACATGCACTATGTGATTCAGTATCAATTTGATTTATTGTTTGTAGCACTCTAATTCAACACATAGTCCCGTGTGTGTCGGTGTGTGTGTGTGAGTGTGAGTATATGTGTGCATTGATCACTTACACTACTCATACCCTCGATTACAGTTCTTTGTAGCCCATCCTTTGGAGGATACCCATGAGTGAATTTCAAGGATATATATTTCCCTTGGAGGTCCAAATGAGGATGGATTTTCTGACTAAGAATGATGCGGACCTGGTTTTTGCGAATTTGGGTGAGAAAATATGTCGTTGTGAAGATCACTTTAAGAGGATCATTTCTTATTTCATGGATGTAATTGAGAGCTATGTTGAGGGATCTTTTGATACATTTGAGTACATCAATGTTCTTGCCTATATTGATACATTTTGAGGAATTAAACCAAGCATCTGAAGAAAAATGAGGATAAGAAAAGTTAGTATACTCTTAGAGGCTTGCAACATCTATCTCCTAGAACATCTTTGTTGCTAAAGTTATTTTATAGAATATTATCCCTTTGTACTAGAAATATGACATTGGATTTTGATGATTACATCCAATGTTATCATAGCTATTATCATAGAGAATGCATGCGGTTAGATGTGGATCTGGATACAAGGAAGCTCTTATGTTGTATTACCACCTATTGTGGTCTCGGATTTTTGTAATATCTGAAAGGCATAGTTTTTTCCATCCCATAATGAACCGCACATCATATTTTTTTTATCATGTAAGTTGGTATGCTCAGGCCCTTGCTCTTCCGCCACCCAAAATTCTATTGGCTTAACATGACTTACCAGGATCCTACTAGAGAAGGACAGTTGAGGGTCAATGAAAATCCAAACTTCCATTTCATGGGAAGGGGGGGAGGGGGTAGTATCCCTTTGATTATAAATTACTTGCAAGAGTTTGACTCGTTGATATGACTCTCCGAACTATGGATGCATAAATTTTTCTTTTAGAGGATTCTTCATTGACTATTACTTTTGCAGATGTGAACTTCTTGAGATTCGGGGGTATTGTGATCCAAAGAGTCCTCAAATTGCACTGGTTGATTGACATTCCACGGTTCATTTGGGCTCCCAGACTTAGTGGCTATCGGTGGAGCATCCTCGAAATCGTGAACTTGGATAAAGAATTCCATGCAATGCATCATCATCATCCTCGGTTGCAAAAAAACGAAAGGAAGACCACAATTAGTGTATACTTAGAAATGGATGTTTGTAAATTGTAAGACCTAGTATTAATGTTGTGTATAATTTTTTTAAATCATTTTGCTTGTAAGTACTTATATGATGATTTTGTTTCTGATAAGTCATCCATGTGTTAGATTAAAGAATGACAATTTTGTGATAAATCGTCCACGTGTTAGATTCAAGAATGATAATTTTGTGATTTGCATTATTAAGAAGATTCCTTTGATTTGATCTTTGTAACACCCAAGCAACAGTTAAGATATATCTATTGATTCGTATGATACAGGAAAATGGACAAGAGTTGGATGAATAAAATATTTGATGATTTGGCAATTTATAGGAAATGTGCCAACGATTTCTTAGACTGGACTTTCGTTGTGAATTACTATACAATATTGGTGGAGGTGAAGGAGATAAGATTCAATGTTCATGTATAAGATGTAAAACACCTTGATTAACAATCGTACAGGAGTTTACGAGCCCTTATATTGAATGGGATGTGGCTGCATTACATAAACTGGACTTATCATAGGAAGGTCTTCCTCGTGCCACGAAAACAAATATTGATGTAACTAATGATGAACATCCAATGCCGGCAGATATCGGTGATGGGATATTAGAAATGTTAGATGATATTTGAAGACCCTTCTTAGATTAAAGTACATAATCATTTCAAAAAAATCGTGAAAAGTTACGAGATGCAGAAGCATGTTTGGCTCCAAGAGTCGAAATGTATCATCTAAGATTTTTTTTGTTAAAGCTGTTTAAGATGAAAGTTAAGAATCGTTGTACATCATTGTTAATGTCCGATATTTTACACTTAATTTGAAGGATTTTAAGTAATCTTGACAATTTTCCAAAAAAATAGAAGGACACAAAATCAAAGTTACAATCACTTGGATCAAATTAAGAAAAAATGATGCATGTCCAAATGATTGCATTATATATCAAAATGATAATTCGACATTAGATCTTTACCCTGAATGCAATGCTTCCATATTTAAGGGGAATAATGATATATCAAGGTGAAAATTCCAAAGAAGATTATGAGGTTCTTCCCTCTCATACCTATGTTGCATCGTTTGTATTCGTTAATAAAAATAATAAAATAGATGGTATGGCATGGTAATACCAAAAAAGAAATTTTGAAATGGTCTTATTATACATCTTCATATTCAAAGGAGCCTTCATTTGTTGAGGAAGTAATAAATGTAAGGTTAGGGTTTGCTTCTGATGGTTTTAATCCAATCAGAAATTTGAGTACGAGCTACTTTATTTGGCATTTAATACTAATTACATATATCCTGCCACCTTGGATGTCGATGAATTCGATATTTATGAAGAGGTCCTTACCAATACTCGAGCCGAAAGGAGCAAATAATGCAACAAATGTTTACCTACAACCTTTAGTAGATGAGCTTGAAATCTTATGGAGTACTGGCGTGCAAACTTATGATGCTATGGGGAATGAAGCTTTTACGATGCGTACCTCAATAATTGGGTCCATTGATGATTTTCCAAATATATGAATTTATCGGGTTGGAGTAAAAAAGGCAAGCTCACATGCTCGATTTGTATGGAAAATACACAATCTACAAGGTTGTCTACGAGTATGAAACATTGTTATTTAGATCATCGACATTTCTTAACTGTAAAACATAAACGGTGGAAAGGGGAGAATGACAAGATGTTTGATAGCCAACCGTTCGAACATCGACTCACCTTAATTCAAAAATAACGAGACTCAATACAGTAAGAACAAAGAAGAGAGATAATTTTTGTTTGGATAAAATGTATAAGAAGAAGTTAGAAGGAGATTGGCAAAAATAAAGTATATTCTTTCGAGAATTTCCATACTGGAGATATTTATAAATTCGTCATATTCTTTTATATAATGCATACGGAGAAGAATGTTATGAATATTATCCTTGAAATACTGAATCTTTCAAATAACACGAAGGACAATATGAAATCAAGACGTAATTTAATATATTTTGGAATTCTATAAGAATTACACCCAAATGAGTCAGATAATTCTCGGATTACGGTACTCGGTGTAATTTATACGTTATCTAATGATGAGAGAGATAGAATATTAGTTTTTCTAAAATATATCAAAGTATTGGACGGATTCTGATCCCAAGTTAGTAGATGCATAAATGAGCTATAACGGAAAATAATGTCGTTGAAAAGTCATAATTGACATGTACTTATGCAAGTTCATTTTCCCTTAGCAATCAGAGAAGTCCTTTATGCCAACGCGATACAACCTTTAATCAAACTAAGTCGTTTTTTAAGGTGTTATATTCAAAAATTCCAGATCCGGAATTATTGTATATATTAGAAAAGGATGTTATCGTAACATTATTTAGTTTAGAACAAATATTTCCCCCTTCATTTTTCGATATAATGGTACATTTGATTGTATACCCGACATGTGATGCAAGAATTTATGGGCATGTACAATATCAGTGGATGTATCCAATTGAGTGATATTTGCAGAAATTAAAGAATATGGTCTTCAATAATGCAACACCGTAAAGTTGCATAGCCGAAGTATGCTTATATGAAGAATGGATTCCTTTTTGTGATATGCATATGAATGATGGAAATGGTACGAGATTCGATAGATTTGAGCGAAAATATAATGACGACGTGTGAGATGAAGACCTGAATATACTTTGGATTTTCAACAAAACGGAAGAGTTATACTTAAAATTACACGTCGGTTGATCACTTACATATGAAGAAGGGATTTTTACCCGGCAGACCCTATTATCTTTATCAATTACCTCTACGACCTTTGAAACATCGTAGTTCCTCCGTGGACCTCGTAAACTTACTAACTCTTACCCTATAAACCCCGCGGTTAACCCCCATCCATTTATCCGTTAAAACTAACCAGATTCCGTTACATTCTTTTATAATATACCTATTTTATTTATCGATTTTACATGAATTGCCACTCCCTCTCCCCCCCTCTTCCTTTTCCCCACCACCCACCACCTCCACCCGCCTCGCTGCCGCCTTGCCGCACGGCCGCCCAGATCGCGTATGCTGGCAGCACGCTTGGAGCCCCCATCTTCAGGTCGAAGACTCTCCCACCCCCACCCCTCCCCTCCCCCCCCCCCCCCCCGGGCCGCCGCCCCGCTCGAAGTCCCCTCCCTGTCGCCCTGCCCCGGCCCGAATTCCCTTGCGCACTCTAGTTGTCCTCAAAGCTCGCAAGGACCTCGACGTCTCCAGGCAGACCACCAAAGCCTGCTCCTCCCCTTCCTCTTGGGCTGCGCATCCCGTCCTCTCCAGAAGCAACAGTTGTAATGGCCATGGGAGTGAAGGTATTTTGGAGTTCCGACTACAGGAGCTGGATGTTCCCACTGATTTAAGAGATGGAGAAGAAGGGAATCCCTATATGCTGACATGGGTCCCGAGTTTTCTTTTGGTGGGTCGGGTTGGGGCGCAACTGAGCCTTGCTATCCTTTGGGACTTGGCTGGAAGCAGTGCCTCTTCTTCGCCAGAGGGTATTGCGAGAATGGTGGTGCTTGCAGGTTCCTCCACGGGCCTCCCGAGGAGGCTATTGCAGATTCGGGGGAGCAACAGGAGCAGCATTTCCATGAGCAGGTGATGCTCTCCAAATTCCAGAGGCTGAGCAGCACCGTGCAGATCATGGCCTCTGCAGCTTCCTTTAGTCCATCGTCCACGTCTAGCAAAAGCTTCAATCTGCTTCTCCAGCATCAGCAAGAGAATCAAAGGTACCGATATCTTCTTTGTTCCAAATATGGCAGGCAGGTCCGATTTTTCTCCCGGCCACTCGAAACCATCCCCCAGCCTCCCTGGCTGGAAAGCCCCATCCCCCTCCAAATTGCGTATGCAAGCGGCGCGCTCGAAGCCCTCCGTCCTCAGGTTGAAGCCTTCCTCTTGTTGTTAAAACAGTTGAAGAAGAAGATAGAAGAAGGAAGGAGGAAGACAGGAAGAATTCTAACCGTTAGATTTTATATGGTTTGATTAACTCAGTTTTAACCCACTCCAGTTAGGTCAAGATGTGTCAAATTTAACGGCAGGGTTCGTGGGGTAAGACAGAGCAAGTTTACGGGGTCCACGGAGGAATTACGATGTTTCAAAGGTCGTAGAGGTAATTAGCAAAGATTATAGGGTCTGTCGGGTAAAAATCCCTATGAAGAAATAAATCTTATTTAACACTATATTCTTATTGAACTAAACAAAAATGAATATATTTTTGAATAATACAGTTCAAGTAGTTCAAAAAAATCAGACTTCCTTCTATGGTTCAGAGAAAGAGAGGAACACATGAAAAAAATTTGACGTTGATATGTGGAGTACGAGTCTTTATGTTCTTAAACGACATCCATATTCACAATTTTTATCTCATTCTGATTACATTGTAAATGGATATAGGTTCTGAAAAAAATCAATAGATGAAATCAAGACAACACAACTTTCGGGAGTGATAGTGAAAGCGGAGCTCTCCCGCGATATAGACAGATATTACAATGAAATTATTGATATATTAGATGTCAGCTTTACACGAGTTACGATATGTCATATTTCAATGTACTTGATTTTATATCGACCGTGAAGGAATTGGATTTAATGAAGAAGAAGGTGTGTTTATCTCAATAAAACAAACATGTCGATTATAAATAAGTGAACCATTTGTTCTTGCAAATCAGGTGGAACGACTCTTTTTGTATATCTGACAGCTCTCTTAATGGATGGATTACCCTTATTAGAACAATTCGTCGAGTTTTTTTTCATGTACATGAAATTTTTGAATTTTTAAACACTGAGCATATCAGAATTCTACCAATTAATCTGTAGCTTTTATATTTGGCGATGACATTTGTACTACGAGTAGAGATATTATGACAACATTGTTATACACTAACAAGTAAATAAAAATAATATTGAATTAAGTTTCTTTTTTCCTTATATAATGATAATTGGTATCTTGACAAATGTTTAGTAATTTTATTATTATTATTTAGGTATGACTTCTCGTCTTAGGCGGATTTGGAAAGATCCCGAACCTACTCCCTAACCACATGAAAAAACTTCAGACGTGGGTAGTGATAGTTCTAAGTGTTGATAAGGACCATCACATTGTAGTTTCTTAGACAACCTTCCACTTAACCAAACCTTACATGCCAGATTGTAGGGGGCGACGCGGTGGGTGAGAACTCTACGGAGTTTCAAAGCTAATTCGGACAAGTGGCACGTAGTCGGATTCTCATCACTACCCATGACTTCCGTCGACTTCCTCAGTCCATGAAGGTCGCCATATTATCATATCATGAGATAAAATCTTAACTTTTTGACCGTAATCGGTTGAAACTCTTATTTGTAATTTTTTGTTGTAGGCTACATTTTCTTCGAATCAGGATCCTGTCGTCGATGGTTAGATCCTTAGTCACGCAACAGAGCTGTTGCATCATTATAAATGACGCATTAAGTTAAGGATAAAATCTTGACATGTTTTTAATTAGCTATTCAATGTCATCTTTTGTGATATCATCTTTCTTCGTGTAGTATTATAATCCTTAGATTCCTTACGATCAATTAGTTCCGAATGTTTCTTCGAGTGTCACTCCAAAATAATGGAGAGAGTAATCAACTTCTGGTCTGGTGAGAAGTTTGCAGTACGTAAAGTGTTATATATTTACTCATCAATTTTACTAATTTGGAATATTATCAAATGATATTGACAACAATTATAGTGAATCGTGCAAAGGGATTCATATCGACACATAAGATGGTGAGGAAGAATACAAACCAATTCAAGCACGATCTAGTAATTTTGGTAAATAAGATCGATAAAAGAATAGAAAGTCTTAGAAATATACTTTTTATTATTTTTAGAAAAAAAATGACTGAGATCACTCAGATAGAGGTTTTTATAAGATTAAAGAGTCGAGACCTCAACGAATAAGTGGAATGGGTTGATGACACATACGTAAGCATTCATGTAAGTTAATTACGATATACAGTAATTGTCCATACGATTTTCGCCTTAAATTGATTTTAAACCAAATATGCAGGAGGAGATGATCATACTCAATATGACTGAATCATTAGATGGGGACGAGCACCTTACTGCCATTTGCTGAAGAGGCGTTCGTCCAAGCCACAAGTTCGAAATATTCTAGACGTATACTATGTGGCAGACAAGAAGTGACGATTCATATTTAGTACGGGGCTAGTGGTATTGGATACAGATCATCGTCGCAGTGAAGCGAGAGGGAAAGAGCATAGAGGAGAGAGAGAGAGAGAGTTGTGAGGCATCAGGGTGAAGATGTATGTACAGGAATATGCAATGCCCAGGATGCGTTCTGACATGGTGAAAATGTATGTGCATGATTAGGAGATTGCCAAGATGCGTTCGAACATGGTGAACATCATGGCTTACATTCGTCGTCTCGAGAGACATGCCAACTCACCATATCATCGACACGACTTAGGGACGACGAACAGGAGAGCGAGGAGGAGTATATCGTGTTTTAAAATTTATGTTTGTATATATACTTTAATTGAGCGTTTAATGTTGTTTATAGTTTAGATTTTCTATACTACAATTTTAAAGTTATGTAGCAAGTTCCTTGATAAATTTCTGAGATGAGCTACCTTTGTTTTGTAGAATGTTTTTTTTTGAATTCGTTGCAGTAGAAGGACACTGCATCGAGTGTGGCTATTTTTGTCATTATGAAGTTTAGAGGCGACGGTCGATAATGTCCCTTGTACCCTTCCCTTATGGTTCGGGTAGGCTTATTTGTTCTATTTTTTTTTGGGGGGGGGGGGGGGGGGGGGGCGCAAGAACGGAAGGGGTTGTTAAGACCGTCCCTACCGATCTTTTGTACCCATTCATGTAATCAAAAACTCTGGTAAGAACCAACCTGTACGTTACAGGGGATGGTTGCATCCGCCCCTGCGATAGATGTGGACTTACTAGTTCATTTCTTAGGGACGCGGGAACAGGGGGACGATTAAGGCCATCCTTACCAATTTTTTGTACATGTTCCCATAACTAAAACACTAGGCAGAACCTAGGGGGACGGTTCGAAACTGTCCCTTATATGCTCACATGGGATGATTGTGCCCGTCTCTTACGGTAGAGGTGAACTAACTAGTTCATTTCGTAGGAACGCGAGAAGGGGGTCGGTTACTCCCAATCTTCTGTACCCGTCTCCACAACCAGAAACCCTAAGCAGAACCTAGTGGCACGGGAATAGGGGTGTGGTTAAGATCGTCCCTATTGGGAATAGGGGTGTAGACCATAACTCTGGGGAGAACCAGAGACGAGCTTACTGACAGAGCTTTGGCCATAGTGGGGTCAAGGGGGATAGTTGCAATTGTCCCGAATGTGCTTCTATACCCGTCGTTAAAAACTGAAAGCATTCGGAGACGGTCTTGAAGCATCCAAAATGACTGCCAGAAGGGACGGTTTGTCACCATGTCATCTGCGATTGTTTAACATGGATGTTCATTAACCGTTTCTTCCAGTATGCAAAGCGGGGATGGTCCTCGGTCATCCTTGCCATATACGAATAGGGGACACTAAGTTTTTATGTCCCCTTTGATCAAACGAGGCACATGCATCAGGAACGCTTCCAAAACCACCCTATTGATAAGAGGGGGCAGAGTTTGTTGCATATGGGATGGTCAGTAACCGTCGCCAAAGACGTATCTACTTGTACCACATGTCCCACAATAACATATCGAAGAGCCAAGGAAATCCAACCACAAAATAATTGTTTTTCAATGGCATCAAGTGCTCGCATTGAGGTGAAGATGGTGGTTTTCATGTACGGTAGTGATTTCATGTTCGGTATACAGTAAAAAGTCCCTTCAAAAAATGTTGATGTTAAAAATGAAGAGTGCATTGATGAAGAGATGATGTAGATGGTCCAAAATGAAAAGCAATCAATACCTTACAATCAATGCCTTATATTACTCCCTCTTTGACAATTAGTTTGATTGAGTACCTAATCTGAAAATTGCTCATAAGATAAAGAAATATCAACAAATCGCTCATAAATGTCCGAATATAGTGAAAGAATATTTATTATGCATTCATACGTGGGAATATAAGATGTTCAAGATGAACATCCAAGAAAGCATCTAGGATACAAATGTTTAATTGACAATAATAACAGTTATGCTTTGAAATCATTGAAAAACATTTCTATTTGGTGAGCTACCAACGAAGCATGCATTTTCACATGAGTGGGATCACAGTGTCACATTAGTCTAACAGTCATTCGATTTCAAGACAATGACTTCAATGACTTGATATGCAGTCTTTTTTGCCTAAAAAACCAAGCTCGATAATAAAAACAAGGATGAAGGCATCCCATGAAGAACACTTTTGCGTTCAAGGATACAAAATCAAATGATGACTTCGAGGACATGGAAGATAAAGATATTGCAATGATTACTCGGTATTCAAATAACTTCCTTAAGAACAAGTTGTCAGATTCACCAACAATAAAAGTGACAGCAAAGAAGAGGAGTCCAAGTACTTCAAGTGTAAGAATCCATGACAAGTCAAAAAGATGTATGATAAGAAAGGATAAAATTAAAAGATTTAAGAAGGAGGCATTCAAAGCCACTTGGGATGACATTAGCGATGATGGATGCAAAAAACAATCTAAACGAATCGTTTTAATGGTCGTTTAAACACATGCGACCATCAACTGCGCCGACTAATTAAAGTCAGCTCATAAGCGGGTGGGCCTTTTAAATGGCATTAAATGGCCATTTAAACATCCGTTTAAAATTGACTTAAGAAAAAATAAAAAGAATAAACCCTAACTCGACGAGTCCTGACCCCTCACTCCATTTGAACTCCAATCCCAACACCCAACCCCTACGCACAAAAACCTTAACCCTCGCCCCCTCCCGCCATCCTGCAGTAGCCCTCGATCACGGGAAGCCCCCACAGTTGTTTGTGATCCTTCATGCAGTCGCACAACCCTTGTTGATGTTGTATCTTCTCTTGTCATTGTGGCTTCTTCGCACGAGTTTTTGCGCACCATCAGGAGGTTGCGGTAGACTTGGGCAAAGCTCTGGTAACCAATTACCATGTTATACGTCCTCTTTATCTTGTTTCATTTTTATTTATCGCTTTCCTTGTGTTGTTTCCTTTTAGTTGTCTATGCAATCAAACAAACATGTTGTTTTAGGGTTTTTATTACCATCCGGTAAGAAACAACCATCTTCTTTCAAGTCATTTTTTGTACTTGAGATTCTATCCGCTCGTGGCCTCTTTTCCCAATTTTAGCACCAATTTTCCTGCTAATATATATTATGGAGTTATTTATCTATTCTGATGTGTGAATCATGCTTTCAGCATAGGGAATATTTATAGTTTAAGATGCGGTTTATATTTTTTTTGCAACCATAGATAGTCATATTTTCTGTAACTTTATAATTTTCCATTTATTGATTACATGACCTAATTTTTTGAGGTTCTTCCACATTAAACAAAGAACATGCAAGAGTCCATTCTATACTTAGTCCAAACCCACCAGATATCCACATATTTCTAGTTACCAAGTTATTACACTTAATTTACGCTTTGGATATGAATGCATGTTATTTGTGATTTCTTCAAATGCATTGAGATCTGTCATTCAGTGGTGTCTTCATTGTTATAGTGTTATTCATTCTTATATGTAATATGTAATATTTGTGAATATGTGCGGTTCTTGAGTAAGAGATAAACACTCCGTCTTCTGATCTTGTGACAAGCAATGGAATGAGGATGAATGCCATGCATTTTTTTACCACAAGGATCTACAGATTCAGGATGGAAGTTTGGTTGTATTCTTAGAAAGGATGATCAGAATACAAATGTTTGTAAACTTTGTAGGAAAATCATCAAAGGCAGAATTTATAGACTCAAGCAGCATTTGGCTCATATTCATGGACTAGTCTCTTATTGTCCCGAGGTTGATGAAGAGATCAAGAAAGAAATGAAGGAATATTTGGGTGGAATATTAAAGAGAAAGGCTAAAAAGATGAAGAAAATCGATGGTATGAGGAACGATGTTGATGTCATGGGAGGTTATGCACCATCAATGAGCTCAACAAAAGATCACCGCATGTATGGATCAACGAATGAGACAGTTGCTCAACGACAGATGGCAATCAAGGATGCATTTTGTAACAATCGAAGGGAAAATGCCATCACAAATGTATGTCGCCGGGCTTACAAAGCAAACATTCCATTCAACGTATTTTGAAATGGAAGATTGACATAAAGCATTTGAAGCAACTAGGCAATATGGTCTACGACTCAAACCTCCCCCTCGTTATGAGATGTCCATTCCACAATCAAATAAGGAAATTAAGGGTATTAATGATGCTTTAGCACCACATAAGTGGATAAGTATGTGATGTTCTATCATGATTGTTTCGTTGATTGATATCTGTTGTAGATATGTTATGAAATTGTGTGTGGATTGTTCATTAGGTACAAGTTTTTGAGGGTTGCAGACTCTTCTGATGAGCTCCATACCACTGAATACATTTTCAACTTGGTAGATGAATGCATCGAAGATGCTGGATTGAAAATATTGTCCGAGCTGTCACAGATAATGCACCTGCAAATGTGGATGTAGAGAGGGTGATGGAGGCAAATTATCCAAAAAAAATATTAGAGCTCACTGTTGCTCGTTATCTTGATTCGGTGTCAGAGGAGATAAGGAAATAATCATAGGTGAAAAGTGCAATATCTAAATCAAGGGTGCTTATAATCTTCATTTATAACCATACGAAGAATTTAAGTACGATGCATAAATTTACACAAAAAAGACATCGTCGGATCTGGGCAAATAAGATTTTCTACTGCATTTCTTACATTACAAAGTGATCATAAGAAGAAAGAGAGGTTGAGGCTCATGTTCCTTTCAGATGAACAGAGAGATTGTGGATGATTGAAGATTTTGAAAGGAGAGGCGACAACATCCATTGTCTTGAGTCCAACATTTTGGAATCAAATTAATCTTGCATTGGGGTTTTTTCTCTATTTGTTCGTCTTCTACGCGTTGTTGATTCTGATGTGAATCCATCTATGAGACTTCTGCATGGAGGATTAGTGAAAGTAGAGAAAGAAAAAATGGATTCATTTACTGAAAACGAGTTATACTATAAGCATTTCATTGATGCCATCAATGTGAAAATAGAAGGATGTCTCGATTCTCCTCTCCATCTTGCAGCGTATTATTTGAACTCATACTTCTGTTACAAGGATCATGTTGAGACTGATGTTATTGTAAAAAAAGATCTTATTGAATGCATTAAGAAGCTATATCCAGATTTAAAGCAACAAGAAATCATCAAAAAAAGGATTTGGTGTTTTAAAGATGAGGTTAATGATCATTTAGGAAGTCATTAGCAGATAAGTAAATATCGGTAAATTATGACCATTTTGATCCAGGTGAAACCCTCTCAAGTTTTTCAATATGATTTTACAGTTTATATTGATGACATCGAACTAATGTTGAACATTAAACAACTCATTGGTGGTCATTGCATGGAAGTGAAACCCCCAATATGTAAGTAATGGCAATGAGTTTGACCTCATCATCATTTGAATTATATGGAAACTGAAGTGCTTTTGGAAATGTAACGAATTTTATATTTGTATGTTAACATCCATTATACATCGATTTTTTAGTGTATAACATGTGTGTGTGTGTGCTAGGTTCCTACGCAAAATAGAGATAAATTAGATCCCAATAAGGTGAATGATTCAGTATTTGTTAGATTCATTTTATTGATTAAGGATTGCGGTGAAAGTAAGAGAAAGGATCCACTTTCTTCAAAGGATCATCGGTATGTAAGGGTATGATTTTAAATGTAGCTTGTGAAGAAGATGAGCTATTTCATGGCACATGATTTACACGGGGATTAGTTGTAGAGGCATGCAGAATTGAAAAAATACTTGAGCCAAGGAGGAGTGAACGTGTACATTTGAGAGCTTCAAGTTCACCGAGGTAGACTTTGCGTGAGGAAGCTGGTAACGAGGAAATATATGAGGATGAGGATTAGGATGGAGATGAAGAGCCAATGTTGCTTGATGGCATGTCTGAAGAAGAATGGCAACGGTTTCATTATATTTTGGATGAAGAAATGCCATATCTTTTTTTTCATGTCATTTTCTGTAACCGTGTTATGAATTGTAGTTTGTAATTATTTATGTCATTTATTTTGATATTTGGATATGGATTCTACTTGTTTATGCTATCTATCTTGACACCTGGCTGAAAAAAATCCTTAATATCAACAGTTTTTGATCTATATTGTAAGATTTTTAAAAAGTTATTAGCCATCAAATAACATGAGATTACCGATGGTTGCACACACACATGCGTTGTTTATGGTAAGAATCATTGTTGTATTGCATTGTTTTTAGCGAGAAAAAAATGCAAGGATTTGATGATGAAAGATGCAAAAAGATTGTGTGCCGAAGATTGATTAGATATGCCAAAGTTGCGATTGAGTTGAAATCTACGAAGATAAAGCACATAATGATCAAAGTTAAGGACGATATAAACAAAAATAATAGTTTGGAGCATTTTATAATTTATTGATATTGTTGCTTTTTAACCATCATGCACATGTGTAACATTAACTCCAACCCAACTTTAGTTCAAAAAAATATATATCAACCAATTCATTTCTGATTTCATGATTGAATGATTTTTTATCCAATCAAGTGATGGTCTTGATTCATCAATTAATCATTTTGAACAATCATTTAATGGTTAATTGACTGATGACAACCTTTGGCCAACTCACCAACTGTATGACCCTTCTGACCAACCAAATGAAATATATCAGTATTGGTTTGACCGCTCAATTTAAATGGCATAATTTACCAAAGCTAATGGATGAATCCTTTCACGTGTAAATGTTGAAAAACTGCCACGAACAACCATCATATATGCCTATCCAAGGAGACTCAAAGCATTTCATTACATTCACTCTTCTAGCACATTCAGCTTACTTCCTGTATTCTTTCTACCTAGGTTTTTATCATATAAGGTGTTCAAGTGCGAGAGCCCCCCTTCCGATTGAGAAGAGAAATTTGAAATTAGTGGTCTCTAATGTTGTCAGGATTTTATACCATATAGGATGTTCAAGTGTCAGAGCCTCTCTTCCGATTGAGAAGAGAAGTTTAATTGAAACTATTGGTCTATGATGTTGTTGTAACTGAGGAGTTACAATTGTTCCAAATAGTTTGTCAGTGAAAAGGGATCCGGGATAAAGGACATGTGGCCATCGTAATTGCTCGTTTTATCTCTGTAAGTGGGCTATATTATGCTTGTGGTAATGTTTGTTTTGTTGATTCACATGCCACTTTTCTGATACAGTCTGTTATTCGATAAGATATACTACTTATCGATCACGCGACCGTTTTAAAGATACATTCTAGCTACTCCTTTCTCGTCAAAACTTTAGTGTATACATGCACAAGAACTGCAATGAGTCAAAGTACATAGCTGATTGTGCCATAGATTGCTCCCTCGACCCAAACAAAATTCCTACCAACGTCCAATTTGCATAACCTTGGAAGATCAGTCAGGTCACAGTGAATCTATTGCTTTGTAATATTTGATTTCATCCGAGTTGTTTGATGGACCAACGACGATTTTTGACATGAAAACAAAGGGTTGAAGTTGTTGGGAATAGATTTCCCGTATAGGTCGATTTACGGAAAAATTATCAAAGTTGATAAGCGGATCATGCACGATATATCACTACAGGTACGAGCAAAATATCTCAATCATAAAAAAATCAACCACATATGCACGTAGAATTTTAACGTGGAAAATCATCAATGTAAGGAGAAAAATCACGGGGTTGATTGCAATCCAAAAACCAAGCACTATAATCGTTGTAATCTCCCGTAAGGGACTTGCAAAAGGCTCGCCCTCTGTACGATGCAATAAATTGCCAGACAATAGAGAATGGTAAAGAGGTGAAATGTTACCAAAATGATGAATCCATCGTCAAACTGTAGGGAAGAATGCTAGAGAAGAACTGCTCCAAAGGTTACTCTCCCCAAACTCTACGGTAACCACTGACCTTCTTTCTTCTTCCTCTCTCTCTTATTTCTTTCTTGTGTTAGTAGAGCTTGTGTTGGGACGATCCTAGTATGCACCTAGTATCCCTATTTGTACTCCATGGAGATGAGCAAATAAGGAGACATGAATTCCTACTTCCAATAGGGATAGGAAAATATGACTCCTGATCCTAAAAGGTAATTAATCTCCTCCTCCTATTAATAAATGACTTTTCCTTTTCCGAATAGGACGACCAATATCCTATATATATGGACTGAATTTCCACAAGGAGGGGAATCCATCCAACAAATCTCCCCCTCACCGACTATATGGGAACTGCTCCAAACCTGAAAGGGAGCTGCATCTCTTGAACTTTCCAAGCGGCAAATTCTTTGTCATCATATAAACACTGTTATCATCGGTGTGGATCTTGTCAATTACAAGATGTTTCGATTCTAATATATCACTTATCCAATGATATCTGACATCGATTTGCTTTGATCCTGCATGGAATGTAGAATTCTTGTAAAGGTGAATAACACTCTGATTGTCGCAGTAAAGCATGTACTTGTCCCGATGAAAATCAAGTTCATGCATGAACTTCTTCATCCACATCAACTTCTTGCACACCTTTAAGCTGCAACGAACTCAACCTCTGTAGTGGATAAAGCAACACATTTCTGGACGAGACTACCAAGAAGCAACATCGCCTGTAAAGGACATCGTATAACCTGATATGGATCTTCTCCTATCAATGTCACCTGTCATGCCTGATTATGTGTTTTCAAGACGAATAGGCTTCTCTGCTCCAAAGCAAAGCGAGTAATTTTTAATACCTATAAGATATCTCAAGATCCATTTAACTGCTTCCCAATGTTGTTCTCCTGGATTTGAGTTGAACCTACAAATAACTCCAACTGCATGAGCAATATCTAGCCTCGTACAAACCACGGCATACATGAGACTACCAGTGGCTGATGCATAGGGAACTCTTTCATATCTTTCTTCTCTGCATAGTTATGTGCGTTATCTTTGGAACTTAACTTGAAATGCGCTACAAGAGGAGTGTTAACTGTCTTTTGCTTTCTCCGTGTGAAATCTTTGAAGTACCTTCTCCATGTACTTCTCTTGTGAAAGTTGAAGTTTTCTTGCTCCCATGTCTCGAATGATCTTCATGCCCAGTATCTGACTTGCATGCCCCGAGTCATTCATAGCAAAGGATTTGTTCAACTCCTTTTTCGGGCCAGATATTCTCTCTCTATTTTTGCCTACAATCAGCATGTCAGTAACATAAAGCAAAAAAATATGAATTCATCACCTGAGAATAATTCATGAACACACAATGGTATGAAGTGGTCTTGGAGTAACCATACTCTCCACAAACGAGTCAAACTTCTTTATACCGTTGCCTGGGTATTTGCTTCAAGCCATATAAACTCTTCTTCAGTCTGCAAATATAGTCTTCCTTGCCTTTGACTGTAAAGCCATCAGGTTGCAACATGTAGATTTCCTCTTCAAGGTCACCATGGAGGAAAGTTGTTTTCAAATCAATATGTTCAACCTTCAAATCGAGTCTGGTTACCGAGCTTAGAACCACTCTGATAGAAGACATCTTCACCACAGGAGAAAAGATCTCCTCGAAGTCAACTCCTTTCCTTTGTACCTTGGTTTGTAGAGTATTCATCATGTTTCACTCTATAAAAATCACATATTTGTCAATGCTCGTTCACCTTTGGGCAACTTGACAAGCTTAGAGGTATGATTGCCATGGAGGGACTCCATTTCCTTTTTCATAGTTTCTACCGATTTCTCCTAATTTGTATCTTGCAAGGCTTCTTCATAGCATTCATGCTCGTCACTACCTGTCAATAAAATGTACTCATGTGCAAAATATCTGGTGGAGTATCGTCTCTCCCTCAGGGGTCTTTGTGGTCGGAGAGCCTCTGAAAAAGAAGAGCTCTCGCGATCCTGCCGACCATCTTCACCATCGTCATATGCATCATCATCATGAGTGGTGATGTGTGGTACATCCTCCTCATGTCATGCATCTGGCACCTTCTCATAAGCATCATCTGGCACCACACGTGGAACCGTCTACAAAGGGATTGGCTCTATATCATATGGTTGATAGATACTCGAAGGAGAGTACTTAGCAACCTTCTGGATGCCCTCAATGGTTTGATCTTTAGAGAGGATTAAATCCTTGCTCCTCACCAACTTCTTGTCAACTGGATCATACAACATGTACCCAAGCTCATCTTGTCCGTATCCCAGGAAGATACACTGCTTTGTCTTTATGTCTAACCTGGATCTTTCATCCTTGGGAACATGCATAAATGCCCGCCATCCAAAGACCCACAATGGTTGTATGAGACATTCTTTCCATGCCAAACCCTGTCAGGAACATGACCATCCAAGGGAAATGTAGAGAGAGAGATTAATAACATGAATAACAATAAGAAGTGCTTCACAATAAAAGGAGTTAGGCAACTTAGCCTTAAAAAGGAGACATCTGACTCTCTCCGTCAGAGTCTTGTTCATTCTATCTGCAATGCCATTCAACTATGTCATTTTAGGTGGAGTCTTATGGTGCATGATACCATAAGACCTGCAATGCTCATCAAACAATCCAATATACTCATCACCATTATCATAGCGGATGCACTTCCGTTTCTTTCTATATTGCCGATTCACTAGCGCATGGAAATCCTTGAAAACTACAGGAACTTGGTCCTTCCTCTTCAAGGCATATACCCAACTTTCCTGAAAAATCATCAATAAATATAACAAAGTAAAGCGTACCATCAAGAGAACTTGCTTTCAATGGACCACAAACTTATGTGTGAACAAGGTCCAATGGTTGCATCTTTCTAGAAGGCGGATGGCTCTTAAAGGAGACTTTCGTATGCTTCTCAGCCAAGCAATGTGTGCATCTCTTTAGCTTCACTTTCTTAACATCTGTCAACATATTCTTCCTCACCAAACAATGTAGCCCTTGTTGCTCATGCCTCAATCGTCGATGCCATAACTTAATTGATTTTACATCTCCGGTCACATGTGCAACATCATGGGAAATGGATGCATTTACGATATAAAGATTGTTCCTACACTTCTTGCTGCGAGCAACAACCAAAGATCCTCGGGTAAGCTTCCATTGATCGCCACTAAAAGTGTTAAGGTATCCTTTATCATTAAGCTAGCCTTCAAAAATGAGATTTAAGTGCATGTTTGATACATGCCTCACATATTTGAGCGTCAATACTTTGGCATTCTTCATTGCAATATTGCCAATAAAAAAAGGACAAAGAACCATTTCCATATTCAATATGTCAAAATCACCAGCTGTATATGACGGGAAAAACTCTCTCTGAGATGTGACGTGTAGAGCAAATCCGTTATCAACAAGCGAGAAGTATCATCCGAAGTATCATCCCATGTGACGTTTATCATCTCCTCATCACATACAAAGAGGAGCTCATGTTATGCACCTGCAGCAACTTGTTCATTCTTTTTCTCTTGCTTGTCATCGTCGTTCTTGTTGTCTCTCCTGAACTAGAAGCAATGCTTCTTGATGTGCCCTTTCTTCTTACAATAGTAGCACTCCATATTATGGTATCTGAATCTGGACATGCTTCTGCCATTATCTCTGTCCATATCAGTCTTGGTCCGGCTCCTCTCCCTGTTCTCTGTGACAAGAACCACTGAATGTCGAGAGTTTCCTTGGGTTTTTCTTCGCATCTCTTCATTAAAGAATTCCAGACTTGATTATTTTCGAAGAAACGACCCTATTGACTGTAAATTCGTAAGTGAGACTCTGAAAATCTCCCATGAATATGGTAAAGTAGCAAACAATAATGGTTCCAACATCTCATCTTCAAATTTTATCCTCATATTCATCAACTGACTAGTAAATCATTGGAATTCATTTAGAAAATTTAGTACATGGTTGTCTTCCTTAAACCTCATGTTCACTAGTCTCTTGAGAAGAAGCGGTTTGTTACTTTCCATCTTAGAGGCGTAAAGCTTTTTCAACTTCAACCACAAGTTTCTAGCGTGACTTTCATCTTAAATATGGTTGTAGACATTCTCATCAACAAAACGTCTTATGAAACCACAAACCCGCTCATGTTCAAACTCTCATTTCTCATCGATTTTGATTTCGAGCTTCTGCGTGGAGAACACCAGAAGATGCATAGCCTCCACATATAAAAGATCATTCATCTTGTTCTTATACAAATTATAATTAGTCACATTAAGACTAATCATCCTGCTCAAACCAAGCTCCATCTTTTAATCCGTTGTTAAACCTAGCTCTAATACCACTTGTCGGGAACAGATTCCCCGTATTAGATCGAATTGTGGAAAATTATCAAAGCAGATAAGCGGATCATGCATGATATATCACTACAAATACGAACAAAATATCTCAACCTTAAAAAAATCAACCACAGATGCACGGAGAATTTTAACATGGAGAACCCTCAATGTGAGGAGAAAAACCACGAGGTTGATCACAACCCAAAAACCAATCATTATAATCGAAGTAATCACCCGTGAGGGGCTTACAAAAGACCCGCCCTCTATACGGTGCTATAAATAATCAAAAAATGGAGAATAGTAAAGAGGATTAATATCATCAAAACAATGAATCCGTCGCCACACACACACACAGACACACACACCAGATTCCCACAAGGAGGGAAACCCATTCAACAGAAGTGATGTGTGGTTGTGACCATTCGATGGGGATCGAGTGGACATTGTATGTCCTCGTAAGTGGACAGTCCACTGTCCTTTGACGAGAGACGATCGAGATTAGATCACGACATTCCAAGTGATACACAACAGGGAGCACGAGATCGAGATCAAATGGAGGAGCAACACCCGCTCAAGTGAGTTGATTTGTATTTCCTTAACTCCCAACACCCACTCAAGTGAGCCGATTTGTATTTCCTGACCGGGAGTTGACGATGGCTCGGATTATATCGTGGAGGTGGAGGGGCATATGTCTACAGAGCTGTGGATTCGTGATTGGGTAGACGATGGAAATACCACTTATTCATTCATGTATTGTGCAAAGACATTCTACGATTTTAATCCATGCAATACATATCTCTGTTGCATGGAAATAATTATGTACGTTTTTTATTGTTGTGTTGATTGCCAAGTCACTTTAACGTGTGGTTGGATTTTGTGGATAAATTTCAATATTGGCTTCAGATTGGACGACACTCATGGGGGCGGGGATGGATGGCACGTATCTGGTGGTCGTCCATTCGTCATCAGATGAATGCCTTGCGTTACAAGGGGTGGTGTAATAAAGAGGATCCAAATTGCTGCATTAGAGATCCGTTTTTGAGTGCTAACCTACTTCTTGTGTACAATTATGCCTTACCTTCTATGCAATGACACTTTTGCCATGTATTCTTATGCAATTCGTAGTATAGCCCTTCCATCAATGTAATATAAGGGCATGAGTATTATAATAGAAGGACATTTTCGAAAATTACGTAAGAATATGCGGCACAAGCGTTCTTGCAAAAAAAAAGCAGAGGCATATCTGTAATTGCAAAATCTCTTAGGACGACATTGCAAAAAATGCATGTATTTAACTAAACAAATATGTCCGCATAGGACCGTGATTTCGACATTTCGGTGGACCACGAGATATCTAATCTCAACAAGTTGTTTAGGTACACAAGTATGCATTAAGAGAACCACAAAAGCACTCCATGACACTCCCATTTTAGCGTGTTTGTAATCAATGCGAATTATCAAGATCAATCTAGTTTTATTAATTACTAATGTTACATACATAATCAAAAGTTAGAGATAGGCATAACATTCATTTCATACTTGTACAAGTGAAAGTCCTTTTTTAATAATAACCAAATGATAACAATCATAATGGAAATCAATGTCTCGACAGATACGGTCTTGAGGTTAAATATGACACAACAACTAAGTATACCTCAACAATATTCATATTGAAAACACAAATCAAAGCACAAATTATATATCAATTCATGCATTTTGTAAGAAAACATCCACCATAAGCCTAAATGAGCATCATTAGAGCACAATGGGTGTTTTCGTAATTTTTCCCACTTCGCAAAAGTTTCAAAAGCTTGAGATTGAAAAGTATAAGTTTCATTATTTTATTCTAGATTTCATTTGACATCAAAACACAATTATATGCAAAAATTGGGAAAATTCGGGACCACTGCTGCAATTATGCAGCCAGTATCGCGCATACACACACATAATTCTATAAAAGTGACCGGACTATTACGAAATTATCACAGTATATAAAAGTCAAGGATACTGAATATTTGACAACCCTTATTTAGTTATTTTATAATACACAACATTAATGTGATATGCAAATGCGGGAGGGACACAAGTGAAAAAATCCAAATATTTCAATTTAAATGTAACCACTCAAATGCAATTTGGAAGTAGAGATTGGAACTTGGAATATAGATGTGCTTAGATACTAGTGCAATTGGGTTATTTAGTTAACTTTTTTTAATAGCAGGTCCGGTAATTTCGAGGGTCCAGAGCGTCTTCACTGGGATTCGAATCCGAGTCCTTTAAATTAAAAGTATACTGCCAGACCACTCCTTGAGTTCAATTATTTAATTAACTTGGAATTGTGCCTCTTAGATTTCAGGTTCTTTGAGTTATGCGCTATTTTTCGATTATATTTACATATATAACCTATATGAAATATTAAACGTCATAGCAACTAAATTAGCATATTCCACCTAAGTACATTGAATAATACGAATATAATAATCCGAGAGAGTAATGAACTCAAGGGGTTTTGATTAGATTGCATGGTGGCTCAATTCGAACTCAAGGAGAAGGAAAATAAATCATGTCGCACTATTGAGCTTAACATTACATGTATGTACGCCATACACATGTTCACGTGTTTTCTCTCGTGAGACAAGGATTGCTTGCTTAGTCAATATGTGTAACCTCGCAGCGACAAGCAATGCCATACAACCATACTTGTGTATATATGGAAATAAGTTTGGGAGTAGTCGCTCAATCATGTATACTAAGGGGATTTGGGAGTAACTTTAGATGCTTCATGCAAAAGGAGTATGGTTGTACATTCTTCTCTCATGATTAATGATAAAAACATGATTAATAACTTTGTAAACGAAGAAAATAAAAATGCAAATTGATTATTCGTGTTGTCATACGTTGTCATGGCGTGCTTATTGATGCACCGCAAATGCTTATTCTTTCAATGCGTTCAAATTTCATTACATTGCAAGCTACATATTCATATATTTGTGTGTACATAGGTACGTACCCACATATGTATGTATGTACACATGTATGTGCACGCATGCATAGATACACACACACACACATATAGGAGCGATCATATGAGAGCAAAAAGTTGTGAGAGCATGAGAGGAATGATTCTATTTTCTCTCTCATGTTCTTCTCTCTCATGGGTGAATCATGTGGTTCAGAATCACCCATCTCATACTCTCACATTTTTTTGCTCTTATATGATCACTCCTCTCTCTCTATATATATACATACATATATTGCATCGTTTTAGTTGTACGTGGAATTGTACTAAGTGCATTTCAACTCTTGATATACTTGTAACATATAACTCATATTAAGCATTCGTTGCATGGATGCTCGTTAAAGTTGCTCGTTACATGATACTTTTCATCTCGTTACCTTATACTCATCGAGGATGAACAAGATACATAACAGTGATACGGGACATAATTCCATACCACTCCAGTATAGAAGAAGAGAAAAAAAATAAAGGAATTTTAGGTTGTATTCAAAGAAAAAACAAGAGGAAATGGTTCAAGGGGTGCTCGTTTTAAGCACGTGCATGAGGATCTTTTCATAAAAATAGATATCGAAAAGTTTATGGATTCTAGAGGACTTTGACGATGAATTATTTCATGAATCCTCATTCCAAATGGAATCAAAAAGATCTCTGGATTAAGTAGAAGATCATTTCCATTGCATAGACTACGTTATTTGAACGAAAGGGGATCTTGTAGAATCATATTTGAATATATGATGACACATTCTATACCTCGCTAAAAATAAATCCTTGTTTTGCAACCACTTATTATCTAACAAAATCAAGTTCTCACTCAATACGTTTCTCAAAAATCCGATTCATGCTGACTCTTCCCCCAACTAACATCAACCCGAGCCTTCTTTCGTCTATCCTCCCGCGTACCTTGTGGCCATCTTCTCACATGGAGCATCACCTTGCTACTGGAAATAAACTACGAGACTGGGCCAAGGGACCTCCGAATTATAACTATATATTTGCCGGATTGTCGTTAAAGGAAACACTAAATGAGCCATAGTCGAATCGGTCATAGCAATGAGCTTACTTATTCGAACCTGGTGTGATACTATGTTCACATGTGGATACCCTTTAACTTCATTCCTTCTTTGGCTACTTCGGATTGGGAATAACCACAGTCGAACCAGCTTTATTTTGAGATATTTATCATGATTTTTTTTCAATGGTATCAATTATTTCCAAAATCGATTTTGATTAGGACAATGCGATTTCAAATAGACAGTGGTTTAGGGTTGTAATAGTGGTATTGGGGTGTTTGAAGGTGGATTTGGGTGTGCTAAAGTAAATATTTTTGTGTTTAAGGAAGGTTTTGTGATTAGACATGGTCAAAATGCAGGTCGGGCCAGCCCGTGGGCCGGGTCGAATGGACTGAGGTTCAAAAACATGTGTCCAAAGCGGCAAAACCTTCCTATGGGCCGACCCATGACCCATTTCGCTCTTTATATGTTGAATTTTCTAATGATATTTAACATGTACAAATGATTTTATTAATATCATCTATACTTTATATAACTAATATAAGTAGTTTACATGTTACTTGAGATATAAACTATTATTATTTTTATTTAAACTAGTGTCACATATGAAAAATTTAAAGTGTATTATATTAATGCAAGTATTATTCAACTTATATTTATATATTTTTTTATTTTCGTGGGTCGGGCCGGTCCATTCCCAAATCTCCTAGCCCAAGCCAGGTCCATGAGCGGTCTGGGCGGGGCGGGCCCCAAGCCCGTTGGCCAGGTCTATTTGTGATTAAGGTTGTTTCTTTGGAATATTTATCTGAGGTTAAGCTCATGAAAGACTATGTTCCTTAACTGTATGTTTAAGGACGAGAGAGTTTGTGCTAAAAGGGTCGTGATGCAGACTCACGAAAGTAATCATGTTGACGAGTCATTTGTACGGAGTATGAATGACTACGTTCCTTGATTTTACGTTAAGGAAAAGATCGATCGTGCTGAAAGGATTGCGACTAGGTCTCTTCAAAGCATTAGTCTTGATACAAGGCAATGTATGGAGTACCAAGGATTTCTCTATGCCCATTAAGATAAGGGACATCTTATTGCATTTGTTATTTATCTATTTACAAATTCATGCTTATTAGAATTTTAAGAATAAACTGCTAGTGTATGGATGATATATTTACAGAGTTTATGAGCAATTTCTATTCATGTTCGTGTTGATTTACCATGCATGTATCACTTATGTTATAGGTGTACGATTGAATATGCGCTTGTTTCTGTTGGAAATGCGAGACCACGGCGAGCCATTATGCAATAAATGTTATTGCACATATCATTCCCTGATCTGAAATGAAGAATGAATAATTTGTATAATAGGTCCCTTAGTACAATTAGGGTTATGTACCATGGCCATCTTAATAATCATACAGCTGTTGATTCAACTGTTGAATCATAGAGGTTGGTGCTTGGATGAATATCTAAAGAGTTAGATTGAGGACTCATCAAGCACCGTCAAATGATTATTAAGAGATGATCTCCAACCTGAGTAGGAGATGGCAATCCTATCTCTGAAGGCTGATATCTGACTGACCTCTTGATGCAGGTCCTCTGCATAGGAATAGAGATTCGGAGGTGTCAGATTAGTTAGGTCAAAGGGTTGACTTGACGAGATCGAGATAACCAAAGTCCTATATCATATGATGTCATGATATAGGCACGCATCCTCTGACCAGAGACAGATGTGTTACTATATGTCTGAGTGTGTACATTTGGCAGACCAATAGGTTGATGACCTAATCAAGGTCTATACACCGGCGCGCTGGTGTGCATATAAGGGCATATGAGTAATACGATCTCTCAAAGGGATCATACAGGTTCAGTTACTGAACCGGAAGACATGAGCTCACTCATGAGATATTGGGAAGAATCAAATTCCGTGCGCATGGTCGTCTCGCTTTGGAAGCTTGACTGAATTTGTAGGTTTGATATATACTTTTAGTATATGATCAAGACCTAGGTATGATATACGCTTTTGGAAAGTGTATGATCGATACCAACTCCCAATGATCGAATGAGAAACTTACTGATAAAACCATGAAGTAGACAGTATAAAGTTGATCCGATACTTCGGGTTTAGTCTGAGTCTTCCAGTATGCAGGATGTACAGGTATTGGAAATACCTGAGGGTGATTTGATCATAAACGATTGTATAACCATGACACTTCCATTCCTAGGGAGTGATGAAACGGGTCTGGATTTTAGTGACTCCTCTCGGTAGAGAAGTAATCTAATCTTAGTCCAAGTGTTGGACATTGATCTGAATGTGATTCAGATACAATGAGAAGATTAGATTTACGGTCTTGATTTAATCAAGCATCTATGGGAGGCCCGCGATCTGGATTTGCGATATGATCTCAATATCCATGTCACTATACGTGGAACAATACAATCGCCCTGTCCTTATCTCCAAGTATCTGCGGAGAGATTGCATTATTCTTGAAGGGTTCAAGAATAATTCCATAAGATCTAAGCAATGAAGAAATAATGATTAAATGTGATTTAATCATCTTGATGTGTGAAGAAATTATCCAATTTAATTAAATGTGATTTAATTAATGTGGATAAGAATAATGTGGATAGAAATATCCAATTATTCATAATATATTATAAATGTGATTTATAATGTATTAGGGAGAGCTAATTATAATTTATATGTGTTGATTAATTATTATGTGTATTGGATACACATTGTGTAATTAATTAACAATATGAATTATATGTTGTTTTGGGTTGTGAATATGATTCACAATTTTTTCCATGGCAAGAATGCAATATTCTCAAAGATAATTGTGAATTATTTTTTGAAGAATAACACCCAATAAATTTGTTGCAAATAAATAAGAGAGATTCCAAGGAGATATGCAATCTCATGGATTCCCATGAGATTGCAATCTCCATGCAATCTAAAGGGGCGGCACAACATTCCTATAAGGAATGTGTGGCCGTCCACTTGGAAGGTACATGGAGATGAAATCTCCATGTATCTTCTCTCCTTATTTGTTGGGTTGATTTAGGAATAAATTATATTTGATTTTGTCAAATACATTTTAACCTAAATTTGTTGCTTTTGACAACAACAATCTTGGCCATTGGATTGACATAAATCAATCTCACCCATTGATTTTATGTGTCCCATGGATTGAGATCCATGGATCCCAAAACCCTATAAATAGAGAGGCATACTATGCTCTCTAATTACTTTGCAAGATTGGAGCTCTCTCTCTCCCTCATTTCTTCTTACACGCCAACCCTCTCTCCCTCTCTTGTTGGTGGCCATCCACCATACCCTAGAGAAGGGAATCGTCGTCGCCATCGCCACCGCGCTGCCGCTTCGACGTTCTTCGGTTTCTCCGTCTTCTTGGTGTGCTACGCCCACGAAGGAGACGATAGATCTTGTGTGACGAGATCAGGAGCAACCACGCTTGGATCAACTTCTTGGATTGCGAGGACAACGCGGTTCATTCCTGCGCTCGCAAGCATTCTCGTCGACGATCGGACTTAAGACAGGAGGTCTCTTCTCTTAGAGACTCGATCAACCACGCTTCAAGAGGTATTGCATTATACTTGTTGTAGTTATAGATGAAACGATCTGTGAATGGTTCTCGGATCATGTGGTTTCATCGAATAAAAATTTTTAAATTCCGCTGCACCGAACAACTAGTGCGACTAGTCGTTCTTCGTCGTATCCGATACGACGATCACGCTTCCGTGATGCGCTTAAGGATAATCTCATATCCTTCAAGTGGTATCAGAGCCAGGTTGACGGTTTCGAATATGATTCGAAAAACCGAGGACGACTTGGGTTCGTTAAGGTCGCGAAAGTTTTTATCGCATTTGATTTCGTAGATCTGTTTAGTAAATAAATTCGGCACTGTTTAAATTGTTTAAACACGAATTTAATACTTGGATTTTGTTCCCCATTAAATAAGGAAACCATAGGATCTAAGTTTACTTAAATCGGATTTCGTATGCTCTAGATATGGTTGTTTTAATGAACATGTATACACTGTTGCGGGAACTGCAGATCTGAACGTGATTAAAATGTTAATTACCGTTTAGACTTGCCTCAAAATGCGTGTAACATCACTTGGATTCTGTCCTAAATCAAATTAGCAATCTATGAAAATTGATTTTGTCTAATTTGGATTTAATATGATTGAGATATGCTAATTTTAGTAAGAAGGGGTCACTGCTGAAATTACAGTCCTAATGTAGAACCAAGTGATTGTCAATTAGTGAAATTAATTGTTAATTTCGTGAAATAATCATGAAAAATATTTGTGAAATATTTGAAGATGATTATTTACATAATTGACATGATCTCAACTAATTAATTGATTAGATTTAATCTAAATCTTAATTGGAAACACAATCATCAAACTTGATGATTGTATAGTGACTGTCATTTAATAAATTAGTGAAATTAAATTGTTTAATTTCCTAGAATAATTGTGCATAAATATTTGTGAAATATTTGATGATAATTATTCCCTTAAATGACATTGCCTTAACCAATAATTGATTAAGATGTGATCTAAATCATAATTGGAAACCACAATCTTTCAAACTTGATGCTTGAATAGGATTTGGGAATTTGTCTAGCAAATTTCCTTATAATCAAAAATGTTTTGATAATTACTATATGGTACAATTTCGGTTGAAGAACCGATGATCATCTCAAGTACAAATTAATCAATTTGTTATTATCCTTTCCTGAGGCGGATATGGTGCCTAGTCGGAGAGCATTGGGGTTGCGGGTTGCAACGTATGTGGTCCGTCCCACTCTCGTCGGTACTGGCCATGACAGCGGGTAGGGCCGGGATAATGTCCGAGGGATTAAGATGTATTTTTCTAATTATTAAAATTCGAATTAATACGTATTTTGAGATATTACCATATATGTATTCAAGTAAAGTAATCAAGTTTGATTGATTGAATTGGATTGATAATTAATTTAATATGATTAAGTTGATTATGTCCAATTGAAATACTCTAATATGATTAGAGTTAATAATTCCCTTGGAAGAATTAATTATGTGAATGTGATTCACGATAATTAATTAAAATTTGAATATGAGGTGGAGGATCACATAAGTGACATCCATGGTCTCCCGTCAAGGCGAAGGGTTCCGTCGCCAGGGATTGTATGTGGGAGACGCCTGTCCGAAGTGACAGCTCCTGTATGCAAGCGCATCTGGATCGGGCTCTTTGCTTCTCGAAAGAGTAAGGCCGTATACGTAGTGACCCCAATATCAGATCCTCATATTATTGGGGCGATATTGGATTGCGTATAGCGAGTACTATTCCTGTTGACGGTTAGTTCAATTAATGACGGGTCAACATCACCTTAGGGGTGGTGGACCCAGGTGTTAAAGACCGAATTGGGAGATGCAAGTTGGACTTGCAAGGCGGAATGTGTTCCCGCTTCTTTTTATCCGAGTTGCAGATTCTCATATTATTGGGATGTAACAGAGATAAGGAAGGAGATCCCAGATCTTGTTGAGATATAATGGTAAGTATATCTCTTACATTAAAAGTGATTAAGGGAATGAACTTTCAATGTTGACATGGCAAGACAACTTTGATATAAAAAATTTCTAAATCAAAGTAAAATATGTATATATAAATACATACATCTATGCAAATTTCTTATTTCAGATAATCCTTCATTAAAACCCACTCAATGAAATACTCAATAGTAACCAATGAAATATCTTGGATTGGACTCATGATCCAGATATTGTACTTGCAATTGAACACATAATGTATGTGGTTGCAATATGCAAGTCTCCTCATACTAATGAGGAATGACAATTAAATAGATAATAGGACTACAACCCTAGGGTTTGTATGTCTCTATAGTCTTGATCTCATTGGATGTACTTTGGAAGTAACATGTCGATGATGATCGCAATTGTCAAATAATCCTTATAAAATCAATGAAGATATTTTGGCAGACATATATGTGCTCTTGACATTTAATCATGAGTGACATGGTTCTCTGCATCATGCAGAATGGTAGCTCTATAAGAGATGATGTATTTAAATTGTTTGAATACCTACCTGAACCTATGTTTTATGAGTTTAGATGGATGTAGATGATGAGTGTCATTATTCTACTGTCTATACTCTAGTCATTCATGAAGCTTCATAGTATTCATATTGTGTGAATTTAATGAAGCATAAATAAATGTTGAAATACTCTTATTTTGAATTCTTTTGAATTTATTGTAAGAGATCTTTAATCTTAAGCAATGGTTGCTTACAGATAAAGGGAGCGCAATGGAAGCATGGGTTGGACCCAAGAAAGAAGGAAAGTCAAAGAGTTGACTGGACTTCTGTGACTTCCATATGACATCCAAAGAGTTGGATGAATGCCAATACTGCAATAAGTTGATGGGTTGATAGTATGACTATCAAGTCTGTTTAGAATCCTTAGAAAAGGACTCGGATGGAGCATCAGAATAATCTACATAAATCATTGATATTGACTTACTTATTGAATAAGATAAAGTCAAATAATTGTATCTCAATCTTCTGATGACATTTGCAATAGGTTGCATATGTTTTAGAAGACCCGAAAATTTGATCTTATGGTCTATAGTTATCCACATGGATATTGATGCAGTTGTTGCAACAATCTCTGCTGGATTGATAGACTTGTTAATTTCAGTGGGAGAGCCCTTAGTCTTAGAGAATGTCTCTATGACCTAGATATAAGAATACACTCATTTTTTGTTTCTAAATGTTGGGAATAAACATGAATTCTGAGATAGAACTATCATAAAGAGTTATGATGAAGATATTTCAGATAGTAATCTAAAATCTAGTGGACTCCACAAAATTAGAAAATTAATGATTGGTTCATTAAGATTTCTAAATACTGAAATTAAACCTCAAGATCAATATGAGGATGAAGATCATTTGACAATGATCTAGTATCAAGCCTTGGACATTTGTTTATTGATTTGATCAATAGACTAATAAGAGATGAAACTTTAGAATGTCTGAAATTTCAAATCTTACATACTTATGAATATTGTATTCAAAGTAAAAATGTCCAATACACCCTTCTTTGGGAATGGTGTAAGATGCCGAGGTATTCAGGATCTCATACATATTGATGTATGTGGATTATCTATATCATAATGAACATTGTGGATATGTGATATCTATTGATGATTATGTATGATATGAGATTTCTTCTCTTCACCTAAGAAACCTTTGAAATGTTCAAAGATTTCATAATTTTGGTTTAAAACCAAAGTTTGAAGGAAGATAAAATGAATTTGATCTAATCTAGGTAGCATGTACCTGTTAGATGAATTCAAAGAATACCTTATGGAGATATGAATATCATTTCTATCTCAATCCTCCTAACACACCTTAACTCAATAAGAGTTATAGGGATATACAATTGGATCATGTGTGACATGATCTTATCAATGATGAATTTTTAGCATAATTATCCCTTAGTTTCCAGGTATATATGTGTAGTAAAGACTACATTATATATCTTTAATAAAATTCCTTGCAAGTAAGCTGGAATTAAGCACTAGAGAGTGCTACTTCATTAGGAAAATAAAGGATGGTATTGGATACCTACTTTATGACCTTGAGATTCTTAAAATATCTCATCTCCGAGAATGTGATTCTTAGAGGTTGAGACTCTTGAGAATCAAGATGAAAATGAAGTATAGGAACTCATTTAATCTTGAGAAGATAATGAGACTCCTGAAATTGGAAACTAAAAGGATAATTAAAGATGAAACACTAATACCTCTTCAAATGAGTTTGAGGATGGATTCCATGTGTTAGAGAAATCTAACAATGATCGAACTTCATGTGATGAAGCTTCTGAAGATCATAGCATGGATAGATGGATAGCAATAAAAGTCTAATGTAGACTTCATATACAAGTGTTGTATATGGACCCTCGAGGATCCACCTATATGGGTAAGACCTGTAAAGGTGTAAATGGATATTCAAGAGACAGGGAACCTGATGGGAAGGTAGAGATCTTCAAAGCACGTTCGTAGCCATAAGCTACACACTGGAAGAGAAGACATTGCTTGAAATGAGACTTGCTCTTCAGGTGACCATGCTTAAAACCGTCAGAATATTGCTAACCTTAGCTACACAACTTGACTATTGCATCTTCAAGAGGTAAGTCAATATTGCATTCCTCTACGAATACCTCTTTGAGGATATTCACATGAAGTAGCCCCAGGGCTTCATGGTTGAGAAAGCAAGATGTGCAAGCTAAGGAATCCATCTAAGGACCCAAATAAGCTTCTTGAAGTTGGACCATAAGATTTGATGAAATTATAAGTGTTATGATTTCAGATAGAATCTTGGTGAGCCCTGTGAAGCTTAGTGGGAGTGCCTTTGTGTTCATCATGCTAAATGTAGATGATATCCTAATCATTTAAAAATGATATAAGGATAATAATTAGTGTTTTATAATCTGGTTGTTCCATAACTTGAAATATGATTTCAAAGATGCCTCTCAGATCTTAGTTCTGAAGTTGTTCAGAAGCAAAGAGAAGAGGATAATGGGACTGTCACATTTGTAGTACACCTTGGACATATTCTATTCATAGAAATTCCAAGAAAGGCTTCTAATCCTTAAGATATGATACTGACCTATCTAAAGGGATAACACCTCAAAAAGTTGAGGAAGTGAATGCTGGAACTACTTGCCATTGGGCATCAGTTCTGAGAAGCCAGGTGTGTGCTAGATGTGTACAAAAGCCAGGTGGCTGTCATGCAGTGGGAGTAGTAAACTGTTACTAATCCTACTATGGAAATGAAACACTTGGTTGCAGTAATAACAAAATCTTCATAGATGACAAGATTTTTGAGATAGTGATCTCAAAGTCTTATCTTCAAAAGCTTAAGACTTTATAGATAGTGATCTAAAAGGGCTTAACTAAAGATACCTTAGGAGATAGAGATCTCCAGAAATAAGGATATTCTTATAAGGATTATGGAAATACTGGTTATGATAATTGTTAAACTGTAGTGTCAAGGACACTATAACTAACAAGATTGAGTATTAGTTGCATAAGATGCAACATTCGCATTGGATGCGAGCACTGTTACTGGGGATATGCAAGTGCCGTAAAAGGACTTGGCGTAGTCTCGCGGGAACAGAGTGACTGATCAGCTTACCTATCTATTTTCTAAATAGCCTATGATTGTCACATGAGTGCGGGTTTAAATGATTAGCCCATTAATCGCTCTTTGGGCTAGTGGGAGATTGTTGGAAATGCAAGCCCACGGCGAGCCATTATGCAATAAATGTTATTGCACATATCATTCCCTGATCTGCAATGAAGAATGAATAATTTGTATAATAGGTCCCTTAGTACAATTAGGGTTATGTACCATGGCCATCTTAATAATCATACAGCTGTTGATTCAACTGTTGAATCATAGAGGCTGGTGCTTGGATGAATATCTAAAGAGTTAGATTGAGGACTCATCAAGCACCGTCAAATGATTATTAAGAGATGATCTCCAGCCTGAGTAGGAGATGGCAGTCCTATCTCTGAAGGCCGATATCTGACTGACCTCTTGATGCAGGTCCTCTGCATAGGAATAGAGATTCGGAGGTGTCAGATTAGTTAGGTCAAAGGGTTGACTTGACGAGATCGAGATAACCAAAGTCCTATATCATATGCTGTCATGATATAGGCACGCATCCTCTGACCGGAGACAGATGTGTTACTATATGTCTGAGTGTGTACATTTGGCAGACCAATAGGTTGATGACCTAATCAAGGTCTATACACCGGCGCGCTGGTGTGCATATAAGGGCATATGAGTAATACGATCTCTCAAAGGGATCATACAGGTTCAGTTACTGAACCGGAAGACATGAGCTCACTCATGAGATATTGGGAAGAATCAAATTCTATACGCATGGTCGTCTCGCTTTGGAAGCTTGACTGAATTTGTAGGTTTGATATATACTTTTAGTATATGATCAAGACCTAGGTATGATATACGCTTTTGGAAAAGTGTATGATCGATACCAACTCCCAATGATCGATATAAACTTACTGATAAAACCATGAAGTAGACAGTATAAAGTTGATCTGATACTTCAGGTTTAGTCTGAGTCTTCCGGTATGCAGGACGTACATGTATTGGGAATACCTGAGGGTGTTTTGATCATAAACGATTGTATAACCATGACACTTCCATTCCTAGGGAAGTGAGAAACGGGTCTGGATTTTAGTGACTCCTCTCGGTAGAGAAGTAATCTGATCTTAGTCCAAGTGTTGGACATTGATCTGAATGTGATTCAGATACAATGAGAAGATTAGATTTACAGTCTTGATTTAATCAAGCATTTATGGGAGGCCCGCGATCTGGATTTGCGATATGGTCTCAATATCCATGTCACTATACGTGGAACAATACAATCGCCCTGTCCTTATCTCCAAGTATCTGCGGAGAGATTGCATTATTCTTGAAGGGTTCAAGAATAATTCCATCATATCTAAGCAAATGAAGAAATAATGATTAAATGTGATTTAATCATCTTGATGTGTGAAGAAATTATCAAATTTAATTAAATGTAATTTTAATTAATGTGGATAAGAATAATGTGGATAGAAATATCCAATTACTTTGTAATATATTATAAATGTGATTTATAATGTATTAGAGAGAGCTAATTATAATTTATATGTGTTGATTAATTATTTATGTGTTGGATACACATTGTGTAATTAATTAACAATTATGAATTATATGTTGTTTTGGTTGTGAATATGATTTACAATTTTTTCCATGGCAAGAATGCAATATTCTCAAAGATAATTGTGAATTATTTTTTGAAGATTAAAACCCAATAAATTTGTTGCAAATAAATAAGAGAGATTCCAAGGAGATATGCAATCTCATGGATTTCCATGAGATTGCAATCTCCATGCAATCTAAAGGGGCCGGCACAACATTCCTATAAGGAATGTGTGGCCGTCCACTTGGAAGGTACGTGGAGATGAAATCTCCATGTATCTTCTCTCCTTATTTGTTGGGTTGATAGGTAAAATTATATTTGATTTTGTCAAATATATTTTAACCTAAATTTGTTGCTTTTGACAACAACAATCTTGGCCATTGGATTGACATAAATCAATCTCACCCATTGATTTTATGTGTTCCCATGGATTGAGATCCATGGATCCCAAAACCCTATAAATAGAGAGGCATACTATGCTCCTCTAATTACTGTACAAGATTGGAGCTCTCTCTCTCTCTCCCTCATTTCTTCTTACACGCCAACCCTCTCTCCCTCTCTTGTTGGTGGCCGTCCACCATACCCTAGAGAAGAGAATCGTCGTCGCCATCGCCAACGCGCTGCCGCTTCGACGTTCTTCGGTTTCTTCGTCTTCTTGGTGTGCTACGCCCACGAAGGAGACGTTAGATCTCGTGTGACGAGATCAGGAGCAACCACGCTTGGATCAACTTCTTGGATTGCGAGGACAACGCGGTTCATCCCCGCGCCTCGCAAGCAGTCTCGTCGATGATCGGACTTGAGACAGGAGGTCTCTTCTCTTAGAGACTCGATCAACCACACTTCAAGAGGTATTGATTATACTTGTTGTGGTTATGGATGAAACGATCTGAGAATGGTTCTCGGATCATGTGGTTTCATCGAATAAAAAATTTTAAATTCGCTGCACCGAACAACTAGTGCGACTAGTCGTTCTTCGTCGTATCCGATACGACGATCACGCTTCCGTGATGCGCTTAAGGATAATTCCATATCCTTCAGTTTCCACCATCTCCATGCCCAGATCTATTAACAGAAGCAATCACACAGACACATGTAATTGGTGCAATTTCTTGGATGACGATGATTAGTCCTCGCCATATGAAAAGAAGGAAGACAATAAAATGGCATGACTAGGCGAGGCGAATTATGATTGCACCAGACTGACGATCTTGCCCTATGAAAATGAGGTCATGAGGCACCATTTATCCTTGGGATGAGACATAAGCAGAGGATGAATGCCATGCAGTTTTTGAGGAAAATGAGGGTTCCTTAAAATAGAGTATCCTCTTGTGCGAGGTGTCCCAGATCAAGACGGGCATCTCCCACCTCAGTGTGCTTTTGATCCTGCAAGAGCAAGCAAGCTCTCCTTTCACGACTGACCATACAACATGGTAAGTCCTTAATCACAGGGACTGCAAGTTTGTGTAGGTGATCCCATTACAATAGACAAATCCAACTCGAATAAAATTAGCCGAATTTACGTTTTTGTTTGGGCAGCATCACCTCCATGTCCTTGTAAGTTCTTCACTCAAAATGCTTGCTTTTGGTTTGTTATTGGAAGATTTGTTGGAGATGATGATTTTGAATCGTAAAGATATGCTCATGAAACTCTTAGTTCTTTTGGTATTTTTTATTACTTGGAGCATCTCATACTTCCAATGATCGATTAGTATAAAATATTATATACAGAACATGGAAGGAAATACCGTGATATATCGGCGATATATCAATATCGAGATGAGACCGATATTGTCATCGATGTGGTGATATATCTTCTCTTTAGTTTTTCCTTTACAAAAAGTGTCTTGATATGGGTTCTACGATATATCACCGATATGACGTCTAAATATCGTATAAAGTTGATTCTGATATCGATATGGCCTTCCATGCACATGAAAATTTTTATATATGTGAAAGGATATTTAGTTTACATGATTAATCATACTTGTATTTCTTTCTCATAGAAGAATACATGGATGATACCCAGTTCGGGTTGGATGATGATCTTAACTTAACAATTACTTGAATTCCAATAATTGATAATGTTATTCACAAACTATTGTTGACATGCCTCGAATCATAATCAACTGACCCAGGTTGAAGAATCGTCATATGCACCCATTCCTTCCGTACCATACTTCAACAAGACGAGGGTCTCGCCGTATCAAGATTCGTTTGTGTGGGAGTAGTATAAAAAATCCTTCCAGAGTTGTGCCTCTTTGTATCCTTTGTATTTTTTTCTTATCCACAAAATGAAAATTGATCTTTCCCGTCAATGACTAGCATGATTTTAGATGAACATTGTAAATCAATGTGTCTTCATACTTACGTGATTGATTGTGTTTGTGCATGCTTCCGTGATATGCAACAATTATAATCCAGTTCACTTTTGATGTTGATATGTTTATTAAAATAGAAAGTGTCGACTTTTTTTCCAATATGCACATTATAACAAATCTCACACAAGGCAAATCATAATCTTTACTCGTTGTCATATCATCGATAGTTAAATATATAACAACGAATATTATATGTTAAGTTCACTTTTTGCGTTTTCAATGAATACACACTGTTTCGTTGCCATATTCCCATCGACGAAGCTTATAACGACATCTGTTTGCCTTATCTCATAATCGTTGTAAATTTAGCAATGATAAATACAAATTTTAACGAACAAGTCAATGAATGAATCGTTTCTATATCAACCTTTAGTAACGAATACGACACTCATTCCTAATTTCCTAAGAAAAGGTTAATTTTACAGTAAATAATGTTCGTTGTATATATTTACCATCGTTGCTATACTAACGTTTGGTAACGAATGTTGTATTAAGAATTGTAATTAGATTTTAATTGGAAAGTCTATGTAATTACAAATAAGATTAATTTGGTTTCAATTGGGAAACCAAAATGAATTTGGGGAAAGTTGAGAATTCACAAATTTGAAACATGGAGAACTTGGATGGAAGTTTAATACCATATCTAGTATTGCTAAACTTTTTGTGGGCTTATATATGAGCTCACACCTCAAGCTCTTGTAGCAATAATAGAGAGGAGGATTGGAGGGTCACACGCGCGCGCGTGCACGCTTCAGCTCCGGCTCGGGTCAGCCTCGGGAGAGTCAATTCGGATCTCGATACTTTTGCTGAGAGTTTCACTTGGCTGATCGATTAAATTAATCAGACAGATTAATTTGATTTCGATCACATTGGAAATCCGCATCCGACGCCGTTTTTCTTCACTCGCAAGAAAACTCCACTCGCCGTCGCTCTTGCTCTCAATTCTCACACCTGCAACCCTGTTCTTCTCAGTTGCAAGTTCTCGGAGGTGCTTTCGAGGATGGTCTCGTCGGTGTGCGCGGACGGAGATCGTGAACTGTCGTATCTTGGAAGCGGATCGTCAGTACCCTTCGCACCGGTATTGTGGTGGTGAAATCCTCTCTAAGGACAATCCATTTCATGGACGCTTCGGTGATTTCTAATCTAATCTATTTATTCATTTGTCTGGTGCTATTCGTTTATTGCTTTGCCTTTCCTGGATCACGCCCTAACTTATGCTCCCGATTTAATAATTGGTTCCTGTGTGCACTGTGTAATCTGAAAATGAATGAGAAACGTATGCTTATCATTATGTTGATTGTTTCCATTTCTCTGTTAATTTATTTCGATTCATATAATAAATGTTTATTATACGCACTGCTAACCCTGGCATCAACAACGAATACGACATTAGTTGCTAATTTCAAAAGAAAAGTTAGTTGTACAACAAATAATGCTCGTTGCATATATTTATCATCGTTGCTATATTGATGTTTAGTAACAAATACGCCATTCCTCGCCAATTTCAAAAGAAAAGGTTAATTTTACACCAAATAATGTTCGTTGTATATATTTAACACCTTTGCTATATTAACGTTTAGTAACGAATATGACATTCATTGCTAGTTTCAAAAGAAAAGTTAATTTTACATCAAATAATGTTCATTGTATATGTTTGACATCGGAATATATGGCATCGAATATTTAAATTATTCATTGCTCTTGTAACACTCTACCATCATTGCATAAAAATGATATTATATCATCTTATACCTCCTTTGTCTTCACATAATTAATCTCAAATCAAATCCAAACTAATTTCTATGTGAATTCTATAACTTGTTTATTATTGCTGAATTTAACATTAACGATTCATGCAAAATTCTTTATTTTAAAACTTGTTTATTATTGGCATACAAACAACTTGCAACTAATGAACTTAATAAGATAGCTCAGTGGTTAAGCATGATTTCTCTCATACTGTTGAAGTCCCACCAACTATGCATTAAACATATAAATAAATTTGATAATCGAAGATGTTGAAGACCATAGAATATTACACATTGTTCTTTATACGTTGATTGGATCATCACGACTCTTCTTCTTTATATAAACAACTCATTTGTTTAGTTTGTCAGCATGCGCATGACTACATCAATACTTAAACAATCCTTTTTATGTTGTCTGTTTCATCGATCTTGTCTTGATATCAACAACTGGATAAGTATCTGTTTTGAACTTTTTTTTAAGTTTTTCTCGATGTCCTGTATTTAGCAGAGGATAGTCGAGAAGATCTCTTGCTCATGGGGAAACAACCGAGTCAAGTCCCTTGGAAATTGTCGAGGCAACCACTCGCCTATCTAACTAAGTTCCCAGGACAGAAGATTGAGTTCCCCCTTGAGATCAGGCATGGGATATTTGTGAACTACAGAACGAGTGTCCTTGCTTCAAATATTTTTAATTGGGATTTTATCACTTGTGCCCTTCCGAGATCTCGCAATTTCAGTTATGCCCCTATCTTTTTGGTAATATCAGTTGTGCCCCTCACTTCTTTCTCCGTCATCAGTTGTACCCTTCCATCAGATTGACCATCAATGAATTGACTTAACCATGGTTTTTTCAAACCTTGGTGCAGTTAAGAGGGGTATTATTGTCCAGATTCCTCTCCTTCCTCCTCCAACCTCCTCCTCCTCCCTCTCCGCCCGGAGTTCGCCTGCGTCTGCACCGCGCACGACCACACCACGCCCTCCTGTTGCCCTAGACATTGCCAGCCACACACCATGGACCCTGGTTGCTTGGAACCATCCTTGCCGGAGTCTGAGCTCGCCACGACCTTCGAGGTCGCGGGGGCCATCAATGCGCAGCGGGGAGCCGTCCTGCTGTCTGCGGTGTGGAAGCTTAAGCGCACGTTCGGCATCGGGTTGGAGAGAGTGTTCGAGGCGTGCATTCTCGGGACGATGAGGTTGTACCCGCCGGGGCAGAGCTGAGAGAAGGTACGGAGCCGAGAGGAGGTGCGGGGAGCTCGTTCCGTGCAGGGTGGAGAGGGAGGTGCTGGGGCAGAGATAGAGCCAGACGAGGGCAGAACGGAGGTGCTGGGGGCGGAGGGGAAGAGCCCGGGCAGAGGAGAGGTGCTGGGGTTCCATAGGGAGGTGCGGGGCGGAGATTGAAGGGGCGGAGGGGAGATGCGAGGGCGGAGGGGAGGAGCCGGGACAGGGAGGAGAGGGGCAGAGGAGGTTTGGGCGATGGAGGAAAGGGCTCGAGGGGGAGGCGGTCGGGTTTGGGAGGAGGTGGTGGAAGGAGGGGCTGGGGCTCGGGAGGAGGTGCGGGAGAGGGCTGGGGAGGTGCTGGGAGGCAGAGGCGCGGGGGGCGGTGGGAGGTGCGGTGGGGGAGGGAGCTGCGGCATGTGGAGGGAGATTGGTGGAGGCAGAGGCGCGGGGGGCGGTGGGAGGTGCGGTGGGGGAGGGAGCATGCAACGGGTGGAGGGAGGTGCTGGGGCGGAGGCGCGAGGAACGGTGGGAGGTGCGGTGGGGGAGGGAGCTGCGGCGGGTGGAGGGAGGTGCTGGGAGGCGGAGGCGCGGGGGGTGGTGGGTGGAGGGAGGTGCTGGGAGGCGGAGGCGCGGGGGGAGGAGGAGAAGGAGGAGGATGGGGACGAAGGCGAGTCACGTGGGCGGAGCCGGAGGCTCGGGAGCGGCTGCAGGAGAGCTCCAGGAGGAAGAGGGAGGAGCTGTGGAAGAGGAAGAGAATGGATGAAGAGGAGCAAGAGGAAGAAGATGGGAGAGGAGGAAGAGAAGGGAGGAAGAAGACGGGGGTGGAAGATGACTTTTCACTCCATTTTTTTAAAATTAATTCCATCTATGTCCTTGTAGTTAACGACTGTTTGTGCTGGTTATGGACGGTCACTAACCCGAGGGGCACAAGTGATAGATTAGCAAGAAGTGAGGGGTACAACTGATATTACCAAAAAGACAAGGGCATAACTGATATTGTGATATCTCGGAAGGGCACAAGTGATAAAATCCCTTTTTAATTTTCAAAATTCTTCTCGAACCATAGGGAAAAGTCCAGGCATTGGTTGGGTTATGAGATGTTGACACCGTGCTGTTATTGTTTCGCCCACATTCTGGATATGATCGAAGAGATAAATCCCACCCTCGATCGGATCAATGAGAGGGATCGTTTGTCGGGGAGGGAGTGCAACAAAGTCTGCTGCAGGTGTCGGAGCTGCTTGATCTTGATCGAGCGGTTCACATGATTTTGCACTACTTACAAGGACAACACCACAACATAGGATCCTCATCCCGGATCAATACGATATCTCAGAGTATGCAAGAAAAACATACAACTGTATCCGTATTCAAATCATCACGGTAACCTGAAGTGATAACTATATATTTATCTGTAACTAATAAATATATAATAGATAAAGTTTGTATTTGCATCCATATACGCAACACATGTATCCATTTACATATTTACGTTTATATATCCGAAAAAGACACGATGTATTGTACCCGCAAACATATGGCATAATAACCTCAAAAGATGAAATTAATATTAGTTACAGTTTTCCTATATGCAAATATACGTCGTTGAATATTGTATCACTATTTGCAAATATACGTTGTTACATGTCCTTTAAAGGATCATATATACACATATATATTAATAAGAAAATGAAAATGCATATTCCAATATTCACCTACAAAGGGTAAAATGGGGCTGCCCCTCACTGAACTAACTTGACTCTCCCGCTCCAGTTTTCCTATTATTTTTTTTTGAAAATGAATCAGTGAAAATTCATCACTCCATCCATATACTATGTTTATCAAGTTTCGTACGAAATAGGGACTTCCACGACCTCAGTATAGACAATCATTTTTTAACGGTCGCAGAATTATTGAAATCGATTATGTCTTGACGTGAATCGTATAGGAATTTGTTTCGCACGAAATTTGAATGACATAATATAAGGACACAATGACGAAAATCCACAATTTTTTTAAAAATAAAAATGAAAAAATGGAACGAGATGAGACAAGTTAACCACCTGGGCAACTGCATTTTACCCATCTACAATTACACATATTAATATATTTAAAAAAAGTTACAGGGGTATACATTGAACAACAAGAAGAAAAAGTTATAATAATAAAAAATATTAGAATTAGAAATGAGTGACAAAAGACACAGTGGACATTGTAGAAATTTTGCAGGGGCAAAAAAGGAATGTATCTGGCGGAAAATTAATCTCTGTCATTGCAATCCTTTTACTTAATATTCAGTAAGCGAAGTATAGATAGATAGTACATCTAATGAATTAAGGAAAAAGGTAAATAGCTGGGCAATCAAAGTTGAAGGTAGTGCATGAGAAATTGGTAAAAATATATGCAAAATAGTTGAAATATACACGTGCTTTAAAAGATGGACATTGGATAGGCCGGCTAAAAAGCTCGATCCGATCCAAATTCAAATGAACAATAGATCAAGCTTGAGCCATAATTGTAGGTCAAACCTTTTTTTGGATCGGGCGACCAGACCCGACCCAAGGGACCCGAGTGCAACCCGATCTTAGGCCCGAACCATCTTTCGTTAATCGTTACCCAACATTTTTATCCACCCTCCCGCACGCGCCCCCATCCCTTTCACTCCTCCATCCTGGGTGATAGCCCTAGCCCGCCGCTCCTTCTCCGCTCGAGCGGCCTGAGCCGCCGCCCTTCTCCCGCAGTCCGCACGCCCTACTGCTCTGCCTAGCCGCCAGCCGGCCTCCACCGCTCCTCCTCTGCACGGCCTAGCTGAGCCTCCGCCGCCGCTAGTCCCACGCACGCCCTGCCGGCTACTTCTGTGCCAGCCTAGCCGGCTAGCCCTAGCCCTGCTGCTCTTCCGCAGGGTATCCCTGCTGCATCCACTCCACTGTAAATTACCGCAGTAGATGGAATTTATTCATTGAATTTGCTTTTGATTTCCTTTCTGTTTATTGCACGAAATTTGTTCTGTTTATTTTATTGTGTTTATTCTCTTTATTGCAGGAAATCAATAATTTGATTCTGTTTATTCCACGAAATTTATTGCATTGAATTTATTTACTGTGGTTTAATGGTAGACATGTTGATTTAGTTGTTGATTGTCTGTTGCTATTGTTATCATTTTGATTTGGTGGTTAATTTCTATTGGGTGGATTAAAAAGTGAATGAGTACTAATTTCCGGTTGTGGTTTGAGTTTATATGCTCTGTCACGGTGGGAATCGTGTTGTATACTTGTATTCACGCTAAATACTGCATCTTATTTGGATCATTTGTTAGAGTTGTTCACTTGTGGGCCTTAGTTTAGTAGGAAATTTTAAATTTTGGGGAGGACTTGCATAAGGATGTTTCATAGATCGATTGGCTGTCTGTTTGGTATAGTATCAATTCGCGAGAGCAATCTTAACCATTAGAGATGACCAATCCTCACATTTCATTGTTTTCTTCCATTTGTTCGGGGACTGTGAGTACTCTGATCAGGGACCTCTTTCCATATGCTTCGTTTGTGCAGTTGATCGAAAGCAGCAAGAAATGGAGATAGAATGGGCATGGGCTTGGGCCGAAGCACAAAAAAAATGCGGGCTAGGGCCCAGACCGACCCGTCCCATGCCCATCCATACGTGCTTTACGGTGATATATTTATAGAATGGAGTGTGTTTATATTTAGAATAGGTTGCATTGGACATAGGATGTAAATCGGTATAGATATATCTGTATCTGATCCGCCACCTTATCCGTTTTATACATAATTTGATATATGTATTCGTACCTGTTGGAGTATTTGGTCGTGCGTCATATGAGTGTAGGAGGGTAAATGGATCTCTCTAGGATCCATTTACTCCACCCATATGTTTAGTCCCGCATCTACTAGTGGTGGGACTTGGAGGTTCTGTGGAAGCTATATAAGGAGCTCCATACCTCCTGTATCCATGGAGAAAAAAGAATGCAATATCCGCTCATTTGAGGGCGTCTCTCGTGGTTTCATCCCACTCCTTAGGGAGTAGGGTTCCACGTTAAACCTTGTGTCTCATGTTCATATTTCTAGATTTATGCTTTGTTTATCATTCCGCTTCTGCATTCTCTATGTTCTAACCAAGGTCTCAAATGTCGGATTTTGGTTTCGTTTGGTAAGGCCCAGAAAAGGAATTTCGGTGAAATGGCTGGAAATCGGGGAAATGACTTGAAAACTCATTTTTTTCAAATTTTAAGATTTCTAATGTTGTTTAATCAATTAAAGAGACATAAATACAATTTTTTTGCTTATAACAAGATGTTATAATGTTCAATGCCTTAAAATAATGATTTCGATCATCATATAGATGACCGTCCAGAGTGAAATTTCATATTTCAGTACACAGTTAAATTTTAGCATTCAATTTTTCTGTCAATTCTCAGAAGAATAATATTACTTTTATTTAAAAGTAAAATAAGACACACACACAAACATGAATATTTAACATGTATGCCAAAATAAATGCATAGTAGAGCTTGTAATCGTAAAATGTATGTTATACGAGATACAAACAAGTTAATTAACACCAAGAAATTGTGTAGCATTCATAAGCACAACATACATCCAGCCTAATAGCAGAAAAATAGTTACAGTCAAAGACTTGGAAGGTTGTTAACAACCTACCACACGTACAAACACACGTACTCCTTATAGTAGAGAGAAGTAACAAGAGAGTCCTAAAAAAGAACAAACTTCTAATGTCCTGTGAGTTAAAATGATGCAATGTGATGTATTAATATGTAGGGCCTAGGAAAGCTCGGAAAAGATATGCAAGGAAAAGAAGAACTCTGAAGTTTGTTAATATGCAAGGCCCCACCTAATAGTTACAGTCAAGTGAGTCCCATCACCTCCAGGGATCCGTGCCTCCTTCGTACGTGATGTGCTCCCTTTAGTGGGTGCTCCAATCTCAGAACCTCCAGGAACTCCAGGAGATCCTCCATGACCGCACGCTCCAGGCGCAAAAAACTCCAGGAGGAGCTCCTCAACCCCCTCACGCCTCTAGGCGATGACGGAGACACACTTCCAGGTGAAACCTGCACATGCGCCTCCTCCTTGCGTGCAATGGTGCAAGCGCCTCTCTAGGCCGATGCAACGCGCCTTCGAGCAGAGGCATGTATGCTTCTCGATCGTTTTCTCACGCTACCAGCCTCATCCCCCGTCTCCAAGCGATCCGGGCATTGTTTCAAATTTCCCGAAATTTCGACGAAATTTCGGCGAAATTTCGGTTTCGAGACCCTACCGAAATCGAAATCGAAATGTCGATATATGCCCTTCCTTCACAAATTTAGACCGATTTTGGCCGAAATTGTCGAAATTTCGTCGAAATTTCGACGAAATTTCGAAATTGTCTCGTTTTTTCAGCATCTCGAAACGAAATCGAAATCGAGATTTAAAACCTTGGATCCGGGTGGCGAACTCCCAGACCGCGCGTCTCCCCTCCGGGCGCGCAACTCCCTTCCAGGCGGTGCCAGGCTTCGACGATGTCGAAGGAGCCCTCCCCGCATCAGACCCCCCTGCAGTAGGGCTGCTAATCGAACTGAACATGTTCATATTCGATCAGAGTTCGTTCGATACTAGTTCGAAAAATGTTCGTTCGTTTCTAATCGAACTGAACATGAACTTCAAGTTTTAGTTCGATAGCTTAACGAACCGATCATGAACATATCATATGTTCGTTCGATAAAAGTTCGAGTTCGATATATGTATATGTGTATGTATTTGTATGTGTAACTTAGTATTTATACACTTGATAAATTTCGAGGTTAAAAAAATTGTGGTATTTATTGGGCTTTGTGCCACTTTAATTTGTATAGTTTCTTATTTTTACTGCTTATCGAACCTTGTTATTGAACTCCAATTTTGAAATTGTTCATATAAATAACATTTAGTTAAGTTAAATTGTTAATGAACTATCGAACCGAACTTGAACGCTCGTTTTCTAAACGAACTCATACTCGTACATATCCTATCGAATATTTATCGAACCGAACTCGAACTCGAACTTTCGAACTTCCTTATCGAACCGAACTCGAACATAGGTCCGTTTGTTACTGTTCGGTTCGATTAGCGGCCCTACCCTGCAACATACCAATCCAGGAGCCCCCATCCCCCCTACATCAGACCCCCTGCAGCAGCCAGCAGGTCGAAGGAGACCTCCCCGCATCGTTTCTCAGGTATTTCGTGTTATTTTTTTATTTCAAGATTTGGTTCTTGATTATTGTTGAAGATTGTTCGTGAAGTTCAATTGTTCATGATTGTCATAGTCAAGAAGGGTTCTAACGACGCTCTATCCAAGTTTAGGGCTTCGATTGAAACCCTAATTTCTGTCAGTCGTTCTTGTCCAACCCATCGCGATGCAGCGTTTATCGTGGCACGCCCCCAGATCTCGTCGCGATGCTCGTCCAGCCTCCAGGTGTTGCAGATCGTTTCGCAGGCACACAACAGGCGTGGCAGCCCAACAACACTAGGCAACACACTACTCGCGAGCCCAGTCAAACAAGGATCGCACAATTGTCGGTGATATCATCGCGCACAGCGGCGTCAACACCTTAGACTTATCAGGCCAAGTCCCCACAAGCGACATTCTCCTCGTCGAACATCTTCTCCCGCTCGCGCAGGCGCGCGATACTCCCGCTCGCGTAGGCGCGCGATACTCCCACTTGCGTAGGCGGTGCAGACCTTGCGCAAGGCGACGCCATCTCTATATTGAGCATCATGCGCTCCCGCTCCCAGAGCACCTCCCCCCTCTCGGTATCATCACTCTGCAGCACCGCATCCCTCTTTCTCGACATCAGAAACGATCCAAGCAAGACCAGACTGCACCGCCCCCTTCTAGCTTACTCGTGCCGGTGCGTGTCCTCAGATGCCTGCTCCTCCCTTGCGACTACAAGCGGCGCAAACAATGCCCCTCCCCCCTTGTGTACAGTAAGGTGGTGGCGCCCAGGAACCCCATTGGGGGGACAAATGTCTTCGAGGAAGAATGGGTAAGGGTAGCGACGAGCCCCTCATTAAAAAAATAATAGAATGAATGAAGGGAACAAGGAAGCTAGCGTGTAAAAAAATGTGTGTTGCTTTGTTTTGGGCCCAAGAAGGCTACAATCAACAACAAAAGAGTGATTTGGGCCATGTATTTCAAAAAAAATCGCATGCAAGAAAAGAAGTCGTAGGCAAGTATTTTGAAAAAAAAAAGAAAAAAATCGATTTTTTTGAATGGCTTTAAAAATTAATGGTGATGTAATGTTAAAAGAGAGAGAGATAGAAAGCCGAAAAAATCGGCTAAGTGATGTTCCATTTTCTCCCCATTTTATGTATTATCTTGTCTTCTAACTTGGTCGATGCCCATGTTTTCCGACATGTATCGGAGAAAGGGGGAGTGTTGTGTAGAGTCATTGGTCGGATCCAGATTCCAGATTCAGATGTCAGATTTCCAGACCAGCCATTCGTTCAGACTCTACAGATTTTATCAGATTTCAGACTTGACATTCAATTTGGTCAAGTCCAAGTTCGTGGTACTCCTTGTTTGAATGACCCTTTTTTCGAGTGCTCCAGAGAGAGACTCATTTTCAGACACACACATGTATGCGATATTTTTCAGATGTGCACATGTTTGCCATCTTTTGTCGTGGTTCTTATCTTCTTTTGTCGTGGTTCTTATCTTTCTTGTTGTTTGGGCCAGAGTTTTCGTGTGGACCATAGGGACTCCAGAGTAGAGGACCATTCCCTATGCCATGTTGGTAAGGATTTTCATATGGTATCATAGGGACTATAGAGTAGATGACCATTCTCTGTGCCAGATGGGAGAGACCCAGTTCTCCGACGAGGAGACTTTCAGACTCCATTCTCTAGTGACCGTGTAGTCCGACGAGGATCGCACTTCCACGACCTTTTCAATTCTGCCCTTTTCAGAGACGGAGCAGTTGTCCACATGTTGTGGCGGGCTAGAGTTCTCCGACGAGGTGTTCATTTCCAATCGCAGTGACTTTGACAGGCGCAGTTCAGAGCACATGCTCTCCGACGAGGAGATTCAACAGATTCACACTCTAGTCCGTTCGTCCTCCTCACCTCCTACGGCATGAGAAGCAACGTCCTCGACATCAACCGACAATTGTGCGCGCTATGTTGCTATTGTCTGTAGTGTCCTGTAGCGTGAGTTGAGTTTCTTTCCGCTTGTCCAAGCTGAGCATTGCATGCTCTAGCTTGAGGGGGAGTGTTGGAGTATTTGGTTGTGCGCCCTATGAGATGTAGGAGGGTAAGTCAATCTCTCCAAGATCCATTTACTCTATCCATATGTTTAGTCCCACGTCTACCCGTGGTGGGACTTGGAGGCTCTGTGGAGGCTATATAAGGAGCCCCAGAGCTCCTGTATCCACGGAGAAAAAGGAATGCAATATCCGCCCCATTGAGGGCTTCTCACGTGGTTTCATCTCGCTCTTTAGGGAGTAGGGTTCCACGTTAAACCTTGTGTTCCATGTTCATATTTCTAGATTTATGCTCTGTTTATCATTCCACTCCCGCATCTCTATTTTCTAATAGTACCACTTTAAAAATAGATTGATATGAATATCACTTTGATATCCACAAATATCTATATCTACATCTATAATATGTTCTCATATATAAATATAGTTTATATTTTTAATCATATATAACATAGTAATTAGAATCTCCTTTCACCACATTTAAAATAATTATTATAATATATATGTTTAATATATTTATATCACGTGTATTTCATCCAATCCATGTATATTTAAGCTAACATGTAGAGTACTTCTAATATTATTCATGTGCAATCAATATATATTTTACAGTCGCAATCAATTTTTAAACATACGGTAACATAGTTTTCACTTCCGCCAGTATTAGTATCAATATCTATATTCTTAGTTTTAAAATAGATAAGGATATAGTAATACCTATATGTGTAGAGAGGGCGACGGGAAAGGGCCCCACCACCCAACATAAGATAGCATACAATAATCTACTGATCTTTCAATAAAGCATGGGCTCCACTAATGGAACGACATTCTTATTCCTCGTATTTTAACTTTCGATAATTTCTCTATTCCACGATTATTTTATACGTACCATTTATAAGATAAAAATAAATGAAATTAATTCTTCAACAGAAAACTGACATAGTTCTAAAATATTTTGCATTAATCATAAAATTAACAAATCATGTAGAACAAACCATCTGGGCTCATTATTCATTGTTGCTGGTTTAGTCGTATTATGTGAACACAAGTCATCGTAAAAGTGACGTGATGACTATATCTTGACATGAAAGCACGAGGGAAATTTACTAGTTCTTCACGGTATTAGATGAAGATCATGTTGATGGTGTATCGTCATGATTATACGTACGAATATAAGGTGAGAATGATGGACACTAATCACCTTATCAACGATAACTTTCCGCAATTGAGATGACACTTGATCAAAGAGGTTTATATGAAATCGGAAAGCATAACTCAAAGAGAGAATCCACGCTTTTAAATGCCATGTAGCGAAGTTATCAATGAAGCACCAATGATCAACGAGGTGAATAGAATCACGTTTCCACATAAATCACGAATTGGAATAAGGTCCGCATAGAATGTCTTGATTAACAGTGGATAGAAAATAAGCGAGGCATCAAAGATCATGAATTCATAGCCATTTAACAGTAAAATACCATTCATTGGGAGAGGATGACTAGCATCACTGCATGTTTTTGAGGAAAGATGACATAGCAATAAGTAAGAATGCCATGGGTGCAAGTGTTGAAGGATGGTCTCTCTTGATTTTCCGGAATGCGGAGTAGAGCAAAATGAAAAAAAGGGTGGTTTTCATTCTCGTAACTTGTGAATTTGTTTGGTGTGGTCTGCTGAAAAAAATCGTTAATCGGTCCCCTAATCGATGTTGATTCTGTCGCTTCTTTTTATTCTTCTTCGTCTTCTTACGTGATGTCGAAGACATTAAGCTTCGTCCTCCTAATTGATTCATGTGCGAGTGAGTGTCTTCTTGTCAAAGACATTAAGCTTCTCGATCTTGGTTCGATTTGTGAGGTTGATGTCACGACGAATAAAAATGTGGGTGAGATAGCAACCAAGTGCAACTGACACCGGTTAAGTTTCACTGAGGCGGAGAATACTTAGGGTGAAGGAGAATAAGACACTATTTAACTTTCCTGTCTATCGTGATTGCATAGTTCATTCAAGCTATGTATACTCCCGGTCTTTATGATTTGGTTGCATCTCAAATTTTTTGTGAGAACTCGAGGAGTGGGATGGATGTCCTTGGAGGTAAGTTGCGTACGTCTACTGGACATGATGGTCCTAAAGGATGACGATGTGCTTGACTAGTTGTCAGCTAAGTCAGAGTTGAAATCATTGATGGTGTTGTCCACGTCTAGAAGATTAGTGAACATCTTAGCATTAATTGAGATAGGAGTGAAGAGAGCATAAGAAGCACGGATATTGTTCACGTTTGTCGTCCACAATGATGAAGTTGGTGTAGAACATGCATACTAACTCGGGGGTAGACGAGGGGGAACATGCATACCAACTCAGGGGTAGACAAGATTCCAAGAATGTTAATACTTAGTGGGAAGAAGGATATATCAAAGAGGTGAAAAATCCATGGTTGTTATTGAAGGGTATGAAGTTCATCTATGTTGATCTTGTCCCAAACGATTAACTGCTCGCTTCCGACCTTCATATTTGAGTACTTTTATGATGAAGTTGAGCTTTCTTAATGATAAGGTCGTCGTTCGCGTTGCTGTAAGAGGGTCAAGAACTGACTTGAGAGCTCGAGCTAGGTCCTCAGGCGTTCTTGCAGCTTATGGTGACTAAAGAGTAGGAGGAGGCTTGCAAGAGTATAAGAGATCAAGGAACCTTGAGTAAATGTGACTTGAGACAAGAGGAATGCTCTACTTAAACTGTGGTAAGTATCTGTTGGAGGCATGAAGCGATGTTGCCTTTTGGACGAGGCAAAAGGTTACAACTTAGGAGGTAAAGTTTTTTATCCTCTTGGCGTACATTCAGACGATCGACAAGATAATTCAGTGAGTTGCAAGTTGTCCGACGATAAAAAACCCACCAATGAGTATATTTATAATCATTGTAAAGCAGGCGATTGCGATCAAAATTATATGACTAGGAGGCACTTGGTGCATAAGAGAAATGTGTAGGCTAAAGTTACGAACCTCAAATTGAGGTTCTGTCATCTTGCAATTAGTCGACTATCACAGAGGATAGGTCAGTCTAGGAACTAATTAGTCGACTATTAGTTGTAATAGTATGTATATTAGTTTCCACAAACTCCTATGTTAAATCATTCAAGGAACAGAGTCTCCATTGTATGGCGGTTGGCTTCGCTATTGTTCATGTTGGTGGCCGATGCATTAACAATGATGATGAGGTTGGCGTTGTAGGGAGTTTGGTGTTCCGGTTATAGTAGGGAGGAGATATTCATTTCGATTCTTCAGTATGCGGATGACATTGTGCTTTTCATAGGGTCAGAGGAGGAGAAGATCCGTAGGGCAGTGGCTTTCATGGATATCTTCGGGGATATCGCGGGCCTTCGTATCAACATGGATAAGTCGGCGATGGTGCCCTTCGGTCTAGGAGAGGATGAAGTGTAGGGAGTGCCCGAGTTGCTGGGATGTTCGAGGGCCGTACCGCCGATCACTCATCTTGGGCTCCCTTTGGTGGCTGGGAGGCTGAAGACTGAGGACTGGCGGATGCTGATGGAGAGGTTGGAGGCGAGATTGGCGGGATGGAAGGCGACATTGTTGTCGAAGGGGGGGGGATTGGTACTCTTGAAGCATGTTCTCTCGGCCGTTCCAATTTTCTTTTAATCCACTAGGTCCTTGCATGTGGGGATTTGCGCCAGGATTGAGACGTCGATGGGTAGATTCTTTTGGTCGGATGGGCGTCAGGACAAGAAGGGCATCAACCTGGTGGATTGGAGCGAGCTGACTGCGGCGAAGAAGAAGGGCGGCGTTGGTGTGATGCTGTTAGGGGACATGAACATGGCGTTTATGGTGAAGTGGGTGGTGCGAGTTTGGAGGAAGTCCCAGAATTTGGTATACCACTTGCTAAGGAAGATCTATGCTTCAGTTCGCGACGATCTCAGTGGCCATGGCAAGGCTGTCTCCAATTTGCCTGTTAGGAATGAATGCCGACTGAAGCAGAGATACGATTTGGTCCATAATCCTGTTCTATCTAATGGCTAAGATCTTTGCAACAATGAGATAAATTGCGTTTGAAAGAGCGATTGACCGAAGTCCTCCACCCTCTTGGGAAAGTCCTTAGAAAGTAGAAAGATAAGCGCTTTGTTAAGCCCATTAAATCCAAAATTAGCATGGGCAAATTCTATAATGACCTCAAAAACCTCAGTACCCGACAAGGGCCAGAATTCATGGAAGAAGAAGACGGGGAAGCCATCCTGACTCAGGATACCATCCACGTTCAAGTTCCATACTGCATTTTTCACCTCTTCAGGAGCAAAGTGATGCTCAAGATGGATGGTGTTGGCTTCATGTAAACGGGTTGCCCCTAGGTCCAGTCCATCTCCATGATCTGTCCTCATGTATCCTTTAGAAATCATGGAAGTTTCCCGCAGTAACCTGCCTATCTCACGACCACCTTCCATTCTTACATCATTCACCACCATGGACCGAAACAGATTATGACGACGTCTTTCGCTTGCCACATTATGGAAGTAGTGCTCGCATCACCATCTTTGAGCCAACATTGTCTTGAATGCTGTTTCCATTCTGTAACACATTTTTTATCTTCGGCTGCAATAATATTATGTGTCGCTGTTCTTTCGGCTCATTCATCAACCTTGAGTTCTCTGGTATCCTCTAGGCCATCAATTCCGAGGACCTCAACCTCAACCATTAAGCGACAAGCTAGCTTGGCTTCTCTGATCTCCTTAATGGTGCAAAGAGGTTTGCTATGAGATGTGAGCTTCTGCACCGAACGGGAAGCATCGGACCCTGAGGCAGTAGTCAAAGATCGGTGGTTGGATACAAGGTCCCTGAAAGAATTTTCTTGAAGGCAAGTCTCGAATATGAAGAATCCTGCAGTTGCGACTCAATCCCGGGGTCTCATATAACATGAGAGTGGTTTGACCTAGTTCGTGGTCTAGAGGTGTAGAAAGACAAGGGATAAACATTCATAGGCTCGTGTGAGGCCAGGAAAAGGTCAATACCTGAGCGTGGGTCAGAATTCTTCCTCGTGAACCTTGTGTTGTTCGCATCTGTCACTTCAATTTCGAGATCATCAACTAGCTCTGCAAAATATGAGGAACCGGGGTCCTGGCCTCGACGTTAACGCGGACGGTCAAAGGAGAGAAGGGAGACATTGAAATCCCCTCTTAAAATCCAAGCGACCCCGAAAGGGCATCCCTCGTTGCACGGCTGTCGGTCCAAAGTTCATCCCTTAAGGAATGAATGCATGGTTTGTAAACACACGACACCACCCATTGAGAGACATTAGATTTATCTTCCAAGAGGACCGTGAGAACATGCTTGTCCTTAATTTCTGAGCGTACCGCAAAGAGTGGGTCTTTCCAAGCGAGAATCAAACCCCCTGAGGCTTCGATGCATCAATGATCCTGTAACCATAGATTGAGCCATCCCCCATTGAATCCCACATAGTACTAGGACATGAAGAAAGTTTAGTTTCTTGCAGAAGGACAATATCACATCATCATTCTGAAAATTGATTCCCTATTAATCGTCGCGTGTCTGGGTCACCTAGACCCATTACTTTCCATGTCAAGACCTTCATTGAGAAACCTACTTAGTGCTCAAGGTCCGTACCACTCCAGCCGCCAGAGCCACCATTGTTTTGCTCTCGGAGATGGTTCGATCTCCTCTTTTTCCTTTGGACTATTTTCTTCTAGATCTCTAGTATTTATGCCTCATGCCGACTTCTGTTTCAGATTGCATCGAGTTTGGAGGACACGATTGAGGAACCATACCTGGGTTAACAAGAAGAGGTTGTGTATGGAGATCTCCAAAGGCATTCTTTAGGGTCAAACCGCCTAGCTAAGGGTCATATTCCAGTCAGAGATCAGATCCCCAACGGGCATTGTCACCTTGGCGACTTCCATGTCTACAACTCCTCCCTTGGGACCGACAACAATCTCTAGCTGCGATGGAACACCCACATCTTGTACACCCCACCCACTATCTTGTACACCCCACCCACAACAATCTCCCGAGGGACGCCATTATTCCTCGACGGCTCTCGTACACCCCACCCACTATCTTGGATGGCGAGGTCGTCGCTTATGTTTCGGAAGCTGAGGCTCGATCAATCGACGTCATCTGGGATAATACGATCGTTTTCTATGTCCTGGGGAAAAGACCATTCCTTAGGCTACTTATAAACTTCGTGGAAAAGGTTTGGAGGCCATCAGGTAGCTATAATCTAATCCCGAGGGCCAACGGCTTCTACTATCTTCGGCTGCCATCTCCTGAAGATTGTGACAGAATCTTGGCTGGTGGACCTTGGCTCTTCCAGGGGCGCTTCATGGTTCTCCCAAGATGGGAGGCGGGACTATGCCTTGAACGAGAGCTGTTATCCGAAATCCCAATCTGGGTTCGTTTCCATGGGCTAAGCCTTGGCCATTTTTCTGATGTCATCCTCAACAAGCTGGCGAGTGTCATTGGCACTCCCCTGTTCATGGACGCTGCCACGGCAGCCGGGCGAAATGTTGACTTTGCTAGATGCTGCGTTTCGGTCCATGCTTCCAAGATGATCCCTAACTCCATCCCCCTGGTATTCTATTCGGGTCAACGTCAGTTGATCTATGTTGAGCTGGAATGGTGCCCTCCGCGTTGCGTAAATTGCATCGCCTTTGGGCATTCGACCAACCACTGCCCCTCTGCTCAATCCGGTTGTCTCGATCCTCCGGCAGGTGGTAACGTCCAGGCTAGTGGGGCTCAACTGGACAGCCTGACGACAAGTTCGACGCCAAAAGAACCTCAAGAACCTCATGATCCGCCCCTCCCCCCCTGCTTCAGTTCTCCTATCGCTGGTCATTCTGATTCCTCCCATCGCGTGCCCGGCTCCTCCGCTCGCGCTCAAGATGAAGAGGCGCCGTCTGGTATGCCTTCGTCCTCTTGCCAATCCGAGTTGGATTTGACTTCCCATTCGAACTTGGTTGCGGAAGCTTCAGCAAAAATTCAAGCAAGCCATTACCTCCACGCACCTCCCAAGTCTGCAAAAAAGGGAAGCACGTCTGGTAAGGTTATCACCTCCTTCCCTTTCGGTTCTAGGCATTTATTTCAGAAAAAAGCTTTGGGTGGTAGGAAGACATCTGCTGTCCCTCAAGCTGGTGGCTCGGAGAATTTCTTTGACCTTAATAATCCTTCCGCTGAGGCAGAAGGAGCCATTCTAACAGAGGAGAACCCCGCATGGCTTTTGGTAACGCATAAGAAAAAGAAGCCTCCGAAGCAGGCCACCAGAACTAACGGGCCGGTGCCGGTCAGGCAGCTCACTCTCTAATTCCAGATGTCAGTTACGATCTGTAATACACGCAGACTCAATAAGTCCCGTAAGGTTAAAGCTATTATAAAGGAATGTCGCTCTAAAGGCGCGGAATTAATGGGTCTACTGGGGACTAAGATTAGGCCGGAGAACAGAAGCATATTCGCAGCCTTCGTTCCAGTGGGTTGGGAGCTTGCGCACAACTCCACCCCACTTGGACGTATCTATTTCCTGTGGAGATCGGATTGTTGGTCTTGTACCATTACTAATGTCCACTTGCAAGCACTCACCCTCCTATGTACAAATCGGGGGGGCTTCGCCTTTCACTTATCAATTATATACGCGGCTAACTGCAGTATTCAGAGAAGGCTTCTTTGGGCGCACCTTCGAGAAATCAGAACAGATATTACTGAGCCTTGGATGGTCATAGGGGATTTCAACGTTATCAGGTTCGCGGATGAAAAGTTCGGGGGTTGCGTCGCTCCTAGAGGTCCACTCGAAGAATTTAATTCTTGCATTGATGAATGCGGGCTCTCCGAATTAGACTCTTCTGGGAATTGTTGGTCGTGGAATAACTCCTCCGTTGGGCCACATAGAATTGCGGCAAAATTGGACCGTGGCCTCGTCAACGATAACTTCCTCCTTAAATTGCCTCTCGCAAAGCTATGTTATTCTGCTCTCCCATCGTCGGATCACCTCCTTCTCACGGTATCGCTTGGATCAAGGCCAAAAAAGGGAATCCCTTTTCGGCACTTCGATTACTGGATTCATCGGGAGGGATATATGGATGCGGTCAAGGTTGGATGGGATTGTGCTGTGACCGGCAACCCTCTTTACTGTCTTGCTCGAAGACTCAGGAATGTGAAAATAGCCCTTAAACAATGGGCCACTAAAGATGCTAATGTATTCTCAGAACTCAAAAATGCAGAGTCATTCCTTAATGTTATCTCTACTGGCCTTCAGTTGGCACCTCTCGACCCATCCCTCGCTCGGCTTGAAGAGATCACGAAAGAGTACATTGACAGGTTGGACGCCGACCTCGAATCAGCTTGGAAACAAAAAAGTAGGTCGGACTGGCTCAACCTTGGAGATCGGAACACGGGCTTCTTCCATAGAACGGCGGTGGCTAGGACCTCCAGAAATTCTATTATGCAACTCATTGATGAACATGGAGGCGTCATTGATCGCCCTGCCTCCATTGCCAATGCTGCATGTGACCATTTCAACAATTTGCTCGCCCCACCTGTGCCACGTCCTTCTCTGTCCGAGTTGCCTCCTCCTATACGCCGGCTTACCCCCTTCGCTAGTAACTGGCTTGTGCGGCCATTCTCCGATGAGGAAATCTGGGATGCTGTCAACGCTATTGGCTCCACCAAGTCACCGGGTCCGGATGGCTTCAATTCTCGCTTCTTTAAACTCCACTGGGCATTGGTCAAGGACGTGGTTAGTGCTGCGATCGGCTTCCTTTTCAATGGCGGAAAAATGGTGAGGGAGGTGAATCACACCTTCCTCACGCTTATCCCCAAGGTGGCGACCCCCTCAACGCTCGGTGATTATCGCCCCATCTCAGGCTGTAACGTCATTTACAAAATTTTTGCTAAAGTGTTGGCCACAAGATTGGCCACAGTTCTCCCACAATTAATCTCCCCCAACCAAACAGCGTTCATCCAAGGACGCACCATCAGTGATAATATCCGACTCGCAAATGAAATCCTATCGGGTTTTGACAGGAGATCCTGTCGTGGCAAGGCTTGCTTAAAAATAGATCTCACAAAGGCGTTCGACAGCATTGAGCACTCGTTCATTCTTGATGCACTTCGAGCTATGGGTTTCCCTCCCACTTGGATTGATTGGATCGCAAACTGCATTACAACGGTCTCGTACTCTATCCTCATTAATGGCGCACCTCATGGTTTCTTCAAGGGCACTCGTGGACTGCGGCAAGGGGATCCACTCAGCCCCTTACTTTTCACAATCGCACTGGAATCTCTTACATCCCTTGTTGAGATTGCCATTGCAAACAAACGCTTCTACCCGATGGGGCGGGCTCGTGCCCCTACTCCCTCCCACTTGATTTATGCGGACGACCTACTATTTTTTTGTAGGGGTTCCCGCCAATCTCTACTTGCGGTTCGGGATATCTTGCTTTCCTTTGAATCAATCTCTGGGCTTAAGCTTAATGCAAGGAAGAGCAAATTGTTTAAGCCTAAATTTGCCCCTCCAGACTTTGTTACAAGCCTCCAGCTGGGAATTCTCAATCAGAAACTGCCGACCACTTATTTGGGCTTACCTCTAGCCTCATCGTTTCATAGGTGCAGCGACTCTCGCGGGCTTGAGGATCGGATTCGGAAGAAACTCATGGGCTGGAATGTCAAGGCGCTCTCTTTCGCAGGGCGTGCGCAGCTTATCAATTCTATAATCCGTGGGATCTTCTTATATTGGGCTGCAGGTGTTCTTCTCCACGCTCGCGTAATCAAGTGGATCTCCTCCCTTTGTGCAAACTTCCTTTGGGGCCGTAGCCGCCACGACATCTCCTGGGATACGGTTTGCCTTCCTAAGCTGGAGGGGGGCATGGGAGTGATTTCCTTTCTCGCCCTCCGCGAGGCCTCGATTATCTCCTGGGGATGGAGGGTTATCTCCTCGGATTCGTCAATTTGGGCTGCTTACATGAGGCGCAAGTATCTCCCCTCCGGTTCTTTCTGGTTCGTTGCTCCTGCACCATCTCATTCCCGTGTTTGGCGTGCAATTCTCGGCCGCAGATGCTATCTTAGAGATGCTACTATTGGGGAAATCCTCCCGGTTAGTTGGACCCGTTCACCTAGAGGGTACTCTTTTGCTGATGCTTATGATATTGTAAGGCCAAGGGGTGCTTCGATGACGTGGGCCTCTATTGTCTGGGATCGCCGATCTGTGCCTCGACACTCCTTCACTCTTTACAGGGCCATCAAGGCGAGGCTGCCCACTTTGGATAGAATCGCGGCATTTGCAAAGATTCCTCACTCTAATTGCTATTTGTGCGCCGCATTCTTGGAATCTCACGACCATCTGTTGTTCCAATGCTCCTTCTCGGCGGAGGTCTGGCGCGGTGCCTGTCGTGCCTTCGACCTCCCGGCTCCGCCCATCCAATCGCTCATTGACACCGTTGCTTGGATTGGATCTATTACGGTCCCCTCAACCCGCACGGCGCTTGCTGTCCTTCTTGCGCTGGTTGTCTGGTCGATATGGGCGGAACGTAACCTCAGGTGGACCACAAATGGTTGCAATTCATCCTCAAGCATTCTGCTCGGCATCATCAGGGACTATCCAATGATTATCCGATGATTACCTTTTGATCGGACACCTCTGTTTTTTTGATTGTTTACTGAGTTCGGTTTTTTTTGGGGTTTTAATTCCTACGCTTTTGTTGTTGCGTAGCGCATACAAATTGCAACATCATGTAGAAAACGGGTCTTGTAATACCTTTCCTTTTGTGAAGGAATATACACAATTTTACTTTCCAAAAAAAAGATGGAACACCCACATGTTCGGGGGGTCATCTACAACAGAAAAGGTTACCACGAGATCCACCACATTCTTAGCACTTGCTGCTGAGAGAAGGTCCGAAATCAGTATTTGGGCAGTTGAGGCGGAGGTCCGCAAAAAAATGATTTGGGTAAAATAGGCTAATCGGGTCAGGGAGCACCGAACACCCATGTGAGAGCCCAAGAGAATGCATGTTAGGGTATGCTTCCTGCATCTATAGATTGGTGTCTATTCGGACCTTAGTAAGGATATTCGGAGAAAGGATCTCCAAAAAAGGAACCCTCAGCATTATGGCCTGAAACACAGAATGTGGGGCATCGTGCGCGCCCAAATATGGCAAGCTGTGCGCCACTGCAAACTTGGAAGGTGGAGCGTTGCCGTCTCCCGAAGTTGGCAAAGTTCGAGCATCGCCAGCTCCTTAAGAAGGTAAGATGGTTGCCACATCAATAAGATTTTCTTGGTAAGGCTTTGCGTTTTTGACTTTATTTGACCCATCTATTGTATTTGGAAAATTTTGAATAATATTTTCCATTATAGCACACAAGGGTAACTCATACTTGATTGCATGCGTTGAATGTTCTTGAAATCGTGCTGACTATGACGATGAATAAGTGATGCTTTCAACCACCGACGACGATGAACAAGTGTCGACTGTGTTAATTTTCTAATATGCACAGTATAACAAGTTTCACACAAGGCAAATCATAATTTTAACTCGTGGTCATATCATCGACAATTAAATACATAACAATGAATATTATCCAATAACTTATTTTTTTTATATTTCCAACAAATAACCTATTCATTGCCATATTCCCAACATGAAACATATAACAACAAACATTCTGTTGGTCTTCTATTATAATCACTGTCAAATTTAGCAAAATACAAATTTTAATGAACAAGTCAACGAATGAATCAGTTCTATATTAACCTTTAGTAACGAATACGATATTCATTGATAATTTCGTAAGAATTGCTAATTTTACATCAAATAATGTTCATTGTATATATTTAGCACTGTTGCTATATTAATGTTTGGTAACGAATATATTCTTGTCTGGTATATACCACATTAGTTTCTAATTTCAGAAGAATAGTTAATCGTACAACAAATAATGTTCGTTTTATATATTTAACATTGTTACTGTATTAATGTTTAGCGACGAATACTTCGTTGCTAGTTTTAAAAGAAAAAGTTAATTATACAACAAATAGTGTTCGTTGAATATATTTAACACCACTGCTATATTCTTGTTTAGTAACGAATATGACATGTTGCTAGTTTCAAAAGAAAAGTTAATTTTACAGCAAATAATGTTCATTATTGTTCATTATATATGTTTAACATGATATCAAATATTTAAATTATTCATTGGTCTTACAGTGACACTCTAACATCAATGCATAAAAATGCATAAAAATGACATTATATCATCTTATACCTCTTTTATCTTCACATAGTTAAACTCAAATCAAATCCAATCTAATTCCTACGTGACTCACATCCAAATGAACATTTGCAAATTAAAGTACATACATTTGGAGAGAGAGAGAGAGAAATCGTATAAAGTTTTTGATGCTACCACAATTGTTCTTGTTTATTATTGGCATACAAACAACTTGCAACTAATTTGACTTGATAGGATAGTTTGGTGGTTAAGCATGATTTCTTTCATATCAAAGGACCATGGTTAAAGTACCAACAACTATGCATTATACATATAAATAAATTTGGCAGTCGGTGATGCTGACGACCATAGAATATCACACGTCGTTCTTTATACGTTGATTGGATCATCAAAACTCTTCTTCTTTATATAAAGGGATAATTACACCCATAACCATGAGTAATTTCTCAATTTCAATCATAATCCTGAGTAATCGCGATTTACTCCACGAACCCTGAGTAATTGTTAACTCTTACACGGGATGACCCCGTGTTACTTGCAGTGAGTTTTGAGATAACGGCCGTTTGTTTGGACTAAAATGCCCCCATCTTTGGTGCCTTCCTCAACGACTTTTTAGTATGATTGACACAGTGATGTCGTGTTCATCGTCAAATTATGAATTTGATAGGAAATTAGAAGTAAACAGTGAAATTTGCTGTCCACAGTATCCATCAGGCTTTGTTCAGACATCTGTTTTTTGGTCAGAAAACTGTTCATCTGCACAAGCTGATCCTCCGAGCCAACGAGGAGCGCACCGACGAGATCCACATCGACGACATTCCCGGAGGACCGAAGACGTTCGAATTGTGCGCGAAGTTCTGCTATGGAATGACGGTCACTCTCAATGCCTACAATGTGGTCGCTGCCCGATGCGCTGCGGAGTATCTCGAGATGGCCGAGGACGCCGAGAAGGGGAACCTCATCTACAAGATCGAAGTCTTCCTCAACTCCAGCGTCTTCCGCAGTTGGAAGGACTCCATTATCGTCCTACAAACTGTGAAGCCTTTCATGCCATTGGCGGACGAGCTCAAAATCGTCAGTAGATGCGTGGATTCCATCGCTTCGAAGGTATCCGTCGATCCATCCGACGTGCATTGGTCTTATACTTACAACAAGAAGCAACAACGGGAAGAGAGGTCTCAGCTGAAGTCACAGCTCGTCGTCCCAAGGGACTGGTGGATTGACGATCTGTGTGAATTGGAGATCGATCTCTACAAGCGTGCGGTCGTCGCAATCAAATCCAAAGCTGCGATGCCAAAGGAAGTGATATGGGATGCTCTTTGTGCTTACGCTATGAAGTGGCTTCCGAATTCCGTCGACGTTTTGGTCTCCGACTGCAACACGCACAAGAACCGGTCCTTGGTGGAGATCATCGTGAAGTTGCTGCCGTCGGAGAAAGGCCCCGGTTGCGCTTGCGGTTTTCTACTTAAGCTGCTGAAAGTGGTTACGCTGATCGGGATCGATGGTCCGTCAAAAGAAGAGCTGATCAACCGGATAAGTGCGCAATTGGACGAGGCATCGCTGAAGGATCTCTTGATTCCTGCGAGACCGCCAGCAACCACTGTCTACGACGTGGGCTTAGTGCAGAGCATAGTGAGCAGATTCCTGAGTCAAGACCAGAAAGATTGTCACGGCTACGATGCGAGATGCGGTAATGAATTGGTTCTGGGAAGCGCGTCGATGCTGGTGTTAGGGAAGCTGATCGACGGGTATCTCGCCCAGATCGCACACGATGTCAATCTGGAGCTGTCTGTCTTCATTCGTCTCTTCCGGTCGCTGCCCGATGCTGCTCGTCCGGTTCATGATCGATTGTACGCTGCTATCGACATCTACATTCAGGTATATTCACTCTGTTTGAGTATATTTCATCCTAGCCGCCCGATCTACCTCGGTAGGCCCGTCTTAACTGGGGCGGGGTAGGTGGTAACCCAACCCCGGTTAGGCAATGACGTCCCACGTAACGGAGGGTTACATCCGTAACAGACACCCATTACTCAGGGTTCGTGGAGTAAATCGCGATTACTCAGGGTTATGATTGAGATTGAGGAATTACTCAGGGTTATAGGTGTAATTATCCCTTATATAAACAACTCGTTTGTTAATTTGTTAGCGTGCGCATGATAAAATCAATACTTAAACAATCCTTTTTATGTTGTTTATTTCATTCACGTCTTGACATCGACAACTGGATATGTATTTGTTTTGAACTTTTTTTTAAGTTTTCCTCGATGTCCTATACTTTTTCTTTCACTATTAGGATTTAACCCTGATCCTTTAAAGTGGGAGCCACTGCTTCTACCACCAGACCATTAGAGGGGTTCTCGATGTCCTATACTTAGCGGAGGAGAGTCGAGAAGACCTCTTGCTCACGTGGAGACAACCGACTCCAGTCTCTTGGAAATTGTCGGGGCAACCACTTGCCTATCTAACCAAGTTCCCATGTCAGAAGATTGGGTTCCCACTTGAGATCAGGTAGGGGATATTCACGAACTGCAGAACGAGTGTCCTTGCTTCATTTTTTTTTTAATTTTCGAAATTCTTCTCGAACCATAGAGAAAAAGTTCAGGCATTGGTTGGGTTAATAGATGTCGACACCGTGCTGTTATTGTTTTGCTGACATCCCGGCTATGATCGAAGAGATGAATCCCACCCTAGGTAATGCATATTCCAATATTCATCTACAACGGGTAAAATGGGGTTGTCCCTTGGGGAACTAACTTACTCATCCGCTCCAGTTTTCCTATTATTTTTTTAAATGAATCCGTGAAAATTCATTACTCTGTCCATATATTATGTCTATCAAGTTTCATACGAAGCAGAGACTCCTACGGTCTCCATATAGACAGTCAATTTTTAACTGTCGTAGAATTATTGAAATCGATCATATCTAGACAGGAGTCGTAGGAGTTTCTGTTTTCAGTTTTTCAGTTATGAAGAATTAAAGTCCACCATGGGAGACTTGGATCGATATTATAAAAACAGGACAAGGGGGATTTGGTTATGTTTTCAAGAGTGCTTATTGGGTAGAAAGGATGACTTCTTGTCTCAATGTTAAGAACATGGAATCAAATTTTGTTGAAATTCGATCAAATTTTGGCGGAATTTCATTTTCTGTAGGTGACCGAAATTTGAGGGTCCTAGTTGAAAAACCGATCGAAATGACCGAAATTTCGATTTAATTTCGATCGAAATTTCATTTCGACCAATCACCGAAATGAAACCGAAATCTGAAGCAAGAAAGTCATAGTTTTTTGTTCGCTGTTATGTTGTCTCTCTCTCATTTGATGCATGCTCTGACGGTCTTTGCGCTTGGACCGTCTCAACTGGCACCTTATCGTTGTTAGAGCAAAAGGTGATATGTCCGATACCATAGTTCACCGCTGCTTTGGCAATTCGAAAGAACAATCGTCGAAGTATTATCGGGGTATGTAAAAGAGGAGTTGAGGTGTCCATGTCTAGCATGATGAAGTCTGTTGGGAACTGCATTCCCCGAATGGTGACGATGACATCCTCCAAAATTCTTCTGGGCCGCTTGAGGGATGTATTTACGAACCGTAGAATCAATCTCGTTGACTTAAGCGGTCCTAACCTAAATTCTTCGAGCAGTGAAGTAGGCATCAAGTTGATTGAGAATCCACTATCGAGCAGAGTTCGATCGAACTCCTGATCGAATACTTGAATGACATATTGTAAGGATACAACGACAGAAATCCACTCATTTATTTCCCCCAAAAAAGGGGGGAAAATGTAGCGAGACGAGCCTAGTTAACTCCTCGGGGGCAACCACATTTTACCCATCTACAAATACACATTTTAATATGTTAAAAAAAGCAACAGTAGCATACATTCAAGAACAAGAAGAAATAGTTATAATAATCGAAAGATATTAGAATTACAATCGACAAAAGACACAGTGGACATTGTAGAAATTTTGCAGGGGCAGAAAATGAATGTAAGTGGCGGAAAATTAATCTATGTCAGTGCAATCCTTTTACTTAATATACAGTAAGTAAGGTATAGATAGACAGTACATCTAATGAATCAAGGGAAAAAGTGAATAGCTGAACAATCCAAGTTGAAGGTAGTGCATGAGAAATTGCTAAAAATATATGCAAAATAGTTGAAATACACACTTGCTTTTAAGGATGGACATTGGATGGTCCGGTTAAAAAGCTTGGTCCGATCCAAACTCAAATGAACAATAAATCAAGCTTGAGCCATAATTATAGGTCAAATCTTTTTTTATGGGGCGACCCGACACGACCCAAGGGCCCGACTCGACCCAAGGGCCCGACCCGAGTGCAACCCGATCTTAGGCCCGAACCATCTTTCGTTAATCGTTACCCAACATTTTTATCCACCCTCCCGACGCGCCCCCATCCCTTTCACTCCTCCATCCTGGGTGATAGCCCTAGCACGCCGCTCCTTCTCCGCTCGAGCGGCCTGAGCCGCCGCCCTTCTCCCGCAGTCCGCACGCCCTACTGCTCTGCCTAGCCGCCAGCCGGCCTCCACCGCTCCTCCTCTGCACGGCCTAGCTGAGCCGCCGCCGCCGCTAGTCCCACGCACGCCCTGCCGGCTACTTCTGTGCCAGCCTAGCCGGCTAGCCCTAGACCTGCTGCTCTTCCGCAGGGTATCCCTGCTGCATCCACTCCACTGTAAATTACCGCAGTAGATGAAATTTATTCATTGAATTTGCTTTTGATTTCCTTTCTGTTTATTGCACGAAATTTGTTCTGTTTATTTTATTGTGTTTATTCTCTTTATTGCAGGAAATCAATAATTTGATTCTGTTTATTCCACGAAATGTATTGCATTGAATTTATTTACCGTGGTTTAATGGTAGACATGTTGATTTAGTTGTTGATTGTCTGTTGCTATTGTTATCATTTTGATTTGGTGGTTAATTTCTATTGGGTGGATTAAAAAGTGAATGAGTACTAATTTCCGGTTGTGGTTTGAGTTTATATGCTCTGTCACGGTGGGAATCGTGTTGTATACTTGTATTCACGCTAAATACTGCATCTTATTTGGATCATTTGTTACAGTTGTTCACTTGTGGGCCTTAGTTTAGTAGGAAATTTTAAATTTTGGGGAGGACTTGCATTAGGATGTTTCATAGATCGATTGGTTGTCTGTTTGGTATAGTATTAATTCGCGAGAGCAATCTTAACCATTAGAGATGACCAATCCTCACATTTCATTGTTTTCTTCCATTTGTTCGGGGGCTGTGAGTACTCTGATCAGGGACCTCTTTCCATATGCTTCGTTTGTGCAGTTAATCGAAAGCAGCAAGAAATGGAGATAGAATGGGCATGGGCTTGGGCCGAAGCACAAAAAAAATGCGGGCTAGGGCCCAAACCGACCCGTCCCATGCCCATCCATACGTGATTTACGGTGACATATTTATAGAATGGAGTGTGTTTATATTTAGAATAGGTTGCATTGGACATAGGATGTAAATCGGTATAGATATATCTGTATCTGATCCGCCACCTTATCCGTTTTATACATAATTTGATATATGTATTCGTACCTGTTGGAGTATTTGGTCGTGCGTCATATGAGTGTAGGAGGGTAAATGGATCTCTCCAGGATCCATTTACTCCATCCATATGTTTAGTTCCGCATCTACTAGTGGTGGGACTTGGAGGTTCTGTGGAAGCTATATAAGGAGCTCCATACCTCGCGTATCCATGTAGAAAAAAGAATGCAATATCCACTCATTTGAGGGCGTCTCTCGTGGTTTCATCCCACTCCTTAGGGAGTAGGGTTCCGCGTTAAACCTTGTGTCTCATGTTCATATTTCTAGGTTTATGCTTTGTTTATCATTCCGTTTCTGCATTCTCTATGTTCTAACCAAGGTCTCAAATGTCGGATTTCGGTTTCGTTTGGTAAGACCACAAAAGGAATTTCGGTGGAATTTCGGTGAAATGGCTGGAAATTGGGGAAATGACTTGAAAACTCATTTTTTTCAAAATTTAAGATTTCTAATGTTGTTTAATCAATAAAAGAGACATAAGTACAATTTTTTTGCTTATAATAAGATGTTATAATGTTCAATGCCTTAAAATAATGATTTCGATCATCATATAGATGACCGTACAGAGTGAAATTTCATATTTCAGTACACAGTTAAATTTTAGCATTCAATTTTTCTGTCAATTCTCAGAAGAATAATATTACTTTTATTTAAAAGTAAAATAAGACACACACACACAAACATGAATATTTAACATGTATGCCAAAATAAATGCATAGTAGAGCTTGTAATCGTAAAATGTATGTTATACGAGATACAAACAAATTAATTAACACCAAGAAATTGTGTAGCATTCATAAGCACAACATACATCCAGCCTAATAGTAGAAAAATAGTTACAATCAAAGACTTGGAAGGTTGTTAACAACCTACCACACGTACAGACACACGTACTCCTTATAGTAGAGAGAAGTAACAAGAGAGTCCTAAAAAAGAACAAACTTCTAATGTCCTGTGAGTTAAAATGTTGCAATGTCATGTATTAATATGTAGGGCTTAGGAAAGCTCGGAAAAGATATGCAAGGAAAAGAAGAACTCTGAAGTTTGTTAATATGCAAGGCCCCACCTAATAGTTACAGTCAAGTGAGTCCCATCACCTCCAGGGCTCCGTGCCTCCTTCGTGCGTGATGTGCTCCCTTTAGTGGGTGCTCCAATCTCAGAACCTCCAGGAACTCCAGGAGATCCTCCATGACCGCACGCTCCAGGCGCAAAAAACTCCAGGAGGTGCTCCTCAACCCCCTCACGCCTCTAGGCGATGACGGAGACACACTTCCAGGCAAAACCTGCACATGCGCCTCCTCCTTGCGTGCAATGGTGCAAGCGCCTCTCCAGGCCGATGCAGCGCGCCTCCGAGCAGAGGCATATATGCTTCTCGATCGTCTTCTCACGCTACCAGCCTCATCCCCTGTCTCCAAGCGATCCGGGTGGCGAACTCCCAGACCGCGCGTCTCCCCTCCGGTCGCGCAACTCCCTTCTAGGCGGTGCCAGGCTTCGACGATGTCGAAGGAGCCCTCCCCGCATCAGACCCCCTGCAGTAGGGCTGCTAATCGAACTGAACATGTTCATATTCGATCAGAGTTCGTTCGATAATAGTTCGAAAAATGTTCGTTCGTTTCTAATCGAACTGAACATGAACTTCAAGTTTTAGTTCGATAGCTTAACGAACCGATCATGAACAAATCATATGTTCGTTCGATAAAAGTTCGAGTTCGATATATGTATATGTGTATGTATTTGTATGTGTAACTTAGTATTTATACACTTGATAAATTTCGAGGTTAAAAAAATTGTGGTATTTATTGGGTTTTGTGCTACTTTAATTTGTATAATTTCTTATTTTTACTGCTTATCGAACCTTGTTATTGAACTCCAGTTTTGAAATTGTTCATATAAATAACATTTAGTTAAGTTAAATTGTTAACGAACTATCGAACCAAACTTGAACGCTCGTTTTCTAAACGAACTCGTACTCGAACATATCCTATCGAATATTTATCGAACCGAACTCGAACTCGAACTTTCGAACTTCCTTATCGAACCGAACTCGAACGTAGGTCTGTTTGTTACTGTTCGGATCAATTAACGGCCCTACCCTGCAACATACCGATCCAGGAGCCCCAATCCCCCTACATCAGACCTCCTGCAGCAGCCAGCAGGTCGAAGGAGACCTCCCCGCATCGATTCTCAAGGATTTCGTGTTATTTTTTTTATTTCGAGAGTTGGTTCTTGATTATTGTTGAAGATTGTTCGTGAAGTTCAATTGTTCATGATTGTCATAGTCAAGAAGGGTTTTAACCACGCTCTATCCAAGTTTAGGGCTTCGATTGAAACCCTAATTTCTGTCAGCCATTCTTGTCCAATCCATCGCGATGCAACGTCTATCGTGGCACGCCCCCAGATCTCGTCGCGATGCTCGTCCATCCTCCAGGTGTCGCAGATCATTTCGCAGGCACGCAACAGGCGTGGCAACCCAACAACACTAGGCAACGCACTACTCGCGAGCCCAGTCAAACAAGGATCGCACAATTGTCGGTGATATCATCGCGCATAGCGGCGCGAACACCTTAGACTTATCAGGCCAAGTCCCCACAAGCGACATTCTCCTCGTCGAACATCTTCTCTCGCTCGCGGCGCGATACTCCCGCTCGCGTAGGCGCACGATACTCCCACTTGCGTAGGCGGTGCAGACCTTGCGCAAGGCGACGCCATCTCTATATTGAGCATCATGCGCTCCCGCTCCCAGAGCACCTCCCCCCTCTCGGTATCATCAGTCTGCAGCACCGCATCCCTCTTTCTCGACATCGGGAACGATCCAAGTAAGACCAGGCTGCACCGCCCCCTTCTAGCTTGCTCCTGACGGCGCGTGTCCTCAGATGCCTGCTCCTCCCTTGCGACTACAAGCGGCGCAGACATTGCCGCTCCCCCCTCGTGTACAATAAGGTGGTGGCGCCCAGGAACCCCATCGGGGGGACAAATGTCTTCGAGGAAGAATGGGTCCCCGTGTAGGAAACCCTAAGTAAGGGTAGCGACGAGCCCCTCATTAAAAAAATAATAGAATGAATGAAGGGAACAAGGAAGCTAGCGTGTAAAAAAATGTGTGTTGCTTTGTTTTGGGCCCAAGAAGGCTACAATCAACAACAAAAGAGTGATTTGGGCCATGTATTTCAAAAAAAATCGCATACAAAAAAAAGTTGTAGGCAAGTATTTTGTAAAAAAAGAAAAAAAATCGATTTTTTTTTGAATGGCTTTAAAAAATAATGGTAATTTAATGTTAAAAGAGAGAGATAGAAAGCCGAAAAAATCGGCTAAGTGATGTTCCATTTTTCTCCCCATTTTTATGTATTATCTCCAATATCTTGTCTTCTAACTTGGTCGATGCCCATGTTTTCCAACATGTATGGGAGAAAGGGGGAGTGTTGTGTAGAGTCACTGGTCGGATCCAGATTGCAGATTCAGATGTCAGATTTCTAGACCAACCATTCGTTCAGACTCTACATATTTTATCAGATTTCAGACTTGACATTCAGTTTGGTCAAAGTCCAAGTTCGTGGTACTCCATGTTTGAATGCCCCTTTTTTCAAGTGCTCCAGAGAGAGGCTCATTTTCAGACACACATGTATGCGATATTTTTCAGATGTGCACATGTTTGCCATCTTTTATCGTGGTTCGTATCTTTCTTGTTGTTTGGGCCAGAGTTTTCATGTGAGCCATAGGGACTCCAGAGTAGAGGACCCTTCCCGATGCCATGTTGGCAAGGGTTTTCATGTGGTATCATAGGGACTCTATAGTAGAGGACCATTCTCTATGCCAGATGGGAGAGATCCAGTTCTCCGACGAGGAGACTTTCAGACTCCATTCTGCAGTGACCGTGGAGTCCGACGAGGATTGCACTTCCACGACCTTTTCAGTTCCGCCCTTTTCAGAGACGGAGCAATTGTCCACATGTTGTGGCGGGCTAGAGTTCTCCGACGAGGTGTTCATTTCCAGTTGCAGTGACTGTGACAGGCGCAGTTCAGAGCACATGCTCTCCGACGAGGAGATTCAACAGATTCACACTCTAGTCCGTTCGTCCTCCTCACCTCCTACGGCATGAGAAGCAACGTCCTCGACATCAACCGACAATTGTGCGCGCTATGTTGCTATTGTCTGCAGTGTCCTGTAGCGTGAGTTGAGTTTCTTTCCGTTTGTCCAAGCTAGAGCATTACGCGCTCTAGCTTGAGGGGGAGTGTTGGAGTATTTGGTTGTGCGCCCTATGAGATGTAGGAGGGTAAGTCGATCTCTCCATGATCCATTTACTCTATCCATATGTTTAGTCCCACGTCTACCCGTGATGGGACTTGGAGGCTCTGTGGAGGCTATATAAGGATCCCCAGAGCTCCTGTATCCATGGAGAAAAAGGAATGCAATATCCGCCCCATTGAGGGCTTCTCCCGTGGTTTCATCTCGCTGTTTATCATTCCACTCCCGCATTCTCTATTTTCTAATAGTACCACTTTTAAAATAGATTGATATGAATATCACTTTGATATCTACAAATATCTATATCTACATCTATAATATATTCTCATATATAAATATAGTTTATATTTTTAATCATATATAACATAGTAATTTAGAACCTCCTTTCACCACATTTAAAATAATTATTATAATATATATGTTTAATATATTTATATCACGTGTATTTCATCCAATCCATGTATATTTAAGCTAACATGTAGAGTACTTTTAATATTATTCATGTGCAATCAATATATATTTTACATTCGCAATCAATTTTTAAACATACGGTAACATAGTTTTCACTTCCGCCAGTATTAGTATCAATATATATATTCTTAGTTTAAAAATAGATAAGCATATAGTAATACCTATATGTGTAGAGAGGGCGACGGGAAAGGGCCCCAGCACCCAACATAAGATAGCTTACAATAATCTACTGATCTTTCAATAAAGCATGGGCTCCACTAATGGGACGACATTCTTATTCCTCGTATTTTAACTTTTGATAATTTCTCTATACCACGATTATTTTATACGTACCATTTATAAGATAAAAAATAAATGAAATTAATTCTTCAACAGAAAACTGACATAGTTCTAAAATATTTTGCATTAATCATAAAATTAACAAATCATGTAGAACAAACCATCAGAGCTCATTATTCATTGTTGCTGGTTTAGTCGTATTATGTGAACGCAAGTCATCGTAAAAGTGACGTGATGAATATATCTTGACATGAAAGCACGAGGGAAATTTACTAGTTCTTCACGGTATTAGATGAAGATCATGTTGATGGTGTATCGTCATGATTATACGTACGAATATAAGGCGAGAATGATGGACACTAATCACCTTATCAACGATAACTTTCCGCAATTGAGATGACACTTGATCAAAGAGGTTTGTATGAAATCGGAAAGCATGACTCAAAGAGAGAATCCACGCTTTTAAATGCCATGTAGCGAAGTTATCAATGAAGCACCAATGATCAACGAGGTGAATAGAATCACGTTTCCACATAAATCACGAATTGGAATAAGGTCCACATAGAATGTCTTGATTAACATTGGATAGAAAATAAGCGAGGCATCAAAGATCATGAATTCATAGCCATTTAACAGTAAAATACCATTCATTGGGAGAGGATGACTAGCATCACTGCATGTGTTTGAGGAAAGATGACATAGCAATAAGTAAGAATGCCATGGGTGCAAGTGTTGAAGGATGGTCTCTCTTGATTTTCCGGAATGCGGAGTAGAGGGTGGTTTTCATTCTCGTAACTTGTGAATTTGTTTGGTGTGGTCTGCTGAAAAAAATAGTTAATCGGTCCCCTAATCGATGTTGATTCTGTCGCATCTTTTTATTCTTCTTCGTCTTCTTAGGTGATGTCGAAGACATTAAGCTTCGTCCTCCTAATTGATTTATGTGCGAGTGAGTGTCTTCTTGTCAAAGACATTAAGCTTCTCGATCTTGGTTCGATTTGTGAGGTTGTCGTGACAAATAAAAATGTGGGTGAGATAGCAACCAAGTGCAACTGACACCGGTTAAGTTTCACGAGGTGGAGAATACATAGGGTGAAGGAGAATAAGACACTATTTAACTTTCTTGTCTATCGTGATTGCATAGTTCATTTAGGCTATGTATTCTCCCGGTCTTTACGATTTGGTTGCATCTCAGAATTTTTGTGAGAGCTCGAGGAGTGGGATGGATGTCCGTGGAGGTAAGTTGCGTACGTCTACTGGACATGATGGTCCTAAAGGATGACGATGTGCTTGACTAGTTGTCAGCTAAGTCAGAGTTGAAATCATTGATGGTGTTGTCCACGTCTAGAAGATTAGTGAACATCTTAGCTTTAATTGAGATAGGAGTGAAGAGAGCATAAGAAGTACGGATATTGTCCACGTTTGTCGTCCACAGTGATGAAGTTGGTGTAGAACATGCATACTAACTCGGGGGTAGACGAGGGGGAACATGCATACCAACTTAGGTGTAGACAAGATTCCAAGAATGTTAATACTTAGTGGGAAGAAGGATATATCAAAGAGGTGAAAAATCCATGGTTGTTATTGAAGGGTATGAAGTTCATCTATGTTGATCTTGTCCCAAACGATTAACTGCTCGCTTCCGACCTTCATATTTGAGTACTTTGATGATGAAGTTGAGCTTTCTTAATGATAAGGTCGTCGTTCGAGTTGCTGTAAGAGGGTCAAGAACTGACTCGAGAGCTCGAGCCAGGTCCTCAGGCGTTCTTGCAGCTTATGGTGACTAAAGAGTAGGAGGAGGCTTGCAAGAGTATAAGAGATCAAGGAACCTTGAGTAAATGTGACTTGAGACAAGAGGAATGCTCTACTTAAACTGTGGTAAGTATCTGTTGGAGGCATGAAGCGATGTTGCCTTTTGGACGAGGCAAAATGTTACAACTTAGGAGGTAAAGTTTTTTATCCTCTTGGCATACATTCAGACGATCGACAAGATAATTCAGTGAGTTGCAAGTTGTCCGACGATAAAAACCCACCAATGAGTATATTTATAATCATTGTAAAGCTGGCGATTGAGATCAAAATTATATGACTAGGAGGCGCTTGGTGCATAAGAGAAATGTGTAGGCTAAAGTTACGAACCTCAAATTGAGGTTCTGTCATTATGCAATTAGTCGACTATCACAGAGGATAGGTCAGTCTAGGAACTAATTAGTCGACTATTAGTTGTAATAGTATGTATATTAGTTTCCATAAACTCCTATGTTAAATCATTCAAGGAACAGAGTCTCTGTTGTATGGCGGTTGGCTTTGCTATTGTTCATGTTGGTGGCCGATGCGTTAACAATGATGATGAGGTTGGCGTTGTAGGGAGTTTGGTGTTCCGGTTATAGTAGGGAGGAGATATTCATTTCGATTCTTCAGTATGCGGATGACATTGTGCTTTTCATAGGGCCCGATGAGGAGAAGATCCGTAGGACAGTGGCTTTCATTGATATCTTCGGGGATATCGCGGGCCTTCGTATCAACATGGATAAGTCGGCGATGGCGCCCTTCTGTCTAGGAGAGGATGAAATGTAGGGAGTGCCTGAGTTGCTGGGATGTTCGAGGGCCGCACCGCCGATCACTCATCTTGGGCTCCCTTTGGTGGCTGGGAGGCTGAAGACTGAGGACTGGCGGATGCTGATGGAGAGGTTGGAGGCGAGATTGGCGGGATGGAAGGCGACATTGCTGTCGAAGGGGGGGGGGATTGGTACTCCTGAAGCATGTTCTCTCGGCCGTTCCAATTTTCTTTTAATCCACTAGGTCCTTGCATGTGGGGATTTGCGCCAGGATTGAGACGTCGATGGGGAGATTCTTTTGGTCGGATGGGCATCAGGACAAGAAGGGCATCAACCTGGTGGATTGGAGCGAGCTGACTGCGGCGAAGAAGAAGGGCGACGTTGGTGTGATGCTGTTAGGGGACATGAACATGGCGTTTATGGTGAAGTGGGTGGTGCGAGTTTGGGGGAAGTCCCAGAATTTGGTATACCACTTGCTAAGGAAGATCTATGCTTCAGTTCGCGACGATCTCAGTGGCCATGGCAAGGCTGTCTTCAATTTGCCTGTTAGGAATGAATGCCGACTGAAGCAGAGATACGATATGGTCCATAATCCTGTTCAATGTAATGGCTAAGATCTTTGCAACAATGAGATAAATTGCGTTTGAAAGAGCGATTGACCGAAGTCCTCCACCCTCTTGGGAAAGTCCTTAGAAAGTAGAAAGATAAGCGCTTTGTTAAGCCCATTAAATGCAAAATTAGCATGGGCAAATTCCATAACGACCTCAAAAACCTCAGTACCCGACAAGGGCCTGAATTCATGGAAGAAGAAGACGGGGAAGCCATCCTGACTCAGATACCATCCACGTTCAAGTTCCATACTGCATTTTTCACCTCTTCAGGAGCAAAGTGATGCTCAAGATGGATGGCGTAGGCTTCAGGTAAACGGGTTGCCCCCAGGTCCAGTCCATCTCCATGATCTGTCCTCATGTATCCTTGAGAAATCATGGAAGTTTCCTGCAGTAACGTGCCTATCTCACGACCACCTTCCATTCTTACATCATTCACCACCATGGACTGAAACAGATTATGACGACGTCTTTCGCTTGCCACATTATGGAAGTAGTGCTCGCATCACCATCTTTGAGCCAACATTGTCTTGAATGCTGTTTCCATTCTGTAACTCATTTTTTATCTTCGGCTGCAATAATATTATGTGTCGCTGTTCTTTCGGCTCATTCATCAACCTTGAGTTCTCTGGTATCCTCTAGGCCATCAATTCCGAGGACCTCAACCTCAACCATTAAGCGACAAGCTAGCTTGGCTTCTCTGATCTCCTTAATGGTGCAGAGAGGTTTGCTATGAGATGCGAGCTTCTGCACCAAACGGGAAGCATCGGACACTGAGGCAATAGTCGAAGACTGGTGGTTGATACAAGGTCCCTGAAAGAATTTTCTCGAAGGCAAGTCTCGAATATGAAGAATCCTGCAGTTGCGAATCAATCCCGGGGTCTCATATTACATGAGAATGGTTTGACCTAGTTCGTGGTCTAGAGGTGTAGAAAGACAGGGGATAAGCATTCATAGGCTCATGTGAGGCCAAGAAAAGGTCAATACGTGAGCGTGGGTCATAATTCTTCCTCGTGAACCTTGTGTTGTTCGCATCTGTCATTTCAATTTCGAGATCATCAACTAGCTCTGCAAAATATGAGGAACAAAGGTCCTGGCCTCGACGTTAACGCGGACGATCAAAGGAGAGAAGGTAGACATTGAAATCCCCTCTTAAAATCCAAGCGACCCCGAAAGGGCATCCCTCGTTGCACGGCTGTCGGTCCAAAGTTCATCCCTTAAGGAATGAATGCATGGTTTGTAAACACACGACACCACCCATTGAGAGACATTAGATTTATCTTCCAAGAGGACCGTGAGAACATGCTTGTCCTTAATTTCTGAGCGTACCGCAAAGAGTGGGTTTTTCCAAGCGAGAATCAAACCCCCTGAGGCATCGATGCATCAAGGATCCTGTAACCATATATTGAGCCATCCCCCATCGAATCCCACATAGTACTAGGACATGAAGAAAGTTTAGTTTCTTGCAGAAGGACAATATCACATCATCATTCTGAAAATTGATTCCATATTAATCGTCGCGTGTTTGGGTCACCCAGACCCATTACTTTCCATGTCAAGACCTTCATTGAGAAACCTGCTTAGTGCTCAAGGTCCGTACCACTCCAGCCGCCAGAGCCACCATTGTTTTGCTCTCGGAGATGGTTCGATCTCCTCTTTTTCCTTTGGACTATTTTCTTCTAGATCTCTAGTATTTATGCCTCATGCCGACTTCTGTTTCAGATTGCATCGAGTTTGGAGGAGACGATTGAGGAACCATACCCGGGTTAACAAGAAGAGGTTGTGTATGGAGATCTCCAAAGGCATTCTTTAGGGTCACAACCGCCTAGCTAAGGGTCATATTCCAGTCAGAGATCAGATCCCCAACGGGCATTGTCACCTTGGCGACTTCCATGTCTACAACTCCTCCCTTGGGATCGACAACAATCTCTAGCTGCGATGGAACACCCACATGTTGCGGAGGGTCATCTACAACAGAAAAGGTTACCACGGGATCCACCACATTCTTAGCACTTGCTGCTGAGAGAAGGTTCGAAATCAGTATTTGGGCAGTTGAGGCGGAGGTCCGCAAAAAAATGATTTGGGTAAAATAGGCTAATCGGGTCAGGGAGCACCGAACGCCCATGCGAGAGCCCAAGAGAATGCATGTTAGGGTTTGCTTCCTGCATCTATAGATTCGTATCTATTCGGACCTCAGTAAGGATATTCGGAGAAAGGATCTCCAAAAAAGGAACCCTCAGCATTATGGCCTGAAACACAGAATGTGGGGTATCGTGCGCGCCCAAATATGGCAAGCTGTGCGCCACTGCAAACTTGGAAGGTGGAGCGTTGCCGTCTCCCGAAGTTGGCAAAGTTTGAGCATCGTCAGCTCCTTAAGAAGGTAAGATGGTTGCCACATCAATAAGATTTTCTTGGTAAGGCTTTGCGTTTTTGACTTTATTTGACCCATCTATTGTATTTGGAAAATTTTGAATAATATTTTCCATCATAGCACACAAGGGTAACTCATACTTGATTGCATGCGTTGAATGTTCTTGAAATCGTGCTGACTACGGCGATGAATAAGTGACGCTTTCAACCACCGACGACGACGAAGGTGGTGCAAGTGCCTCAACCAAGAGGCAGAAAGAGGCTCGACCCACATGTAACGAACAAAAAGTGCACGATGCAAATGGTGCCTGACCTTCGAGAATGACCAAAGTTACCCGTGGATCAGATCCTGGTAGACGACCATCTGAGAGAATTTTTGTAACCCAACCCACTTCTCTCAACTTCAATCTAAGTGTTGCTACAATGTATGATAGTAATGGGACTCCAAGAACTCGAGCCATGCTCACGGAACCTCTCGACTCCGCCCCGTCCGTAAACCGTGTATGGCGCCTTGAAATCGTTGAATGGTGCTCTCGCGGCAACATTTTCGCTTCTTTCTTTGACAGACGCCTTGCACGGCAATGGTTTGCATCCAAAATGACCACATCACCTGTGAACGAAGAGCCTGAAAGATTAATCTCCAAGACTCACACCACATCAATCTCCACGACCCGTGATTGTGAGGATCTAATGAGCATAGTGTTCTTCATTCCCTTGCATGCTATCTTGAACGAACCCTCTCGAACTACCATTGCATACGATCTCCTTGTTGTTCCCTGCTCTGCTTCGGTCATTGATGAAGAAACACATATATATTGTAACGAGACTACTTTATCTGTCATTGACAGACAACTTCACGATGGCTGGCCTCATTACATATGAAGCACCTCACGGGGTGCACACAAGGAGATTGATGACCATTGATGCCACAAGGATAACACTGTTTTGCCTGTTTGCGGTGAGAAACGACTGACCACCCTTCCTCCTTCCTCTCTTCTTCTTGCTTGGTATCCCTAGAAAGACCCCCTCTCCTTGTTTGGTAGTTCTCACCCACGTTTGATGCCCTCTCCGAACTTCCCAATGGAAGCACTTTCATCTCCCCATCCTTGATCCCTCCCCGATGTGATCTCAGAGTTCTAAACTTACATCACACTGCTTCGTTGGCTTTGAGCAAAACCTTATTTCGAGGTTCTGTTGTGAGATTGAGAAGTGTAATTGTACGATCCCAACTTGATATGATTGTACAAAAGTTCATGAAGTCATTTTTCTTATAAAAATTGTGAAGACAACTAATTGACACTGATCCATGACTTGCAATCTTAAATTTTTTAAAGATAAAATTGTAAAATTATCACAAATGTTAATAGCTCCATAACTCCATTCCTCTTTTAATACATAGGAAAATATGATTTTATTATTTTTTAAATATCATACAATAAATCTTAACTATTTAACTTGAGATATATCATCATTATTTATCTAATGACCAACTGAATTCATGGATTGAAGTAATTCTTGGATTGAAGTTCTATCTGCAATTGGAAAAGAATGGTGTTTATAAACATGCATGCTCTTTTATCCCCTTTTTCTCCTTTTGGATAATATGACAATGCCTATCTATCATCTTTCATGATACTTCTATAACGGGACGAGTGTAAAAAGGAGTTCCATTTCGGATTCGGAGATGGTTTCGACCTTCTCTGGCAGCATTTAATAAAGGGTTTCAGGGAGTGGAGAACTGAGAGATTTTTCTTCCTCGTTCCTTATTGGCAGAACATGTGGGGTTGCTTTAGGGTTTCGACGTTGTGAGTTGCCTTCTCTCTCTCTCTCTCTTCCACTCACTCTTGATCCGTCTCGGCATTCTCGCACCACCATCTTCGCCTCTACAATCCATTCTATCTATCTCTCCACCTCTGTCGCCACCTCCATGGACGCAACAACCTATTCTCGGATGCCATCTTCTCCCCCTAGGGGTGCAAACGAACCGAACCTGAGCGAACCTGTTCTGGTTCGGTTTGGTTTGGTTAGCATCTTTAGAGGTCCGGGGTCGGTTCAATAAGATGAAAATGGTGTTCAGGTTTACTTCCGCTCGACCCTGATTCATGAAGGTTTGGTTCGATTCGTTTAAGTTTGCTGATTCATGAAGGTTTGGTTCGATTCGTTTAAGTTTCGATTAGCAGTGAAAGCTCCTTGGAATCCAAGTATTTTGGGAATGTGGAATGATTGCAATCCTTCAGTATGTCATGATCAAGAGCCGTGAACTTTTTTGCATATACCTTTGCATGATGGTGCAAATTCCTCATTACTCATATACATTTTTTGAGGAAAAAAGTACATATATAAATAAATAAATATATAATATGTTGTGTATAGAATTTTTAACGAACCGAACTTGGGCAAATTTACCATTTCAAGGTTCGGTTCGTCCAAATAAACGAGTCCAAACCTATATCAAGGTTTGGCTTGTTTTTTTCGAACCAAATATGAATCAATCCTTTAATGAATTGAACCTGAGCGAATATCAAACTCGAGATTTTTTGGACACCCCTACCCCACCCCCACACTCCTAAACTCGAGTCCTGTTTCGTATACATTGTTCATTTCTTTTGAGGTATAAATATTATTTTTCCTGTTTACGGTGCTTTATATCTGGTAAGAAATAGTTGCCTATCAAGTGCATGATCAAGTGCATGATATCTGCCCGGTTAATATCATTGTAAGTAGTTGATCAACTTGCATTTAGGTTTGCATCACTTAACATGGAAGAAAATCCACCTTTCGTGAATCATGCATATCGATTTATTTTATCTTGAAGGTTATTCAATGGTTTAGGAAGTCATATAGCTATCCTTATCTCTTATTAAATACCCAGAGATAAATATCAGAAAATTCCGATCTTGCACCTAGATTTGGAATGCTTGTCGTGGATTTGTTGAAATAGTAATATTAGCTATGGTATTCTTGCATTGCAATATGTAAATAAATCTTGGTTGTATTTCAAGTGATAAACCAAATATTTATTTTGTAGATTTATTCAGAAAAAAGCAGAGGTGGTGGATTGGAATCGTATCTTCTATTTACTTTTTCGACAATGACATCTTTGGCGCATGCCGCATTGCTTCCGTCCTGTTTAAACAATAAGGTGATTTGATATCTACACAGTTGTTTACGCTTCTGTACGTGACATCCCTTTTCACTGCATGGTTGGGTTCTTTCTCTCTGCAGAATGGATTGAGCCTTCAGTGTTACCCTTCTCCTTTCATCTTAAGATCGCAAAGATGGAGGAAGAGATTTCCCTCCAAGGTTGTATCTGCTGTTTCTGTCACTGCTCCTCGCTCACCGTCAACAACTGGTTCCGTATGTTCTCTATTTCCTTTTGTTTCTTCATTGCAAATGCATTTTTCAGATTTTTCAGTTGAATGAGTTGGTAATTTTGAACATCCCCTGTATGGGCATATGGCTCAACATCACCATTGGATTTTTATGTAAACCTGGCCTGTTGATCAGTCATACGTGGATGGAAGTCTTGTTGAAATATCTCTTGACATTTTTGTGTGAAGGCAAACACAGATCTTTGCCCATAGGATACCGTTTCAGTAATTCTACAGCAGGCTGTCTTACTGATTATCTGTCAAATTGTTTGTTGTAGTGCCAAAATTGTATTCGTTATAGGTCACTGCTTGCACTGAATGTAGTAATGTCACCTATGTTGTTATTGTAGCCTATTTTCGATAAAGAAGGTATCTGTTCATCCGTTAAGTTACGGATGGCTATTTGAGTGCCTTATGACCAATTATTATCATGAAGTCACGCCGTATATCATCTCCATGCTACTGCTCCACCTTCCACATTGTTCCCATATGTGAATAGTTTGCTACTGCAAATAGTGTATCCGTGACATTATTCTCCTTGCATTGTCCTTGTGCGGTACCTTCTATTAAAGTGCATCCTTCTTCACTGTATATTTTTGTATGCCATGTGTTTTCTTTCAGGTGAAACATGACCTGACAATGACCGAGAAAATTCTATCGAAGGCTTCTGAGAGGACAGATATAAGTCCAGGGGAAAATATATGGATCAATATTGATGTTTTAATGACTCATGATGTTTGTGGGCCTGGAACTATTGGGATATTTAAGAAGGAGTTTGGCGAGAATGCGAAGGTACTTGATTTTTTCTGTTTATATGTGCGATGAATGTACTCATGAACATCACTATAGATTTTTATATAAAACAGCGATCCCAAGTTTTTGTTGTAAGGTTAATGAACCATTATGCCTGTCATCCAGATATATTTTGTTGCGTATAGATGCTTATTTAAAATTTGGATGTCATCAACTGACTTATCTAGAAAAGTATCTTTTGTGGGGTTTCTTCAGATTTCGGTTTGACATGGGCCCGTTTTCTATTTGATAGATTTAGCAGGGATTTTCCAAGCTATTTGGTTGGGGTTGGGCCATTATGGTATGATTAACTGATTGTTGGAGTTTGCTTTTTAATCATCAGTTTTACTTGCTACCAATGTTTAATAGATTTTTAAATTCTTGAGGGTTTTGTTCTGTCGCACTAGTAACCAACCTCTTTCGCCTCACCGATCACTATGGCACATGCATCCTCATATTTAGGAACAATTTGGTCATTGAAACCTATAGATAATCCAAAGCAAATTCAGACCTTGGATATATGCACGCTCCCTTTTCTTCTCATTGGCCTTGTATCTGGAGAAATCCTCAACCATTCCATGTATCTGGCATATGGTCTCCCCAGAACCACAGCATTTATCATCATGATGAACCAGTAAAATTCCAAAATCCTTTCATCATATGGTAACACAATAAATTAAGGCAGACACACCCATCACAACGTTACCTCCTCTACCACACGTCAACATCCCATTTCCAGTCAATCATCCAACCAGAATATGAAATTCTCCTCATTTGCACGTGACACCTCAAAAACGATTTCACAGTAGGCAACATCCAAAACATCCTAGTCAGTGAAGTCCTTTATCTTTCTCATATGCAAAAATTAACTGACTTGGGCTCATGGGGTTTCCTGCTCTTCTCCATCTATCTAGTTTTTGATGATGCAGATCAGGCCAAATTTTCTCGTTCTCTTTCTTTTTTCCTATATTTCGTAATATCTCAAATCCACTCTTTTTAAAATATGTGTGTAATATGATCAATTTCAACTTGATTATGAAGTGGTTCTATTTAGTTTTACACAACCGTTTTGAGTGCATAGTTGGCGTAATTTCTACTTGCATTTTTACACGTTAGCGTTTATTAAGTTCTTTTTAGATTGCTGTATTAAGTACTTGGAGATTTCTATTTGGATATATCATGGACGACTGTCAAATATTTAAATATTCTTTTTCAAAAGTCTTCTTTTGGTTGTTGTTGCTGAACTGAAATTGTGTGCTTTCAGGTTTGGGACCGTGAAAAAATTGTTATTATTCCAGATCATTATATATTCACAGCTGATGAGCGGGCAAATCGTAATGTGGACATATTGAGGGATTTTGCCATGGAGCAGAACATCAAGTACTTTTATGATATCAAGGATCTTGGAAATTTTCAGGTATTTTGGTTGGTCAATATGTATTTTATAGTTATTATAATAGGGGTTTAACTGTCTTATGCCTCTTTTTTATAATGTTGTTTTGATGCTTTATGCATAGTTTGATTCTATTTCCGATTTCAGGGATAGACTTCTTTGATATCAAGGATAGTGCAACCTTAAAATAGGAGAGTAACTCTTGTTTTTTCGTCTTTGGAGATATAGTAAGGATCTGAGTTATCCAAACTCCTGTTTAGAAATAAATTTCATCACACACCTGCACGAAGAGTAAGACACAATGTGAAAGCATTTCTTCCTCCAAAATTTCTATTATTTGGTCTGGTTAATTAGTTAGTATCAAAAGATTCATATCAATGCTATTTGCATTATACATGGTTTGTGATATTGTACAATAGTAACAAGAGTGTTTACTACAATTTGTCATCATATTCTCCTTTTCTATCGAAGATGTAAATGTGACAACTTCAACTAAACATTTGCTAACTCACTTATGTTTTTGCACTCAAAGCTTGCAATTATGTGGCTCGATCCAGCTTCTCCGATTCGGCCCTGCCCGCATTGATTGGTGTCGTCCTCTGATTTGGGATCTCCAAACCCTGTCATATGTTTAAGGCACATCTCTTCTGAAATAATCCCCTCCTTGTAGGGAGATATTTTGGGTAAATTTTAAAGAAGTCCCTCACCCAATAGTTCTTTACAGAGGGTTAAAGATGAGAAATGGATAAAATGGAAAATGTATTTAACAGGGTAGACCAAGATCAATTGTGAAAAGGATTTCCATTACAGAAATTATAAGAGGGATATTGAGAAGATGATAAAATGGTCCAAAATTGGGGAAATTCTCCAATGGATCCGGACGATCTCTTTGATATTGTGGTCCTAACGAAGAGAATTGACGCAATCCAAAATATCTATTTTATTTTTCAAATTTTGTTTTAGATTTTTTTTTGTTTTTCTATGAATTTGTAGTAAAAACCAAAAGTCACAATATTTGGATTTATCTTTTGGATGAAATGTTGCATCTTTAATTGGTTAATTCCATTTATAAAGCAACCTCCATCAATATAATAGGGGAGATGACTTGAGATTAAATTTGGTATAGCCTTTGGCTTTCTCTCTCTTCACTCTTTGATATTCATTCTTTTCAATCCTCCAATCCATTCTCCTCCATGGTATTCTCCCTCCCTTACGTGGCTTGGTGTTCCTTAACTCCTCAATCTAATTATCGCTCTTTTATTGCTAATTTTTCTCCTAATTTTCAATCCATGTCTATATGCTAGGGATACTTCTTGAAATAACTAAAGTAGAAACTTGACGTTTTTGAAAAATTACGGAATAATGGATTTATCTGTATCCGAGCGTTGTATCCGAGCGTTAATTGAATATGAATCCCAAATACGGCTACTGATGTTATCGAATTCTGAACATTAACAAAGATACGCCAACAACTTAAGAAATCTATTTCTATATGCCTACAATCCCTAACCCTTCCGCTCTAATTTCTAGAATTCCTTCCCTCCCTGCCCCTCCCCCCGCTCATATTTTCTAGTTGTTTATATACTGAGATCCCTGACATTTAATTCCCACTCTATACACCCCTCTATGGATTCCACATAACAACATGTAACCCTTGATGGTCTGTCTGATATGATTTTACTGCGTGGAAGAACTGCAGAAGTGCGCTAAGCTTGACCATTTCCCTTTTTCATTGAACTATGCCTCTACCCATAATAATCGACGACATGAATCCAAGGTGCAAAAATGCGATATGCAGTATTCGTTCGGGTCGGTGGTCATAGACGATTAGGATAGTAAGTGGAGGACTATGCGAGGGCATACATGATTTATGCGAGTTGTAATAATTTAACGGTATAATTGTAAGTATACACTATAGTATGATGTTAGAATATGAATGTTAGGGTATGCACCGTTTTGGCTACCTCTTTTTTCTCGAAAATAATATTGATGTTAGAAATTTATGTTATCGTGATTTTTACTCATAAACCCTCTATTAAGGGTGTCTGAGATCGTAAACTTGAAAATTACAACGACAGGGTATACATTTTAAACAATGCAAGATCTTAACAAAAAAATTTGAAATTGATTTATGGTCTTCCTTCAAGCTTTCTATGCAATTGAATCTGCAACTCATCTCTCAACCTCTATTTGTATAATATCTTTACTCCTTGTCATAAACATCAACATAACCGTAAAGACATCAAAGATTTTTACTCTATTTTTTAATATTTCAAATCTTCAAATATATGGATACTCTCATATTGGGTAAGCCAAAGAAAGAAAGTCCAATGTTCCTCAAGTGAGATGCATTAAGGATTGGGATGAACACATGCTTGTTACTCAGAAGAATATAGATATTAGCAGTACTTCCAAGATCTTTTCACGGGGCAAGGGAATAGAGAGATAACTTTGAGAGATCTAGCTTGTAGCAAAAATTACCTGGATCATGCAAGCTATAGATGAGTACAAACTAAGTGGACTGGGCTTTGAAGGTTATGAAATATGGAAAAAGGTGGAGGACATTATAACATTCCCACAGAAGTTTAGAGAGTTCTACATGAACATGGCTTAACTTAGCTCACAAATTTATTCCTTGTTATTTATGAACGAAGAAAATGCCTAAGTATGGAGGAAAAGTATCGTGGTACCTCTTTACAACAATAAACGATACATTCAAAATTGTTTGAATTACGATATCGAAATGATGAGCCATGCCATTAAAATTTTGGAACGTGTGATCTAAAGAAGACTAAGGTGAGTTTCCTAAGTAATAGAATTCAATTCGGATTGATGCCAAGCCACTCACATATTGAAGCTATCCACATATTGAGACACTGGTGATTTATAGATATAAAAAGAAGAACTTCAACATGATTATTTTTGATTTGAAGAATGCTTATGATTCAGTTCTGCAGGAGATCTTGTGGAGAGTTTTGGCTAAGAAACAAGTGTCTGTCATGTACAATAACCTTAAAAAGAATATGTAAGAGCTTCAATTTGTGCGAGGATCCAGTTTGGGAAGACGACCTATTTTGACATTAACATTGGTTTGCATCAAGGTTTAATTCTAAGCACTTTCCTTTTCACTTCGATCATGGGCGAGTTGACTAGTTACATTCAGGATGAGATACCTTGGTGTATGTTGTTTATCGATGATATGGTATTAGTCGAGTAGAATGGAGGTGGAGTAAATGAGAAGCTTGAGCTGTGAGAACATGCCTTAGAGACTAAGGTATTTCGTATAAGTAGGACTAAGATTGAATATATGGAGTGCACGCATGATGTACGCGGCGGTGAATGAATCGAGGTAAAAGATCGGAGAAGACACCATATAGAAAAAATAGGTTTTTAGATATTTAGGATTTATTTTGTAACATGATAAGGAAACCGTTGCAATTGTTACTCATAGAATTAATGCAAGTTGGTTAAAGTAGAGAGGAGCTTATACGGTTCTATGTACAACAATAAAAAAGCCTTTTCCCACTTTAAGTAGCGCCGACTACATGGATTTCTTCCTCCATTCAGATCTATCTTGGTTCATTCTCGGGCTTAGATCCAAAAAACTAAGAACCCTTTGTATAATATCCTTTGAACACTTCTTGGGCCTTCCACACCCTCGTTTAGTCGGGTCAACATTTCAAAACTCACATCTCCTCACCGGTGCATTCATTGACCTCATTTGCAAATGGCCAAACCACCTTAAGCGATTTTCTCGCATCTTATCTTTGATTGGAGCTACACCCACTTTCATTCTGATGGCATCATTCTGAATCTGATTTTTACGTGTGTGTGTATGTAATAATAAAAACTTTTGAAAAATAAAAAAGTATTACAAAGCAAAGACATGGTATACTCTATGAATAATTGAATATGAATGCTAGTATGTGAATCATAGAGACATGTAGAGAATGATTGTAACAGATTTGAAAATGCTACAATGAACGTATGATCATATGTAAAAAAGATCAGATTGTGAACATTGTGATCATGAGGAAAGTTGGTGTAGCTCTGAATGATAATAAGATGAGTTAGATCTACTTAATGTGATTTATGTTGGACTTGTAAGCACTTGGCGATCCATTAATGTAATAAAAGTTAATGTTTTATTATGTCTATGTGAAATGAAATGAAACAAATAAATATGAATGCACTTTGCTATTAAGGTCGTTTTGTACAATTAGGATTATGTACCATGGCCATATTGGATACCATGCAACTGGAAGGAGAGGACACAACTGACTTCAAGTGTGATATTCAATAAAGATTTCCAATCTGGGAAAGAGATGCCAATCTTTCTCTGTAGACTGATTTTCAACTGACTTTTTGATTCTTGTCTTCTGTATAGGAATGCAGATTTGGAAGTGTTGGAATAATCAAGTCAAAGAGTTGACTTGTTGAGGTCGAGATAAACTGAGACCTGAATCATAACTGTCACAATCAGGCACACATCCTTTGACCTAAGACAAATATGCATCTATATTTCTGAATATGCACATTTGACATCCAAGGTTTATATATCAGCGCGCTGGTGTGCATATTAAGACTTATGAGATGTATGATCTCTCAAGAGAATCATACAAGTTCATAATTGATGAATGAGAAGACAAAGCTCACTCATGAGGTAATTTGGGGTCAAAATGAATTCCATGCATGCTCGTCTTATTTATGAAATAAGACACAAATTCGAGATATTAATATATGCTTTTCGAAAGTATATGATTAATATTGTCGTCCAAATATCAAATGCGAAATCTATTGATTTATTCTGAAGAAGACAATCAAACTAAGGTTTGAAATTTTGATATATCAAAGTTTTTTCAGTGTGAAGGATGAATGAGTATTGAGAATACTCAGGGTAGACTCGATTATTATAGATCATTTGCCATGACTCTTCCATTCCGAGGGAGTGATGAAACATGATGGATTTTAGTGGCTCCATTTAGTTTGATGATTTGAGAATTAATTGGATTAAATCTCAATTCATTTGAATTCGATTCCAAATTCAATGTCCAAATGTTGGAGACATAAATGGTCATGGAAATGAGAATATATAAGCTCATTGAGCTCATTTTTAAGCTCCAAATGGTTTTGACTTTGATTAGAAATTGTCAAGGAAGTTGTATTCATCTTACCGATACTTTTATTTGAATCGAAAGAGGGTGGAGTCCCAAGCTGGAATCCATCGCTATATATATTAATAATGAAGGTAAATTAATTTACAGTTGTCCAAGCGGAACAAAGTGCTTTGTAATGCTCGAGTACATTTTGTGACTAAAAATATTGACCGCTAAATATGAGCTTATTCCGTGCATGCCAGATTGCCCAAAGCATCGTAAATGGTTTGGTGTTGTCCTCATGGGCATTGACACCGTTCGAGTGAATGGAAGTCCAAAAGCCCTAATTATCATCCACAATCAGCCAAAGAATCGTCGTGGGTTGCCAAATTTGAACCGAGTGATTGCACTTGAAGAAGAGATGGCCCTGGTCCTCAACCACCTTGCCACACTTGTCACATAGAGTGTCTTCAACCCCTTGGAACCTGTGTCGGCACGTGTTGATAAGAATGCGAGCATGCACCCCAAACCACAAGAAAACCTTAATTCTCTGAGGTACCTTGCTAGCCCACATCATCTTCATGCCTATTGAAATGTCCTCATGATGCGCAAAAGACTCATTCGTAAAAAATCGACAGGCTTTCTTCACAGTAAAATACCCCTTTGTCCACCTGAAATGATCTCTGCCCCAGGATGAGCCCTTCTAAGAAGCCAAATCTCTTTGCAAATGTAAGAAGTCCTCCAACCTTTGCTCATAGAATTCACTTATGAATGGTGGGGACCACATGCCATGTGACCGAACCTGACTAACAGAAGCCTCTTCGTCCTTCGCAATTGCCATAAGACGTGGGAAACTGTGCCCGACATCGCCATCTCCCGACATTATCCAGCCAAAACGTAAAGCTCTCACCACTATCAAGCACCATTTGCATCTTCACCACCATCTCTGGTAGAATCTTCCTAGTGCCCTGCCATAATGAGGGTAGGAAATGGATATCAACGATATCGAGAGATTCCTTAATGTCATAAATCCTTCTCAAAAGACGACGCACAAATCATTTGACTAGTCTAACCGGCCATTTTGCAATCAGAACCTTATTCATGCAATCAACCTTCAACACTCCTAGGCCACCATTCTTTTTCTTGGAGGTAAACACAAATCAGTAAACCAAATGGAGACCATTCTTCTCTTGCTTCTCGTCTGTATAGAAAAAATCTTCTCATCACACCCTCCAAATTCATGCGAATGTCGTTTGGCAGTAACCTGGTTGAACAAAAGAAAATCGGTATCGCTGATAGCACATGCTTGAGCAAAATCAGCTTCCCACTCTTGGAGAGGATGGCCGCTTTCCAACCCGCCATCCTGGACTCCAAAAGATCAACAACTATGTTCCAGATACATGAACTCAACCAACCCCCGACTAATGGAAGGCCCAAGTATGTAATAGGCATCTCACCGACAACACAACAATGGGTGTCAATCGCCACATGTATCTCCGATTCCGTCAACCAAAAAGGAAGAATAACAAATTTCTCTCTATTAATTTGTAACCCTAAGATGTCGCCAAAGATGTCTAAAATTTGAGCATCTCTTCTGGTGTGTTTCGGATCCTCCAGGAATACCATCATATCATACGCGTACTGAAAAATGTCACCATTACCGTAACTTGAGTAAAAACCTCTGTCCAACGCCAATTTCATCATAACCGTGAATCCATCTATTGCAATAATGAACAAAAGGGGGGAGCTGACAATCTTGACAAACACTGGGGCTGAAAGAAGCCACCTCAGGGTGCCCATTAACCAAATCGAGTACGAGGTTGTAGTGATGCACTGTTTCATCCATGCTAGCCAGATGTCAGGGAAACCCCTTTTCTGTAGTGACACCCACAAAAAGTGCCATTCAACACAATCACATGCCTTGGAGAAATCTACTTTCCATAGGAGACCCTTGCCCTCCTCTTCCAATCCAGAACAATCTAAGAACCAATCGCAATGCCATCCACCATGGATCGACCTGGGTTGAATGACGTCTGCTCCAGGAAGATAATATCTTCATGATGATACAAAGACAATTGGCAAGTGCCTTAGCGATAAGAAGGTAAGCTGCATTGGAAAGAGCAAGCGGTCTGAAGTCCTCAATTTGACTAGGCACGCCCTTCTCAGAAAGCATGAACATGAGTGCCTTGTTTAATCTCTCAAATGCATAATTCCCGCAACGAACTCTTGAACAACCTCCATGAAATCCTCCTTCACGATCGGCCAGAAAATCTAAAATACAAAAAATCAAATACATGAACATGTCTGAAATAACAATTATCAGCTTCGGATTCTAACAAATGAAACAAACCAAGACACCAATCTACATAATAACAACAACTTAGATAAATTCACACGTTAAATAGCAACGGAAAACTCATTAAAATAATATTTTTCATCGAAACAAAGAGCATTGCGCCACCACCCACTCTATCCAAGGTTCGTTATGTTTTTAACTACGTAAATTTATGATTTTCCAAATTAGTCAATTTATATTAATTGAGTATATCAACTTGTGTCAATGCTAATTTGTTGTTTGAGTCGCATCGTGCAAAAGGTAAATTACCCTAAATGTTAAAAGAGTCTTTATCACTTGTGCCCATTTGAGATATCGCAATTTCAGTTATGCCCCTATCTTTTTTGTAATATCAATCGTGCCCCTCACTTCTTGCTAATATATCACTTGTGCCCCTCGGGTTAGTTACCGTCCATCCGCAGTGCAAACGGACGTTAACTTTGAGGACATAAGCGGAATTAATTTTTTAAAAAAGGGTTCAATGGTCATTTTAAACCCTCTTCCTCATCCTCCTCTTCCCCCATCATCTTCCTCCTCCTCCAACCTCCTCCTCCCTCTCCGCCTAGAACTCCTCCTCCACCCCGACCTGCCCTCTTCCTCCGCCCTAGCCTGCCCTAGCTCTGCCTCGAGCTCGTGATCTACCGTGATCCGGGCCATGGCCAGGAGCTGACAAGGGAGGCGTACTTTCTCCGTGATCTACCGTACGCGGTCGGCAGCAGTCTCGCTTCCCCCATGCGGCTTTGGCCGCCTTCGAACAAGGCCGACAACCCCGTGTTGCACAACCCGTTTCTCCGGCAGGAGCGCATGTGCTGCGGGTGGCTCAGCGTGATCCTTGAATTGGAAGGCGTGATCGTCGAGGACGATCCCGCGCTGGAACGACAAGATGCCCCTCCCCGTCGAGATAGATATCGACAACCCACCAGTTGCCTACCTCCTCCAACTTCGTCTGTGCGAGGTCGTTCTCTTTCACGATGGTGTCCCACACCTCCTCCTTCCCCCTTATCGCATTCCCCACCTTAAACGTCTTTTCCTCCCCCTCGTAGCCAAGAAACTCGATATCGAACTGCTCAGCGAGCACCTTCCACTTGAACACGTCTTGCTGCAATTGAACGCCTCGTTCTTGGCACACGGGTCCACGGCTGCCCATACGTGCTGCTCGGCAATGAGATCCGCATCGGAAGCATCACTGTATCCATCCCACATCTCCCGGCTGCCGGGAAGCCACAAGGGCGTCCTTTCGCACCTGCAGATGGCCGCGTAGACGCAGAGTGAGCAGACAACTCGAATTCAACAGTGGAGGCTGCTCACGATGCCTGAATGAAGTGCGTGGCAGTGGCGAGCAAGCAGTCGAGGTACGAGCTCAGGGCGGCTGACTTGGTTGTTCGCCAGCTTACGGAGCTGTCGATTATTGATCTGAAGAGCCTGGTTGCAGTCGAGTCTCCGGAGGTCGGGAGCGAGGAGCCGGAGGTGGAGTTGGAACCAGAGTCTGACCATAACACCCTTCTTAACAACACCATGATTTGAATAAACCATGGTTATTTTAAATTTTTGACGGTCAATCTGACGGAAGGGCACAACTGATAACAGAGAAAGAAGTGAGGGACACAACTGATATTAACAAAAAGATAGGGGCATAACTGAAATTGCGATATCTCGGAGGGGCACAAGTGATAAAAAACCCATGTTAAAAATATAATTCCCATTGATATGACACGGAAACACCCATGTAATTTGGGGATGGGTTGCCTCTGTACGTGGTGCAACCGAGTTTCTTGCATGTTGCATCCTCCGGCTATTTCACATTCTAAGTTACAAGGGATGTAATTTAAGTTTGATGATACATTAAGACATGAATGTTAACCACATAAACGTCCTGTATTAACTTGGCATTTAGTAGTGTCTAATGAAGTAATGATGCCATTTATAATATAGGTCCATCGATCTCACATGTTATATCACGTGATTATGCAGTTACACTAAGTTCTAGGTAATATGTAGACGTTTGTAGTTTGGCATTCATCAATTTCAAGCTACTGAGTAAATTTTGAAGGTGCAAAAATATCTTGAACATGTTAGTCAATTCATTTAGAATAATTTTGTATCCCATTTGCAAGGGAATTCATACCATTTCTGACCTAAGGCGTAGACATTAAAAAATTATATTTTAGGGCCATACCCTGGAATAAAAATTGTGATTTATGGCAAAACATAAGCAATATTATATAAGGTGTGTATTCTCTTTTCGAAAATCCAACTCAAATTGTTTTTTTTTCATGGCAAAAAATAATTGGACACTTGATAAAATTTCAGGAAATTTGTCTTGTACTTTTCAATGGACACCTATGACATTAGGGGCTTCCTCCTCATTGGAGCCTCTTATGGAAACGAGTCTTAGGTAAGGGAAAAGAGATGGTGTCAAGGTTAGAAGGGATGGGAGGATTAGGTCTACATTTTCCTCAATTGAACTGAGTAGCGAGAGGTTGCTTAGCCTCACTACTTGGCGAGGGCTCCCTTATTCTCACCTCTCTAGTCACCCAATAATGCCTAGATTCCACTCAAATCTTGTGTATTTTCTTTTATTCTTTCCTCCACTCCATTAGTTGACAACCATTGAATTTCATTATAGTACACCTAGGTTTTCCTTGAGGAGTCACATCGAGGTTCAATTTGATATGAGAAAAACATGCGATTTCATATCTATAGGCAAGTTTGCACATTAGGCAACTGCAAGGCCTCAAATTTTGATTTCGTCCACCATTTCAGTGACTGACCGAAATGAAATTTCGGCCAAATTTCGGTCGAAATTCGATCAAAATTTTTGTCATTTCATTCGTTTTTTGAACTGGGCACCCCAAATTTCGGTCAATGTAGATCATTTCGTTCGAATTTCGGTCACCACTGAAATCAAAATTTGACCGAAACTTGATCCCATGTCCAACCGATCCTCATTTTTTATTTTAATTCGTAAGCCATACACATTATGTAATGGCTTCGTGCTATGGAGTTAAATTTTTTTTGAGGAGAAAGCGGGTAGGATTCCAGGATGGAACCCACCACAGAAACTTAAATTTACTTAAAGAGGAAGAGAATACAAACCGTGATAATTCCAGTCTGACAAGATGGCTCTTTAATGACTTCGTACTTTCTTAGGGCAGAACTGGTGCTCACTAAATATATCTTCATTTCACACCAAATAGACCAAAGAAGTGCGAATGCAGGAGTGATGTCTTGTGAATTCCCACCTACAGCACATATAGATCTCCAAAAGAACAAACATCTGCGCGTGGGATGGAATTATAATTGTTGCTTAATTCATCGGAAATCTTTTAATATGCATATGACATGCAGGCAAATCCAGATTACAAGGGAGTTTGTCATGTTGCTCTTGCTCAAGAAGGTCATTGCAGGCCTGGAGAGGTGTTACGGTTATTTGATGTGCATTGAATTTACAAATATACTTATTTGAAGAGTTGCTAATAGGTTTCTTTTCTTATAGGTTTTGCTTGGCACAGATTCTCACACTTGTAATGCCGGTGCTTTTGGGCAATTTGCTACCGGAATCGGCAATACAGATGCTGGTTTTGTGATGGGCACGGGAAAACTTCTAATAAAGGTTGCAATGCAACTCTTACAAAGGCATTTATTATTACTATTATTACTATTATTATTTTGTTTTGGCCTCTACTTATTCTTATTGTTGTATAAATGTGAATTTTCCTAGATTGCTAGGATTTCAGCTGTTTGATAAACACAGTTTGAATTGTATTTAATTGTTAAAGGGGCATGTTTCTTGAATGAACAAGCTGAATTTAGCATGTTAGAGCTATAAATTTGCGATTTTTATGGTTTGGCGGGTAACTTTTATTAAGTATAAATTTGCAGTCGAACTGTCGAAATCAATGATAAAGTACATTATTAGTAGTATCTTTAATTATAGGGAGTAGCCCCCATGGGGGTGAACAGGACACTTGTGAGTGGAGGGAAGCCAGATTCATGGTTATGGCTGCGTCCAGTGCTTTCGAAAAGCATCCTTCAGACTTAGACTAGCTTTTATCTTTAGACTATCTGTTAATCTGGATGGATACAACATTGTTGAACTTGAAGGTGGTTTTTTTCTTTAAAAAGCCATAAAATGGCCATTCGATGTCAGGTACAACATATATTCTATATTCTAAATGGTACAGTCAGACTTCTGCCTAAGAGCGTCATTATTAGGACATAGACTGTAATACGTTCTCTACATATGGGCAACCCGAATTAAAGACAACATCATTATTGTTGAAGTCACATGACCTAGAGCATAGCAATGAGTCGTGCATGCTTTGTCCGTTACTTCCAATAAGCCTCACATACTTGCCACACTTTCGGGTGTGCTATGCTAGACTAAGTTGGTGTCTATCTACTCTTTATTTGTTTTTGAGTTATGCATTGTAAAAATGGTGATTGGTTGAACTGCATTTCAAGTTTCAACTCAATCATTGTCTTAAAATCCTCAAAAGATTTATTTTATTTAATCCAGATTACCTTCTTGATACTCGATTGTATTTTTTTGTTCACTTGAAAGGAAGCAAGATTTTGCATGAAACTGCATGTGAAGAACTGCGAGCGATTTAAAACTCGGGATTCCACATGGTAAGGTGAGAGATCGAGTCAAAAGGAAATGTATAATATACACGATATGCACCTAGACCCATCATTATGGAGCTCTAGATGCATTATTAGGCATTTTCAAAGAACCTAGTTTATATAATGCGATACCTTCAAGGTTTCAAGAACAAAAGGCAGAACAAGGCAATTTCCCTGTAATCCATGCATGACATAGCTTGCGGGGTAAGATTCAGTTTTTTTAATATGCAATTTTACTAAAAATATTGTATTAAAGTAAGAAAATTATATTATAATAAAAATCTCGAGACATGTAAAGCTAATAAAGGTTTTTTCGTGCAATTTGTCATTATTGTAGTCTTGTAAATGAGCAAATGTTACTGGTCCGATGGTGCGACTTTTTGCTTTTTTGTATTCAAATAGCTGCATTGTGCTTGTTTACAACACGGGCTATTGTATTCCCCTTACATCAACCATCATGATTTCCTTGGCCCATTCCGCGATCTCTTTGTTTGTCTTTTGTAGCATTTATTTGGACAGAATATTGAAGTTTTAGGGTCTGGATAATTTGCTGCTCCTATCACCACCCCCCTTTAGAACGTACATTTAAAGTTCTTTAAATTCTACACGAGTGGTTGAACAATGGTTTGTGCATTTTACTCTACTGTCGGGATCGAGATCAACAGACAATGCATGCTTAGAAAATTTTATGCTCTTTATTTATCTTTAGTGATCCCATAAAAAATAAAACAAACAGGTACATAAATGAAATTGCTGTCATATCTTAAGAGTTATTGCTTCATAAGTTGAACAGTCATCCCAAATTAGGGTTGAAGCTGGATGCAAATACCATGTTAATGTATAAATTATTGAGCGCTCAATAGGTGTTAACCAATGGCGATCTGCATTTTGTGCAGTTATGCGTTCATCTTATATTGGAATGATGCGCATATGAGGAGAAATCCTTCCTAATGTGGGTCATGTGCAGAGCTCACGATCCACTTCGCCAAAATGCTTCGACCTTGCATCTCTAGACTGCCTCACCTCAGGACCGCCTTGCATTGCTTTGGGACTTCGAGGTGCTTGCCTCGCAGAACACAGTTTATGCACACACCTCGGGGCTAAATCAGCCTGCCTCGCCTCGAGTGATATGCCCTGAGGCACGTTTTTTCATGCCATGGATTCTATAGCTAAAGATGATAACTAATTTGCTTTTGGGAAATGATGTTTTCATCCCATCACTTGTTTAAGTCTGCTCATTATTTTCTTTGTGGAATAAGGTTATCCCTTATTCGTATTTTAAACTCTTTTATAAGGCTTTTGTTGGAACTTCTCACGACTTTGCATTGATCATCACTTACCCAAACCCTGTTAAATGTGTTTTTTGTTTCTCTTTTATTAGAGCCACACCTCTTTTATCTGGTGAACTCTATTTATGTATGCACATATGTATTATGTTATATGCTATCTTCATCTTTGCTACTTATGTTATCTTTACGTCCAATATCAACACTCAATACCCTTTGGTATGACATACATGAGCACTGTTCAACAACGTTCACCTTTTACTTGAAATTGGTTTTTTTTCCCGTAAAGTCAAATGATGATCTCCAGAAGTTAGTGAAAAGATCATCTTAATTTCCTCTCGCATCAACCTACCTGTGTTAGTTATATGTTTGTATCTAATAATTCCTGTGTTGAAAAACTGATTATTGCTACTTGAAACTTTTTTTCATTGGATCTCTTGCAATTTCTATATCTACCGCAATAAGGAATAATGGTTTGGCCAGATGCACATGCAAGTAATAATCGAGACGGATGGAGCGACGCTCGCGACCGAAGGTGCGTGGCGGGAGTAGCGGGGCTCGCGAGGTTGCCGACAAGCGGGGAGGAGGAGTCAGCATCAAGCATGGGGGCGGGGAGGGTGCGTGGGTGACGGTCTCGCATGCTAAGCGGTGCTTCCGTTGTGGCGCGCGAGGCCACATTGCCTCTGCGTGCCATGCGCCACCGCGCTGCTTCCTATGTGGAATGGTGGGACATCGCATGTCTTCTTGCCGGTCTTCTGCGGGAGTTGGTCGCGACGGGAATCGCTTGGGCATGCAACGTTTGGGCACGCAGCGTCCGGTGTCACGTGGACGTACTGTTGTTTCGCTTGGTGTCAGAGATTCTCGCTCCTTTGCGCAAGTCGTTGGTAACGGTGGTGCACCCAAGGTGGAGCTGGGTGGTGCACCCAAGGAGGAGCTGGGTGGTGGTCCTGCACCTGTCGGGAGGGATGAGCTTGCATGCTGCTCCAGATTTGACGTGGGAAGTGGGTCGAAAGTTCCTTCCGGCTCGGAGGCACCTGTGCATGGGAACTTGGAGGCTGATGCTGTGATGCGCGAGGAGTGGTGGTATGAGGAGCTCGGAGGCGGGGATGTCGTACGAGGGGAGCGATTGCTGGAGGAGAAGGCGGTCGGGGTGGCAAGTCAGGGAGCGGGGGTGCATGGAGTTAGGCCTCTGGAGGGCTTGCATGTTGCTCCAGCGGAGAACCTCGCTGCTGTGGGTGTCCTGCTCAGGCCGGGTGTTTCTTGGGATGCCATTCGTGCGACAACGTTGGGTTTCCTGGGCGAAGACTTCGTCGGGGATTTCATCATCCTGGACGCGTCTCGTTGCTGTGTTCGTGGGCTCTCCCCGGTGCAACGGGAGAACCTCCTTCGTCAGTCTGGTGATGCGGATGTCAAGTGGCGGCAACTATGGGTGGCGGATGGTGCGGCCTCCCTCTCGGAGGTGTATGTGTGGCGGAGGTACGGGGGGTGCCATTCCTTTCCCGCACGGTGCGTGCTCTGTCGAAGGTGGTCGGTTGCTGGGGGCAAGTCCTGGCAGTTCTGGACGATGGCCTTGCGCCTGGTGCCGACTGGACTCGTACGCGGATTCTTATTGAGTGCTCTCCACGGTTTATTGAGTCTATGGCTGGCAAGATGCTCTTCGAGAAATTGTCTCTGGGTACCTGGTTCTTTAAGGTCGAATTCCTTCTATTGCCGTCGACGTCGACGCCGGATCCTTCACCGTCTTCCTCAGCCGTGCGCGGTGGTGGTTCGGTCTCTTGGCAAGGGGTGGACGGTTGGGCTTCTCCTTGCCACGTGTCATCTTTCAGGGATGTTTTCGAAGCGACGCCTTGGGAGGGCAACGGTTCGGGGGTATCGTCTGAGGCCCCTGGGGACGCGCGTGCGGGTCATGGCAGCCGTGATTTGGTGGCTTTGGACTTTTTCGAGGTCGATACGACTCCCTCAACTCCTTCCTTTCTGTCGACGGACTCTTTGCATCCGGACTTCTCGAGGCACGTGCCAAAGCTCCCAATGCTTCCATCTATCGGATATGGTGCTATCTGTAATTGGGCCACTTCGCGGGTGGTGCCCGACCCGGGTATGGTTTCAGAGCCCTTTCTTTGGACAACCGAATATCTGTGTCCTCAGCCCATCAATTCGGTGGCCTTCAATCCGATGGCCCTTCTGGATGACATGTATTCTGCCTCCCTCTTGCTGTCGGCTACCTCCTCATCTTCCCAGGGCGACCCTTCTGCTTCTTTTCCAGATGACGGTGGGGTGTCCTCTCCGCGGGTATCACCGGCTGATGGCGGGACTTCTGGGGACGCTTTGGCTACCTCATCTAGTGGCGCTCCTGCTGATCTGCCTGCGGGGACGCCCCCCTCTCGATTTGGTCGAAGCACGGCCTTCTCGCTTTGGAGATTCTGTCATTTCTTCTTCTCTGTTGCTGCGCGAGGTCGTGACGGAGGCAACAGGTCTAACCCCATTGGGGGGGCGATCGCTTGGTGGTTTATGAAGACTTCCTGCTGGGACGTTGTGGTATCGGGGACCCTATTGTTGTTAATGAAGATTTTGTCATGGAATGTGCGTACCTTCATTGTAGGCGCGCATTGGGTGCGCGTATCTTGGAATGGGATTGCGACATTGCTTTTATTCAAGAAACCAAACTGTCGGCGACGGATGCCGATCTGTGGAGGTCCTTCGGTGCTGGACATTTGGATGTATTTCGCTCGTTGGATGCGATTGGCGCGGGCGGCGTAATCATTGTGGCTTGGCGTTCATCGCGTTTCTCCTTCTCATCTATGCGGGTTGGGCGGCACTCCCTCTCTGTGGTTTTGACCTTGTCGGATACTAATGCTTGCGTCGCCTTTACTTGTGTTTACGCGCCTACTTCTCATATCACTCGCCGGGAACTTTGGGAGGATCTGCGGGAGGACGCTATCGCTTTTGGGGACTTGCCTTGGCTTTTGGGAGGTGACTTCAATGTCACATTGCTCTCACACGACCGCCCTCGTGGTCGCGGGGGTCAGGATCCTGGTTCTGGTGATTTTATGGAGCTCATTCGTGACATGTCTCTGGAGGGGCTCGTGCCCAATGATATCTCGTACACTTGGAGGTCTAATACATCCAGATCGCGGATCGATAGATTCTTGGCGAATATTCGCCTGATGGAGGTCTTTCCTTTATGCGCGGTGAGCTCTCTATCGCGGTCTTTCTCTGACCACAACCCCATTTTTTGGGATTCTGGGGGATAATCATCGTCCTCGAGGCCTCTTCCGATATGAGAGGTGTTGGCTTCTCGAGCCGGGTTTCAAGGACCTCGTGCGCAATCACTGGGTGCAGACCACTTATGCCGGTAGTGCTGCCCGACGCTTCGATCATAAACTATCTTCGCTCAGAAAGACGTTGGCTTCTTTTAAAAGGGATTCTCGTCAGGCACGTATTGCCGCTCGCAAGGAGGCGGACGAGGTGATTTTGAGGCTGGACCTCCTTGAGAACGAGAGGGATTTGCTTCCGGATGAGCTGGCCGCGCGTGCTACGGCTGCTGAACAGGCAAGGGTGGAGGACCGGAAGAGGTCGATCGAGTGGCGCCAGCGTTCGTGGTGGCTCAAGGAGGGGGATGCGAACACTACTTTTTTCACAGGATTGCGAGCGGCAGACGGCGTACCAATTCTATTTCTCTATTATGGTCAATGGTGCTCTCATCCAGGGGGAGAAGGAGATGGGTGAGGCTGTGGGGAATTATTTTGGGGGCGCGTTTGGGAGCCCTGCACCGCGGAAGTGGAGATGGTCGGGGCGTGGGGCCTCCACTCTTTCAACGCCTGATGCAGAGGCCCTTATCCACCCACTTTCTATGGAGGATCTCAAGGGGGCTGTCTGAGATCTCAACTCCGATGCTGCACCGGGTCCCGATGGTTTCCCCGTGTCTTTTTACAAGGACTTCTGGGACGTCGTCGCTAATGATGTCTTGGACGTCGCACGGGACTTCTGTGAGGGTAACCGGGGCTTTGATAAAAATTCAACAGGGCTCTTATTGTTCTTATTCCAAAGTCTACGTCGGCCATTCAGATTGAGGATTTTCGGCCGATATCCATATCCAATGCCATTTACTTAATCATTGCTAAGGCTCTGGCCAGGCGGCTCGCTCCCCTCCTCGACTTGCTCATCTTGCCTTCACAGGCCGCTTTTGTTCGCGGGAGGCAAGTCAGTGATTGCTATGCGGTGGTGTCGGAGATTATTGAGGCGTGGCGCAAAAATGGTACGAAGGGGATCTTATGGAAGATTGACTTTGCGAAGGCTTACGATACACTCGATTGGCGGTTTCTGTGGGCGGTACTTAAGAGGAGGGGATTCCCTTCGAGTTGGATTTCCTAGGTGCGGCGATGTGTCCCCTTGCTCATCCTCCCTTTCTGTTCTTCTCAATGGCCGCACGGCTGGGGGATCCTTCCATCCTCGGAGGGGGGGTGCGACAGGGGTGTCCCCTTGCTCCCCTCTTATTTGTTTTGGCGGTAGACGTCTTGCCGCGCATGATTGATGGTGTGGTTGCGACCGGGCTTACGCGCGGGTGCTCCTTTGGCCCCTTCCATGTCCCAGTTATACAGTTTGCTGATGACACAATCTGCTTCATCGAGGGTGGTACCTCCAACGTCTCGAGTATGGCTATTACACTACATTTATTCAGCGAGTTATCGGGCCTCCAAATTAACGAGCATAAGTCCAAGGTCGTTCCTTTCTTTATGTCTCTGGCGGAGGTTGGGGATTGCGCGAGGCTGTTGGGCTCTCCACCCGGCGATCTCCCTTTTGATTATCTGGGTCTGCCTTTGACGGTGGGCCGCGCTCGCATTCGTGATTGGCGGGCGGTTGTGGAGAAGATGGAGGCTCAGTTGGCCGGGTGGCGTGCGGATCTTCTGTCCCGGGGCGGTCGGTTAGTTTTACTCAAATCCGTATTATCTTCCATCCCAATTTACTTTTTCTCTGTGCGTGGAATGCCTAAGGGGATCCGATCAAGGTTGGAGAAGTATATGCGGGGATTCCTTTGGGGAAAGAGGGGGGGTGGGGGAAGGGGAGTGCATCTGGTGGGGTGGGAGGAGGTTACGCGGCCTAAGCGGGAGGGGGGATTGGGCGTGAGGTGGATAGAGGTGGTGAGTGATGCCCTCTTGCTCAAATGGGCGGCTACGTCGGTTCTGCTTCTCGGGGGGGGGGGGTGTCAGGGCCGGTTTTCATCGTTTTGGCGGGGGGTGGCTGACGGCCATAATCGTAACAGATTATTATTTACTCCTAAACTCGGTGATGGGAATTCGTTTCGCTTCTGGGCGGATGATTGGACAGGGAGGGGTGCCCTACGGGACTTATACCCTCGGTTGTTCGCGCTGGTGATTGACAAAGACGCCACCGTGGGCTTCTTGCTGGGGCGGTGGCTCTTGGTGCCCTTCAATTACAGATAATTTATCGGACCAACGTTTGGAAGACTTCATCTCTCTCTTGGCTGCTCTCGCTGACGCTCCCAGGCCTTCTATTGGTCGTGATCATTTGGTTTGGAAGGATGGCCCGTTCTCTACTCGAAAGGCGTACCAGGCTCTTATCCCTCACACTGTCGAGGATGACGCAACCTTCTTGCGGGATTGTAGATTCTTTTGGGGACTCAAGCTCCCTGAGCGCATTGGCATATTCCTTTGGCTATCGCGACGTGGTAGACTGTTAACTCGTGACCGCTGTGCAATTTTGTTTCCCAATGCCTCGCAAATCTGTGGCCTTTGTGACTCAGCGACGAAAACTATTGAGCACCTCTTCTTTCACTGTGGCTGTGTTTGTGCCCTTTGGGATGACATGGGCTGGCTTAACCTCTCCAGCTTTGTATCGTTCTGCGATAGCTTGGTCAACTCTAGGGGCCGTCCTCGGGTGCATCTGCTGGAACCCATTGCGCGGTTATGGAGCATTTGGTTAGGACGAAACGAAGGTCTTTTTGCTAGGCAGAGGTTCTACACGGAGAATATACGTTTTTCGGCTTCGGGATTCCTTCTTGACCGGTCCTCTGGGTAGGATGCAACTTTTGTAACGGGGGGTATCTCATCTTGGATACCATCCGCTATTTCTTTTTTGGACTGCTGTTCGTCCCTTCTCTCTTGTAAGTATTTCTCTAACTTCTTTCTTAATGCATTGGGGCGAGCATCGATGAGTGCCTCCCCCTTTTTTGAGCGTCAAAAAAAAGTAATAATCGAGACGCGATTTCGAAATACTGAATATTTTTTAATTGATGCTCTGTTCTCATGTGGCTTGATTGGCTAATTTGCTAATTTACCATCATTAAGTAGGCCATGTATTCTAATTGAAATGACACTCATCTTTGTACTATAATGAGAAACAGTGATGGATGCTTTTCCATATATGTATGGCTTTGTGTTTATATGTTTTATGAATCATTTTTATAAATATTCCACCTTTGTTTAGCTGCGTAGATTGAAATGGATTCTTACATGTAATTGAACCTTGCCTGACTTCTTTGTTGTACCAATGATTATATTAGCTCTCGCCACATGATATCTTCGAGGTCTTACTTATCACATTGCATTTATAATTTTTTTAAACATTCATGGTTGACACAACTTGGAATCTATTTATCTTTTGATGTTTATAGGTACCTCCAACTATGAGGTTTGTCTTGGATGGAGAAATGCCAAGTTATTTGCTTGCGAAAGATTTGATTTTACAAGTAAGGCTATATAAATATCATGATAATGTTCTCATTCTTGTGCTTTCTCAGATTCTGGTCCTTGAAATTGAATGAAGTGCTTTGGGTATTCTTGTATCTAGATACGAAAGTATTATCATTCCTATATAATTATAATTTGAGGATTTATATCTTTATTGGATGGATCCTGTAGATTTGTTACACTTTCGTTATTGCACATTTTCTATTTCTTAGTCCTATCGTGATTGACACATTTACTTTTAGTTTATCTTTTTAAAAAAGAGTGGAGCTGACCCCATGTGCATCTGGATATTCTCCAAAAGAAAAGTGTTTTTCTTTTTCGAGAACAAAAAAGGAAAACCTTTTTATACCCTCTTTGTGCACACATTGCTGGATGCCAGGTGATTTGGAATCTGCCTGCTCCAGTGCCTAATTTTCTGTGTGATTGTTGGTTACCTAGTTTAGTTGTTGGCCTCTTGTTTTCGTAAGTTTCCAATATGAATATTTGGATGGTTCCATGGATGAGGTCCAGCACTACTGGGCATACATTTTGGTGGTTATGAAGGGGGTAGATAAGTCTGGAAATTTCTGTGTTTATTTTGTATTCCTGAGATGATGGTTAAATAGGTACCATGGAAAACATTGTTATGCTTCCGGAGTTGAAATCACGTAAAAAATGAGGACACTCTAGGAGTTACAAAGGTTTTCAAATCATGAAATGCTATGCTAGTCAATAGTAGTCTCAGCCTGCACCTTCTTGACAATAAACAATAACATGCAAATGATTCACATCCTCAGGCCTAACTTCATAACCCGGACACATAAAGTCAGATTTGGTCCCCGTTATTTCTAGACAATGTTATTTTCTTGAGTTATAAAGAAATAAAAAAAGCATTGCAATTGCCGGAAATACTAGGCCTACTAAAGGCAAAAAATAGAGGGGAAGTTAAGATCTGTCATAGAATGGATGGTTTGATTAATAGTTGTAGCTTTTATGAGGAAAGATATCTTATGATAAATATATCTATTATACATAATATTAAATAGTTAATAAGTGTAAGGACTGTAGAATTAAATGTACACACTTATCTATTTTTCTGCACAAATATGTATCATAGTCCACTTATTAAAATTTTAATTCTTCTTTTCTTTTTCTCGTTCTTGTCATAAGAATTTTATTATGAATTATTGACTAAAACTATAATTAATCTAATACAAAACATGGGAAAAGTGGATTTATAGAAATTAATTATACTACATATTTCTTTTATATTTATCTATAAATATTACTATATTATGTGATAATATTTATTTTTAGAATGCATTTTCTATATAATGTTTATATTAATCGATTAAATAAATATAAATAAAATATATAAAATATGGATCAAATCTTATATATATATAAATATTTTTTTGGAATTTTGATTGGTGAAGGTTGGTGATGATAACATTCGGAAGAGAGATTCTTTTAGGTACAAGGCCCTAAATGTCGGTTTCGCTCACCATTTCAGTGGCCGACCGAAATGGATTTTTGGTCGATTTTTGTGGGATTCGACAGTAATTTCGATCATTTCGATCATTTTTTTGTACTGGGCCCTCATATTTCGGTAATTTCGGCCATTTCGGTCGAATTTTGATTTTGATCGGATATCGATATTCGACAGAAATTCGACTGAAATTTCACTTAAAATTTGAGACCATGTTTAGATACCTAGGATCAATTTTGCAACATGATGGTGAAATTGATGGAGATGCTACTAATAGAATTAATACTAGCTGATTAAAGTGGAGAGGAGCTTATGTTGTTCTCTGTGATAAGAAAATTTCTTTAAAAATTAAAGAAAAGTTTTACAAAACAACCGTAAGACCTGCTATGCTCTATGGATCTGAATGTTGGCCTGTGGACTATAGACATGTGCACAGAGAATGACAGTGGCAGAAATGAAAATGCTAAGGTGGATATGTGGATACACACGCACACGTAAAGATTGGATTCAGAATGATGCAATCAGAAGGAAAATTGGTGTAGCTTTGATCAGGTATAAGATGCGAGAAGCTCGCTTAAGGTGGTTTGGCCATTTGCAAAGGGGTCAACAGATGCATCGGTTTGGAGATGCGAGTTTTGGGATGTTGAGCCGGCTGAGAGCGGAAGAGGACGACCCAAGAAGTGTTGGAATGAGACTATACGAAGGGATCTTAGTTTTTGATATAAGCTCGAGATTGGCCCAAGATAGATCTGAATGGAGGCAAGGAATCCATGTAGCCGACCCTACTTAATTGTGGGAAAAGGCTTTGTTGTTGTTGTTAGGAGTTGGAGAGTCCAAATGGGACGGAGTTATAAAAAATTTGGGTTGTGTCTTCTTCCACAAAAAAAAATACAAATGGAATGCTGAAATTGGGGATTATCAAATTTCTCCTTTTAAAGGACCAATGGCAATGGATGTTCTCTACAAATCCGATCGCCTTGTTTCTCCTTTGCCAGCTAGCTGTGGTGGCCCTTTTCCAAAAAAAACGTTGACTTTGAGCAACACAATGTAATCGTTGCGTATGCTCTATTTATACTATGATTGTGATTAAACATTTTCTTGTTGAGTCATGACTTACATCACGGAGCACCCCATGGTCGGCCAACTCATCGGGGATGAGTTTTTAATGCGGAGAAGACCTGGCCAGCATGAGTTGAGGTCGATCAAATTAGGATTTTGTAATTTTTGAGTCTGTTATCCGTTATTTTCTTTAAATAAAATGAGATCCATTTAAGTTATTTGTATGGATAATCAAATCATGAGTTGTTTTTGTTTGGTTGCAGAGTTGCTGGGTAACTCTTTTGATTTCCTTGTTTTACACATGTAACCCTTCCTTGTAGGAAGATAGTGTGCAAACTCCTTAAAGAACTATGCTTTTTCCATCTTCTGGACCTAGTTAGGTAAGTTGTCTCGCCTCATTGTTGTCATCCTACAATGGGATTGAGTCCCTCCGCTCCCAATGTTCCCTTCTATTTGTCTACTGACTTCGCTCAGAGATACCTCCACTCCCCACTGGTACAACTCTCTTCCAATCTTTATATGAACTCTCCTCTCGCTCCTATACCGCTACCCACTCTTCCTTCTCCCTCGTGGCCTTTGCCACTGCAACACTATCTTCTGCCACCTTACCACCAATGTACTTTTACTCTTTTCCGTCCCTTTTCTTGTACCCCATTGGACATACTATAAAGAAGGAGAACACGCCCTTTAGCATGGAAGACAATTAGTAAAAGGAGAGGGCGAACAACTAGATGAGGGAACACTAGTGCCACAATAATCTTTATTTTGTTACTCTTCTTGTGATTTTAGTATTTTATTGTGTGTCCCGTGGCCACACATCCCTCATTTTGGCACTAGACATTCTCTGCATGTCCAGTGTTGAATGTTAAACTCACTGGCATAAAACATTTTTCATTAATTTTCATATATATATATATATCTTATTATATATATATATCTTATTATATAGATCACCGTAAGCTCCTCTCTGGCATAGCCACCATTTATTAATTTATCAAGTGGTCTCTATTAGTACCTTTGTTCCTTTAAAAGATTAAACCTAGGCATTTGAATTTATCTTTGTTCGAAATTTGATGTAGTCCTATCTTTACCTTTGTTCCTTCTTTAACTTCATCTTCATTCATTTTTTTATTCAAAAGAAGCAGAAACACTGACAATGGTGTCCCCCCCCCAAAAGTATATAACCAAAATGTTCAAAAGTATAAGAGCCAAGTTTCGAGAAGTGATCTAGCCAAAGAAATTACATTCTCCACATAAAATTGCTCGACTCTAAAGGTAACTCCATTCCATGACAAACAGATGTCCTACATGATTGATATCAGTTTCCACAACTTAGCTGTACATCTAAACTTATTCGTAAGTAAACACTCCCATAAGAGAGCCATTGAAGACGTGCTGATCCATTCAATGGTAGTTGACTCCTAGGCTTTTCTTGCATAAAAACATGAGAAAAATGGATGTTGGCTTTCTTCGGGCTAATTCCCACATAAACATGTACTAACTTCTCCAGATATAAAAAACTGCCTTGCGTAACTTGGTAAGTGTCTTTCCCCTATCGGTGAACCCACAAGAAAAAAAATGACCTTCATGGGTACTCTGAGAGATTGAATGAATTGGAAATTACGTTCAAACTTTTCTCCAGGTTGGTTGCCATGAACTCTTCAAAGCCATGATATGCTTTCTTGGCAGAGGAACAACCATCCCACCATACCTAATGGTCGTGCTCTATGCATGATCTTGCAAAACTTCAAATGAACTCCATCAACTATAAAAATTCCTCCAGTCATTGCTCTGTAAAAACCAAAACAAAATGTCGGTGCCCACTGATCATCCTCTTACGCATCTCTAATTGAAATTCCCAGGTTGGTTGCAAGAATATAAAATCGAGGAAACTTGAGGCTTAGAGGTCCTTCTCACGTCCAATTATCCGTCTAGAATCCGAAACTTGTTCCACCCCCCGCAATCGGACGTACCAAATGGGAAAACTTAGGGACCATCATGCGTATTCTCTTCCGGAAAGCTATCGATGCAAGGTGGGAGCTTTGCTGAATAGATAGACAAGCATCCATGTTGTATATGCTTCTCGACAAGCAACAAACCAAACTCATGGCATTGCCCCAAATTTAGCCACCCATTTGAACAAAAGTGCCTTGTTCAGTTTTTCCAACTCGCGAGCTCCAGACCTCTATGCTCAATTGGCCATGTTACGATTTCCTGGCTAAGCAGATGATCTCCCTTTGCATTACCTTCACCTGAGCTCCAAAGAAACCTAAGCATACACATCTCAAGTCATCGACAAATCTCAAGAGGAACAAGATGGGTAAACATATAGAACACTGGTATCACTGCCAACTTTGCCTTAAGCAACAACGACCTTCCTCCTCTAGTGAGACATGAGGCCTTCCAACCAGCTTGTTTCTTCTCTTGCATCTCAACCATCGGTAACCAGTCAGAATGTCACAACCTCCCACTGGAATGTGGCTAACCCAAGTAGATGAGGGAAGACTCCTGCAGGGGGTTGCCATGATCTCCTTGCGCTCAACTATCTCCGCTTTCGAGAAGCCAAAAGGAACATAAATGGACTTAGATCTATTGTTCTTCAACTCGAGAGTTCCCCAAAAATATTTAGCAATGTGCTCATACTTCTGATCTCCAATATTTCCTCAATAAAGAAGATGGTATGATATATATATTCTAGCAGGGGGTTGGAAATGTTATTGCGCATGTACCTCGTCGTTCACTGCACCACACTACACTCCTCACCTAAACCACCAAAGCATCTTCCACAAGCACGTAATGTAACGGGGCGAGAGGGTATCCTTGCATGACCCTATGTTGCTATTGGAAGACCTTCCTTCTGGCTATCAGGACTCACATCAAAGTCGTAGTGATACACTTCTGCATCCAAGAGATCCACAAATCCAGGAATCCTCTCTTCACCAATGTTGCCCAAAAGAAACGTCGGTCCACGTGTTTATATGCATTCGAAAAACCAATCTTCCACGCAGTTATACACCTCTCCGCGTCTCCAATCTGCCCTACTTTTTACCCCCATCTCAATGTTGTCCATCTTCAGCTGGTCCGGGATAATCCCGTAAAGAACCCTTCGTACTTAGTCACTATAAGATAGATGGCATTGGACAAAGTCACATGTCTGAAGTCCTCAACTTTCTCTGTTACCTCTCTTTTCTGGAGAAGGAAAAAAGAGTGCTTGGTTAAGCCTCTTAAATTTGTGGTTACCCGACACAAATTCCTTCATCACGTTCATTACATCTGAGCTCACAACCTGCCAAAATTTCTTAAAAAGGAATATCGAAAAGCCATTTGGGCCAAGTGTCCCGTTTGCATTCTTGTCCCAAATCGATGCTTAGACTTTTGCACACCCGAGATCCTCCATCAGTTCCCTTGCTTGTTCATCCAAAATCTTCAGAGCCTCCTCCCACTCCATCTCCACACATTGTTTGTCCCACATCTTAGCTCCTCCCACCTACTTATCCCCTTCCTCCGATCATCTCCCACTGGAACAAACTGAATGTAATTTTGTCGCCTCCACCCACTAGCCACTTAGTGGAAAAATTTGGTGTTCGCATCTCCTTCACTAACCCACTTCTGCGTCCGGAGCCGTCAACATGGATAACTGAACTCGGGGTATCCACGACGACCAGTTCCATGACAACACCAAACTCAGGACATTAATCTGGTCGAAACCTGGACCCGACCATAGCCACCAGAAAAATAGGTCAAACTGGTTCGAACCATCTCTTGTGCTACCATTGCCAACTTTTGCTCCTTTAGATGTCGAACCACAATAGCCTTCCAGTTTGTCAGAAACACCAAACTTTCCTCCACCCAACCCATTTTTTCAACTAGTATCCTTTTCCTTCCTTCGGACCCATCCATTAACATACTCCATCATCGTCGCCCCTTCATAAAGACGACCACATCTCTTTAAAAGCACTGCCCATCAATGTTGACAAAAGCATCTTGTCCGCTAGCTAGAATCATGCATGCACTTGCTAAGAGCCCCTCTAACCCATCTACAGTTGCTGGAAGCTTGAACGAAAGCAAGCATGTTCTATCACTCATGTGCGAGGTCCTAATAGAAATACCATGGACTGCTTGCGCATAAAACAAAATTTGGATTGAGGAAAGTCATCTAATATGGTCCACGACTGGCTAAATTCACCAATTGTTCCTATGTGGATGCCTGCCGTAAAGGCCCAACACCTCAATGCAAAAGGTTCACCACATACCCTTGGGTTCCACACCTTCTATCCCTCCGTCGAGCATGCTACTTCATCTCTTGTGAGCAACGATGGGTTAATCAACGCGTTGCCACATTGTCAACCACATCTTTTATTGTTATAGGCACACATGCTGTCACAACCAAGTTGTCGTTAACCACTATTGTGGCGAAGTCATCTGCAAATTCTTGCGGGAAATTCTTTAGTTTATAGGAAGGAGGCAAACACACCAAACTCCATGCCCACAATGATTTTTGAAGTGGTCCTCGAGAACTAACACTCTTAACCATTCCAATGTTGCACCACCATCTCCAAGTCCCAACGATGACTCGATGCCTTCACTAGGGCCAAATGCTCCATTTTGCAGTGGTGGCAACTACCAAACAGTCGAGTGCACGTAATCTGCCAACCTCTCTTGTGATGTCAACTTCTTACCTCCAAGTCCCCAAGCCTACACACATGCATCACGTCCCCTCTAATAGGATATGAGGATCCCCCCACTTGCAAATTCACCGATGAGATTTCACACATAAAGAACCCTTCACCTATGAGAATTCACCGATCAGTACACACTTAAGGGCAGGGCGCTTAAAAGGAACCCATGCAGCCATCGGCTTTGAGCTTTAATCCTTTTAGACCTCTTGAGATGGAGCAACAATCCTTTGTGTGCACAGTCTACTGCATTGAAAGCATATAACAGGGTTACAGCACTCTCTGTGTGGTGGGTGATGGCCTTTCCCTTTGCGATAGAGTTAACTGACTCTCCGTGATGCTACTGTCACCCACCTTTCTCTCACTCCATCGGCCAATGTCTTCATCGAAGATGAAGTCACAAAACCTATTTTTGTCCTTCCTCAAACCACTAACTATCATAATCACTCTAACTGGATAGGCGGGCCCTCTTTGCCTTTATCATCATGCTTCTCCTTTCCCACACATTCTCTTGTTCTGGCTTTTAGATTAATATAAAACAGATGCATTCAACTTCTAAAAATCTTGGACATCTTTTAGATATTATATATTCTGATTACTTTTTTATGACAGTCTTCTTTGTTATGCTTCCTTTCAGTAATTCTTTTTTCTTATTTTTTAACTAAATCATGTTTGTAAATTAATCGTATTTTCATTTCACGCTGAAGATCATTGGTGAGATAAGTGTATCTGGGGCGACATATCGATCTATGGAATTTGTGGGATCAGCTGTTGAAAGCTTAAGTGTGAGTATTTGAAAATGTCTTAATGAGTTATTAGATAGTAACCATTCTCCTTGAAAATGGCTGATAACATTGCAGAGCATTGTTTTGTATGATTTATAGATGGAAGAAAGAATGACACTATGCAACATGGTGGTTGAAGCTGGGGGTAAAAATGGTGTAGTACCCGTTGACCAAATAACACTTGAATACCTCGAGGCAAGTGTTTGCTTTTTTAGCTGATTAATTCTTTTGATTGTTCCATGTTTGACATACATTTTACCATGTCTAGAGCATTCTTGTTCTCATACTATATTGTTCTGGAAGTTCTCATGTTGATTTGATTTTTGAGTACTTAAAACTGTTGATTTTTTAGATTGATAAGGCCACCCTATCACTTCCATTATTTTCTACAACCATTAGCATGAAGTGAAACAATTCCTTATTTATCTAAAGTCGTGCTAATGGGATAATATTTTCGAACTTAAAATATCTTCTGTACTCTCGAAGTAAATATTTAATAGTCAACTTGTTTTGTTTCATTTTCAGGGTAAGACTTCAAAAAGTTTTGAGCCGGTTTACAGCGATGGGAAGTCTAGGTATCCACTGATGGAACTGTTACCATTCTTGCTTTTGAGGCTTTTCTCTTGTTTAGTTAATATCCACATTAACTTAAGTTTAATGTTTATCTAAAGCTAATACGCACCAATAGTTCAGATTGGACACATATTTAGCTACACATTTGTTACCTCGAAGTGTAAGCATTTACCATGCTATTCTTGGTGAGAATCTATGTAACTACACCTTTGATTAGTATTGTATGTCAAAACTAAGAAAGTTAAATAAGATTCAAGTAATGGTTAGCAATGCAAAAATCGAATGGTGAAATTAAGGTCCATGTTTTGTTTGCTAGTGACGGGACACAATAGATTTGCTTGTCTAAGGAGGTGATGGATCGTGATGGTAGTGTTTACATATCTAGAAATTCACCCGCAATTGTCATCAATTGTTCGTTCACAACATGGATGAATAGTTTTGTGCTTCCGAATTGAGTATTGTGGGCAATCAAACCAACTCTTGATGTTGTAGGGTGGCACACTTGCTGAAGAACGATATTTTTGAATCAAAAAGGGAAAACATTTGTCGCGGTATAAAGTAAAAGTGGTTAAATTACAGAAGTCAAGTCTCGAGGAGAGATCTAACCAGGTGAAGAACATTCTCAACAATAAACCGCTCAACTCTGATAATGACATCGTCGAGTGTAAACTGAATAACTCATAACGTTTCTATTGGAGGAAAATTCGCCTGAGGGGTACCCGTGGAATCTTATTCCACGGGACCCCCAGGCGAATATATATTTTGTTAACTACCTCAAGGAAGCGTGACTTGAGGTCACGGCTTCCATAGTAGGGAGCCGTCATTTGAAGTCACGTCTTCCACTGAAGGAAGCTGTGGTCACAGCTTTCTCTGCTTCTAGGACAGACAAGTCCCCACCTATGGTGGTGGGGACTTGTCTACATAGCACATACACAAAACATACATAACACATATACATTGATCCAAAGAAGAGATATATAGAACATAAGAAGGTTTTCATTCCATATACATTCAATATACATTGTGATACAAAGAAGGTCTTCACTAATTTACAAATACATTACACACGTTTCCTTCTCCGAAACACTCTAAGTTTAGGTGGCCTTTCGTTAGATTCCTGCGGTAGCGCCTCAGGATGCAGTTGGCTTGAGGGCATGTTCTGGCTAGCTTCATCAATCCGTGAGATCATAGATCCATCGAGTGCCCCCACATCGTCCATATGAAGTACTGGAAGCGGAGAGCATCGTGAAGGGCCGACGTCAGAAGGACCCCTCTCCTTCACCGGGGCGGTTGGTGTGGATATGCTACTAGGGATGCAATGGTCCTGGAACATAGTTTGAAAATCATCAGCAGTAGATGCTCCGACTTGTCGTCTCGGACCACCTCCAACTCTTGATCTTTCACGTCCTCGTCCATGTCCTCGTCCACGACCCCTGTCAATAGGAGTTGGTTCCTCGGAAACCCCTTCTTCATATCCTTCAGCTTCCTCATCATCATCTGGCCCATCTCTAAACTGTCTCTCGATGGCTTCTAATAGTCACTGCTCAGAATCAACTGCCAAAATGCCACACGTTCTGGATCATCCCTTGCCAGATGGATGTCTCCAAACCTCGATACCTGCAAAATGAGACATACTCGAGTCATATTCCTTCTATGTTGAAAATGAAATGTTAATGCAATTGTTACTCACAACAAAGTCCATCATGCACCCGTATATACCAATAAACTGTCGGGTGATACGGTTATACCCAAGGTTTTAAAAAACGCGCCTCAAGACGCTGAGGCATACGTCTCGAGGCTTTTTTCACCAAAAACCACCTCGAGGCGCAGGAGGCGTATGTGAAATCGGCAACTTACGCCTCGAAGCTATGAGGCATTCATCGAGGCGTTGAGGCGCTGAGGCGCTTGTGAGGCATACGCCTCACCTCGAATATATTTAAACCTTAAAAAGCCCCAAAATAATTGGAGATGAGAACCCTCCAAGCCAAAGGCACCATAACTCTACTTCCGACAGGCTTTGTGTATGTTTCCACAATTCCTTTTGCAAATACTGCAAAAGGTTCATCTTTTTAGTTTAAAAATTTGATCATCTTTCTAATGCATAGTGAATGCCTATTGACAGCCATCTACCATCCTCTTTTTTCCATTCAGAATGCGACAATGTCCGGCAACAATGTCCAGTGAAAGAGATTAAAGGATATGATCTGTAAAATACATAAATACAGATATATATATATATATATTTTCTCTAAAATGAATGCAAATTTGAGAAGATGTTCTTTTACGTAGAGATAAACCATGATAAATGCATGGTTCCCTTCCCTCAATGGTCAGAAAAAGGTGCAAGATCTTTATTGTAGTTATTCCTTGAATGTTCAAAAGATATCTAAGCTGTTTACACAAATGCAAATCAAAAGGCAATATGGCATCCTTGTAGCAGTACTGCTTGTAATGGACACTAGAAACTTTCTTATTTTGTTAATCAATATTATAACTTTCATGTCAGGGACTATAATGCATTCTTATTTCTAGCATTTTTCTACAAAATTGTAGATATGTATAGTTTTTAACCTAAAACTGAGGCTTACGCCTCGACCGCCTCGAGGCTTACGCCTCGCCTCGTTTACGGGAAACCGCTTCGATCTGCCTCACGTTTTTTAAAACCATGGTTATACCTACTCATGTACTCATCTGTCATCCCATCTCCTCCTGGCACTATGGGGACCGTCTCCACAATATAATCTCTCCTGTGCTCCCACATCCCCAAGAAGTTAGCGTGGAATTGAATCCGATTGACGTTTATCTTCCCTCGCAGATCTATCGAGTGGAGCTTTGGACATGTGTTGCATGGGCCTGGTATCCCCTGAATTGCTCCAAACTGTCGTAACACGCGATCCGGAGTGTATAACTCAACTAAGGTTGCAAAATTCGGTAGTCGGCACGCGGTCGGTCAGGTCACTGACTAAGGATTAATCGGTAGTCGGGCGATTAATCGGATTTAGTTGGACTTTAATCGGCTTTGATTTTTGAATATATAAATCATTTTTATACATATGTTATAATATATTTACATAGATTTATATAGTTTTTTGCTATCATAGTGAATCAAAAGAAGTAATTGAATTTAAATAAAATATTAAGCTTATTAGAACAAGTTTGCTTTTAAAAAAGTTAGAAAATATGGTATCTCTAAGCAAAAATTGGTTGACTAGTGGACCTAGTCGGAATTAGTCGGTACTCGGTCGGCCACCCCACTGACTAGACTAGTCGGACCTGCTAGTCAGGCTAGTCGGATGACTTTCACAACATTGAACTCAACCAAACAGAAATGAATCAGTGGTACTCTTGGAACATGAAGATCCGGTGCTTCCAAGCAATACAGAGGAAGCATCTGCATCGCATCTGCAGTGTACGGCTTCCAAACAACCTACCAAAATAGAAAGAATTTTATTAGAATTATGGGTCAAATGCATCTGAAGGTCAAATGTTTAAATTCATACCTGTGACGCAGTCTGAATGTCAAATGCATCTCGATATGGACGCACCACATGTGTTGGCTCTGTAGTGACATCAAACTGTGCCCGCCAATGGCATCCCCTAATAGCCCCCCCCAATCGGGCCTTCGGTGTACCGTGGGGTTAATGTGAGGAAAATGTTCCCATGCTCAGATCTGCAGTAGGACCAAATGCCCACATATCTCTATTGCTTCAGCCTTAGATGCTATGCACAACTGTCTGTAAAGGAAAGCCAGGCAAGCAGATCCCCAGGAAAACTGTCCACATGCCTCCGTGTCTTCGAGCAAGGGAAGATAAATCAGAGAAACCTCATTGCCGGACTTGTCCGGAAAGACAACTCCGCCCAAGAGCTGTAGTATATATGCACGGGCGTGCTGCAGGATGGTGACTTCAATAACATACTCTGGAAGTACGGAGAAATGCTAAACATGCCATGTCATGCGGACACGTGCATCATCAATGTTAGGCTTCTTAGGCCTCACTCCAAGAAGCCTCTCGCATAGTCCGGCTTCATCTGCAACAATTAAAAAATTGAATGGTTAAAACAAATCAATCAATGATCGCCAAAATTTAAACGAGAGAAGTGAATTGTAAAAAATTTAGTCGCAATTATCAAAAAGTAAACAACCTTGGGTAGTACGATTTGGACATTTTCTCCTATTGTGGCCGCTCTTCCGACATAACCCACATTTGTTTACACTTGGTGACCCATGGCTAATATGCCGACGATTATAACCAAGTTGACGACATGCCCTGCACTGTTGTTGGACAGGATCCTCACGCATGTCCATTTCATTATAAATCTGCTTTGATTTAGGCCGGCCTTTGGATCGTACTCTTGTTGAAGGTGGAATTTTTTTCTCTGTTGTGAATGTTGGCCATTCCTCCCTATCTCCAATGGGGTAGAAGACACTTTTATAGATGTTTTGCTGGCACTGCCTTGTATACCACGGGCCCATATACTCGTCAACATCAATATTTAGATGTGCTAGAATAACGCATGCATGAGAGAAAGGGATTCTGTAGACCTGCCATTTCTGACAGGTGCAAGACAAGTCACTCAGTAGGACTGAATGTTTCCTTCCGTCCTTTAGACCAAACTGTGTCATCTGTTGCCCTGTGATGACTTCATAAAAGTGTAATGGAGCACCCCTGATTTGACTGATTCGATGACTGTTGCTCTTATCCATCAACCTCTTTAGCATGTCAGCAACGTATTTGGTGAATCGGTCACCACGCGCAAGATGAGATATTGCCTCACTATGACGGTCGTAGATATATTGAATGTAATTGTAGTATGTCTTCTGCACCAAAGCTGCCACAGGAAGTGATCTTGCATCTTTCAATACAACGTTATAACTTTCGGAGAAGTTAGATGCCATGTACCCAAAACGACGTCCACCATCAAAAGCCAAAGTCCATTGATCTCTAGGGCAATTGTGCATGTCAAACCAGTACCATGCATTTTCGTCCATTTCTTTCAACTTGTCCATGTAAGTGGTCTACTTTCTTTGAGTATAAGCCTTCCCAGTCCTCATTATCAGGCTCTTCATTGTCTTATTCTTCATGACATCATTGAAGTTACTAGCAACATGATGTAGATAGAAACGCCAATACACATAGGGCGGTTGAAATTGCACTTCTTGGCACCGCATGGCGGAACGAATTCCTGGTGCGCGATCTGATATAATACAAATTGGACCAATACGATCCTTAAAAATATGAACTCGAACTCTCTCCAGAAACCAACACCAACTGTCTTCGTCCTCCTCGTTCACGAAGGCGAACACAAGAGGTAGGATGTGATTTGCTGCATCAACGCCACACGCAATGAGCACCTTCTTCTTGTACCTACCATACATATGAGTACCATCAATGCTAACAACAGGTCTGCAGTGTCTCCATACACTGATACATGGACCAAATGCCCAGAAAACCCACTTGAATAGCTTCTCATATCCACCAATAGGTTCCCCATAGAGATAGGTCACGGTTCCTGAGATTGATGTCTCCCATGCACGAAATAGGTACGGCAATTCATTGTATGAAGTCGCCCAATCACCGTATACTGTTTCTATTCCCTTTCTCCTAGCATCCCATATCCTCCGACGACTCACCATATACCCGAACTCATTAGAAATTGATTGTTGCAGGTATGAAACATTCACTGCTGGTGAAACCTTGATTTCATTTAGAAATTTCTGTGCCATGAAGTTGACATCAAGTTGAGGGTGATCTTGGTTTGCTACGTGATGCAAGCAAGTATGTGGTGCATCTAATTTGAAATCACAATGAGGCCATCAAGTGGGCGACGATGTCCATGCAACCGTCAAAGGCAACCCCTGCTCTTCTCGCTACAATAAATAACCCATACATGACGGTCAGATTCATGCACCTCAAAATTGTAATGATGCTTGATGTGAAACAACTTGATCGAATAAATCAAGTCTTCTTTGGACTTGAAGGTTATCCCATTTCTTAACTCATCTGAGCTTGCCATTCCGTCATGAATTCCCATAACGTAATCACCGTTACGGATGTAACCATCACCGCCTCGTGTGTTATAAAAGGGAATGCTAGACTCAACACACACCGTCTCGTTCTCATCGTTCAACATTTCTCCATCATTATTTTCCATTTCATCATCAGTGTTCTGCTGGGTATCCTCCATCATACGATCAATATCTGGATCGTGGTCCTCCCCTATAGTGTACATAGGGTCATTCAGAGAGGGTCCCAAAGGTTGGGGAACAACATGTGTTCTTGGAGCTATCGCAGCAGCTTGGCGTATACACATAAGAACTCTTGTGCGCACAAGGTCAATAAATAAAACTGGTCTGTAGGAGCTTCCCCATCATCTTAGCGTAGTTCAAAACATCGTCAATGTCACAATCATACTCCACATCAATTAAAAAGTCTTATTATTCTCTGTTATTCTGTGCACGTAACTCTGAACCGTTGGTTATGTCAATACGAAATGATTTTGCAATCATCTCGACCAATCCATTGAATGTTCAAACCCATCCCAATTTTTATGGGTTTCACCCGACCTCACTCGTATCTGACTTCTTTGCCATCCTTACAAATCTTTCCAATAACATGGCACAAGTACAACACTTCCATTGCTTTGACTATCTTGAAAAACATGAGTAATTAAAATGTGTGGCTTATACAAAACCAAAAAAAAATAATAAACACACAATGCTAGGGTTCACTCACAGTGGATGAGATGGAGCACTTCTACAAGAGGAATGGGAGGAGGTGGCGGGCACGGGAGGGGACATGCACGCGGAGGGAGTGGCTGGGACGGCGTAGAATGGCGGGATGGTTGGGGGGAGGCTGGGGCGTGCCGCACTTGCTGGACGAGGGTTCTATGTGCGTGGGGGGACGGACGAGTCACGCTCTGTCTATATTCGACCCATAGCCGTGACTTGAGGTCACGGCTTCCTTCAGTGGAAGCTATGACTTCAAGTGATGGCTCCCTACTATGGAAGCCGTGACCTCAAGTCACGGCTTCCTTGGAGTAGTTAACAAAATATATATTCACCTGGGGTCCCGTGGAATAAGATTCCACTGGTACCCCTCAGGCGAATTTGCTTCGTTTCTATTGTTTTTGCACATTTCAACAACATGCATGAATTGGCACACGACTAAGTTGTCGCATAAATTCAAAGGTAAAGAGATATCTATCCAAGCAATGTTAGTTGAATACAAAACCTGTTGAGTGCATGCACAAGAGTGGAATAGTTGATTGAGGTATTTAAATGTTAAATCGCAGATGGGACAAGTGTGTCTTTACGATGGTCTTGCATGTCCTGGTCAATGTCCTCTCCCGATGCTGGACTCAAAGGAAAAACTTTATCTTCACGGGTATGCACAAGGCCTAAATTAATTTGCAATCGTGTTCCTTATCCCTGGTACTGCACGAAGACGTGAGTTCACAATTCACCTTCGTGATTGGGAAGTGGCCATCCCGTTAGACCCATGATCCCCCCTCATAGATGGACCCCACATATCTGGAATTGGGACTCATCGATCGAATAAAATCAAGAAAGTGTTGATCAGAAAAACCTGAAGTGAAGGTTATCGTTCACTGGTTGTTTATCCATGTCCTGTGTGCAAACGTGCCATGATCCTCAGCCAAGATGAATAAGCGTTCTGGTTGTAGAGTGGATCCTGTATCGTTCTGGTTGTAGTGTGTTTTTGTTTTTCCTTCTGGTCCTTTTCCCTTTTGTTTTGATTAAATAAATTTGAGGCGGACACCACTGAGTGTTTTCCCCTACCTTTTAGACTTCAAAAAAAAGATGAATAAGCGAGTGAGTGCTCAATGGACCTTCATCGGTCCACTTGTCCAATTAGAATCTAACCGACATTCCATGTCCCAATACAAATTGCACATAGGAGAGTCATGAATCACATTACATATCTTTTCCAGAATGCCGTTGGTGAGTGTCTTGACCTTGGAAGAACAGATGGGTGACCAAAAAGTCATAGATGCTTTGCATCAAATGACAAGAAAGAGTCATGCCTCGCTTGCATCTGGGCGCTGTGGCTAGCTAGGAACGCGAAGATTTTCAGGGGCCAAAGGTTCTACAGGGAGAACGTTTTAGCGCATGTAGATTTACTTCTGGGTGACTGGCCGCTCCGGTAATGCTGTGGCCGCGTGTTGTTGCTTGGGTTGTGGTCTGGTGTATCGACAGGGACCCTCTCGATCCCTGATGTTTACATCTCTTTGTACTTCTCTTCTCCACTCCCTCGTTTGGTCTTTTTAATAAAATTTGGGGCGAACACCACCATGTGTCTCCCCCGAAACGTTTTGATTTCAAAAAAAAAAGAAGAAAGAGTCATGCCGCCTCATAGTCTGGCCAACCCACTTGAAAAGAAGCACTTTGTATCTTCCAGATGGTGGACACCAGCCCCCCTAACTGATCATTAATTTTTAAATTACTTTTCATGCATATAAAGATTGTTGGATGAGTTTTTACTTAGACCTAATTTTATTTTCTCTGCTGCAACCAAATGTGCAACATGATTAATATGTAACGTATTCCATCCCATGTTCGAAAATATTGTATGGTCATATGCAATTATCACGTAAAATAAATATCACTAGTCCTATCTTTGGACCATAACACACATATAATAGACACCTTCCCAATTTCTCTTTCATATTAGACATCCATCTCGCTCCTATCTATGGGCTAGTTTACAGACTTCTAAATGTGCCTTAATTTGGGTCGGGCTTTGGAGTATTGGTCTTGGGACTTACTAGGCCCAACTCATTCCGAAAGTCTACTTCGGGTTTTATTACGACCCAAAGACCGCCTAGTAAATTTCAGATATGGGTTTTGGTCGGGCTATGTGGGTTGGGTTTTGGGACAAGTCGGCCACCGGACCAATGCGCAACCCTAGGTGTTGCCCTCTAGAGCTTCCATCATTTGAGCATGAGACTGTTGTTAATATCACCTTCAAGAGTACACACCTGCCTTGCCTTGAAAGGCAAGGGGCCTCCCACCCTGCCAACTTCTATTCTAATCTCTCAACCATTAGTAACCAGTCTGAATGACACCTTCTGCAACTAGAGAGCGGCAACCCCGGGCAAGTGAAAGGAAGACATCCACATGGGGCCGGATGATCACCACACACTCTTTGATCTCAACTTCAGAAAAACTGAACGAAACTAAAATGGATTTTGATTTTCTGACTGCAAGGCCTTAGGCTTCTCCAAAATTATCAAGTTCAGTGCTCTCACCCATAAAAATGGAGGGAAATAGTCACGACTCTAAAACCAATCAAGTTTTTCTTTATGTTGAATTCAATATTATTGGTGAAACTTCTCCATCATTTCCTATTCATGGAACCCGGAGTCCACCTCACTCCCAGTTGTCTCAGGTTTTGCATTCCCGAAGGCCCCAACTTTGTTTCATAAAGAAATCGGATATCCACAGCTTAATCTCGAAAGTAACATCCAACCATTCTTTTCTTCATCACTCATCCCTCACTTTCTATGATACATTTAATTGATTAACTGAAGACAAACCCCCTATCTTTGAATCATACATCCTTTTATACGTGATCTACATCCTTTCCCGCCATCCGATATAACACACCAGTTCCTAGGACTGGTTCCTAAGCATCAGTATCTATCATCAAGCTTAGGCATGTGCACATTTTGCTCCTGTAAGCCACAATTCCCGTATCAACAACCACGTGTTTGACGAAGACCGAGGTGACAATTTTCCCTACTTCCACACAAAAGGAGCGGTCAGGGTCATTTATGTAACCTCCCTCGGTAAGCCATGTCCGTTTCCTAAAAGCAGACATTGGAGAGATGTCCCCGCCCTTACCACCTACTTGGAACATGTGCTTCATAATAGATCGGGGAGGTGTCTTCTTTCCCAGAACTTGATCCCGGACCCTCTTAATGTTAGCCCGATAGAGTGGAACATTGTTATTAAAGTCAGAGCTAATAGAATCATCCTGATTTGCCTTTCAAAATTCGGAGTTCATGCGGGTAGTTGAATTTCTCGATGGTGAACACGATCTTGTATATTGAAACCGCTCAATTGCATATCTTTGTAGCGAGTGACAAATGGGCTCCATCGAAGATGTTGCATGCATTCCGTAGGGATTTCATTGCATCTTTTGCGAAATTCAGCTCATATCGTTCAACTTTCATATTTGCCTGCAATTGTTCTTCGATGACATCAGGGCTTCGTTTCTTCCAACAGAAGGTCATCGTGACTCGTGAAGATGGCACCAACTTGGATTGCACGTCGAAAATTCCATCGTCATCTTTGCCACCTCAATAATGTTTGGGAAAACGAAGCCACCAAGCTTGAGTTGAAATGTCGCTGATAAGACAGGCTCAAAGGTACATTGATGACGACGACAACCTTCTTGGATGTACTTGCCACCACGCTGGTGGAGAGTACCTCCTCCAACATCCCCACTATTGAAATCGAGGACACCGAGGCGTGATTCTGCCATCATTCGATCAGTAAGGCATTTGCAAAGACCGATATGTGACACAATCCAGTGATGTACATTTTCATTTACGACTTGTCCTTGTGTGTGTTCTTCCGCTCCAATTGTCCATCCGGAGGTAGACTTGTCCTGTGTCGTGTGTGTGTGGCTTGGATCAGTCCATTCATTCTCTAGTTAATTGAAGTATATAAGCTACATTTGGACTTATCATGTTAACTGCTATACAGTTGGGTTGTTTAGACACCTGTTTGAAAGTTGTTTGTGGCACAAATAGGATACTGAAATGGATGTGTTCCAGCTTATAACAGACTGGACTGCTTCTGAAAAGAATAAAACAGAGTTGAGTTATTCTGATTTGTCACTATTTGTAGAGACCCATCAGTGACATCATATAGATTGGAAAAGCTATTGAAGACTGGACGTCCGGGATGAAGGAAAATCGACGCCATTGTAAGATGGATAATGATCCTTTTAGCTGGGGAAGGTAGACGACGTCTTGGAAGTACTGTTATGCTTGATTTTTCTTATATGGAGCAGTGGGACAATTATCGGGCATTGCCTGGGTCTCCATATGTTTGAAACCAAATAAATCTGGCAGACATTCCATCTTAGTGTTTGGAATAGTCTTGATCTTGATTTTTGTTTGGATTTATTGATGCGCAAGTTACTTAAGGAAAACATCTACTGTTTTTTGTTGCTGTTGTATACATTCTTGCAAAGGCCAGTCATTGTGTCTACTCAGCTTCTTTTTAATCCTATTAAACTTTTCTGATGGACAGTTTTTTATATATTTTGTAGATTTTTCTCAGAGCACCGGTTTGATGTCTCCAACCTTGAACCAGTTGTAGCAAAGGTTTGCTAACCGCCTCCTGTTTCTGTTTGTTTTTGTTATTTGTTAATCTTGGATAATTTACATGTTGATGTAGTTCATCTGTTGATGGTATATCATATTATCATAGTTAAATGATGTTTGTTTGCAGCCCCATTCTCCCGATAATCGTGCACTAGCTAGAGAATGCAAGGATGTTAAAATAGATAGAGTGTATATCGGTTCTTGCACTGGTGGGAAGACTGAGGATTTCATGGCTGCTGCTAAGGTGTTCCTTGCATCAGTAAGTAGATAATTTTGTCTTCTATAACCACCATTGTTTTCTTCCTGCTTACTATTTTGAGTAAGAATTTATTTGTTTACCATTCTGGCTGTTTTTTGGGTGATGAGATTGTTGTTCTTTCAAGACCTCTTTTTCGTCACCTTTAAAAATAACAACAAAGCATTTTCCCACATTAAGTAGGGTTGGCTACATGAATTTTTTCATCCATTTAGATCTATCTTGGGTCATTCTCGGGTTTAAATCCAAATAACAAGGATCTCTTCAGATAGTCTCATTCCGAAACTTCTTGGGCCTTCCATCACATGTACTTTAGAAAAGCTACTTCAATCTTCATGATTTAAGCATTCAATTCCCTCTCATTGACTATTTTTCAGGAGGCTGCTTATGAGCTTAAGAAAGCTTTTCACTTAGTCAATTTGCAAATAAACAAATGTTTTAATGCAAAGCAAACACTGGCATCCTTGTCAAAAGAACTTTTAGAGAGCAGGTGTATTTGCTTTTTTTCTTTCATTATTTTTCTAGTGCATATTTATGCAATCTTGTACCCATTTAAATGGTCTGGTCGTAGTGCAATGTACCTACCACCCAAAAGACTAGGGTTCAAATCCCCCCATGTGGGGGTTGCATTAGGTAGTCGACAACCAACGTAAAAAATAGCCGAATCTTTTAGTATGGATTTGAGTAAGAATCTTTGTAGCCGACCTGACTTAGAGAGGGAGAATGCTTTGCTATTTTTTTATAGTTATGTCATCATTCATTGTACCCTAGACTTTCTCCTCTAAATAAGCGAGGCATAGGATCTTATAGTTATCAAGCGATTTTATTTTTTCCCATGGCCTATGAGCTCCATCCTAGATTGATAATATGATACCTTAAATAAACCTACATCCTCTTATTAAACTAATTCAAAGGGACATGCGAACCTTGTGTCATCGAGTTCCATTAGAGTTGCCACATTCAACCACCGACATTGTGTACACGCATTGCCAACGACCACATATAGTTGATAGCGGTTTCTATCCAACCTCAAGGGAACCTGCGTCATCGATAGGACACCAGCATTACTGCTGACCATATTTTTTTCTTCTGAACTTGTGTGCCAATGTGAACCCCCTCAGATCCGGATACCCGTTTACGCCGCCTTCGCAATATTATATTCATTAAATATCGCATTGGTATATGAAATTATGGAGAAATTTTTCGCGCTGCTTTGCCTTTACGTATGAAATTCACATTCATGAATATTTTAGCAATTACAGAACATAACACTAACAAGTCTTTTCATTAGTCCTCATAAATTTATAACATGTACGAGGAGTCTGCCAGTACATACAATATTCCCAAATTTTTGTGCATAAGAAAAACGGATGCATTTACATTATGAACCGAATAAAAACTGAGACAAAAGTATACGTACCATATGGTATATTTACGGTCACCAGACGCCATCAAACCACTACTACGCTGAAGGCTCCTTGCCTGCCATGCGTGAAAGGAAGAAGTGGCGTCAATGGTTGCTGGTACTTCCCCAAAACTTATAAAAATAAACATGCGTTTAATATGTTCAAAAACAAGCAAGTATAAAAACAGGAATAACTCAAAATTTATTTCTACTTGCGTATGTAAAAAGGTTTTTTGAGTTGCTTGTAAGCACCTCCCATGATCACCCATTATTCCAAAATTTTCCATATAAAATATTTTATTATAATTGATTGATCATAAGTATGCATATATTATTCAGAGATCGTGTTTGCGAATTTTGATGATGAGAAAGTTGAGATTGGAAAGATTTCTTGATTTTATTTAAATTCTTAAGTTTAGTGGATAGTCTGTGGTCTTGGTCTGTGTGTGACCTCACACTATGACTCTAAGACGTGGGGAGTGCCTTAGGGTTGGGGTGCTTCCGTAGACATGCGGTGTTGTATAATACATGCTAACTAAGTTCCCAACACGTCCACTAGCTTATAGGAATTTTGAATCAAATCTTATTATAGTTACTTCCAACCAACTCAACTTTGATTATAAATATTTCAAACTTCAACTGCAACTGTCTCGGATGTAACTCTAGATAACTTAGATATAGACATGGATGATTTGGATGTCGAATCGCGAAGTCTGTTGGTGAAAGTAAAACTCAATCGGTGAGGTAACCTACAAAAGGGCTCTTCCATTTCGCCCTCTAATTGGAAGTGCGGTCCAATAGAGGGAAAGGTGTACTCTAGAACTACGCCCCTGAGACGGGTGAGGGGGACTCTCCGGAAAAGTCACTGTACAAAAACGGCCCGACCGGTAACGAACAAACGAGCTCGTACAAAACCAAAATCAAGGATCCCCCACATGGGTATCCTAAATAGAGGTGTCAGCGGATTGGTCCAAAATCGGGATCCCAACGTGGCGTAAAAACACCGCGAGCTCGCGTAAAAATCGTAAAAGGGACTTGGATCCTAGACCCGCGCACTTGGCGGCCGCTGCCCTATCTGAGCTTCCTTTCCTCCGCCCAGTTGAGGGTCACTGCGCCCTCGCACAGTCAGGTGTAAAGGTCACCATAATTAGCACTAATATCTGTCAATCATCACCGATTCTCAATATTTTCACTTGATCACTGATTTACAATTATATGGATGCACCTGATTATAGATTCAACTCGCATTCCAATGAGAAAATTAGTATTGATAATGAACGGGAGCAAGTCTTTTGCGCCCAAATTAAGAATAGTAAACCCATGATAAGATGTATTGTGATCACCTCCTTCCTTAAGGACAAAACTTATCTGAGTCGAGTCACCATAAATCCATCAAAGAACATGAATAACTGAATCAACTTTTGTAGTGATACTTTTACCTATTTGTGGACACCTATAATCATTAAAATTCATCAAAACGAGAGATTATTCGAGTTTCTAAATAGGAAGTTCACTTATAGATAGAGTACATATTCGAGTTTCTAAATAGGTTAGATTATTTCTATCTTAAAACATGAAATTCTACCCAACACATCCAATATTATAATAGGTATTTTCCCCACAAGGTGCAGTTCTCATTGTAGGCAAACATTGCTTTTGCATACATCCAGGAACACTATTTCCCATGCAAGTCAGAACCTCCCTACGCAATAATATAAGAGCATTGCCACAGTCTGACTTTATACTTATGGGATTTCCTTATTATCTTTAATACAACTATTATCCTAATAAATAATACAAAAAAATTAATGGAGAAACAAGGGCAGTGGAACAATGTACATATGAGTCCTGTTACAACCTCAACTAACATCATCTAAAATTTCATCTGCCCAATAGGAAAGAAGTAACACATCTAACTAGGTCGTAAATTCGTTGCATGTAACAGAAACGCTACAAAAGTCTAATTAAAATACGAGATATGTGACAGAAGGCACAACATGCTGGCGAGTCATTTCTCTTTCTCTGAGAAATATGTGATTACAACACCATAACTTTAAGGTGAAACCATGTAACTTGTATATCCATAATTCTACCATGAATACAAACATGTATGGTGACTTGGTACTATATAATTATAAAACACTTCTAAAATTGAAAAGTCTGAATAAAAAAATTGAAGGACTTCACAGCAGATCATTAATATACCCATGAGTATCACCCACTGACTCAATGTATCACAACAATTATGGGACTTAACCACGGTGAATCTATCAATTTGAGATGTACTTGGAATCGCATCATTGTAAACAATCCCTAGAAATACCTTAACAACATGCTATGCAACATGCAAATAGGGAGATTGATACATACTAAAATGACTCCCCATCAACCCCAATCAATACCTTATCCAGGAAAAAAAAGAGCATAAAAAATGTGCAAATCCACATGCATAACAGCAAAGTAGGAGGGTAGAGGAGAGTGTACCTTTGAATGATCTCCAATTTGGAATCATAAGTATGTATGACTGAAATCTGGAGCAAGAAGCAGGAGCTTCCAACTGTAGCAGATGGAAAAGGGGTCCTTCCATTGCTGGAATTCAACTACTTGATGCGCAAATGTTGGTTCCAGCAGCTCACTGACAAGCAGAAATGGCTTTATGGGGAAAATGGAAAGTGCTTGAAGCTCCTCTTACGTTGGTGGGATTTGAGAGGTTATAGAGAGAATGAACATGGGTTTTTGATGATACTTATAAGGGAAAGTGGGCTCCAAATGGGTGACAAGTGTAAGAGGGAAGAGCCAAACGTGGGTTGCGTGACATTCTGCTGGAGCTGTAGTAGAATTATTTTTTTTCCAATTTCTCTTATTTATTTAATATACAAAAATCGTCCGCATTCGTGTCTCGATTGTCGGATTCCGATGTGCAATGACTCGTTTTGATTGTCCCTGAGCACCGATCAGAATGAGTATAATATTGATATATTTTTGATCGGCTTTGGATGCCTGAAATTTTTGAGATACGATTTCGGTTTATTGTAAATTTTGCGATTTTAAAATATCAAACGATCTCCGATTGATGAACGGTCGATTCCGTTGGTCTTGTTTCGTTAAACAGGATTTTTAGGTAATCTCTGTTTGTTTTGCAGTTTTCGAATTTGCGTCGCGGCTTTTTCGGGCACGCATTACGATGCGATCGATTTTTGGTCGATTTCGTCCGAACGACTTTTGATTCATGATCAATTGATCGATTTAGGTTGTTTAGCATTGACCAACAACATTATTGGGTTAATTGGACCCAAATCGGATCGGTTTCGGGTTTGGTTGGAAACCGGATGTTACAGCCAACATTGTGTGTATGGAGTCTATGGACTTCTGTTGAGAGCTGTAGATGCTAAGGGAATGTTACTGTGGTTGAAATTTTTGATAAGCTGTCTGACCTCATTGTGAGCATGAAGTCCACCTTTGTATCTTTCGGTATGACGAAAGCTTAGACAGAGGGGCGTGGTTGGATTTTGGGCACACCAACAAGAACATGCCTTTATCCTATCTGGGACTACTGCTTTATGGAGCAAGCTCATCTATTTCGATCAATCCCTCTTGCAGGAGAATATGGATCACAAGCTGGTTGTTTGGAAGTCTAGATTCATGTCTAGAGTAGGGACATTGGTATTGCTGAAGTCAGTTTTGTCATATATCTTTTTTTGTACGTGTGGTGCATAAGTCGCACGTGGGTGTTCATCGAGGCTTGTATGGATGGTGCGAAGATTGATCTGCTCAGGTTTTGATCAAGAAAGTCGGGGTACTGTGATGGTTGACTGGGGCTTGGTTATGATACTAACAGAAGAGGGCGACCTCCGGTGTATTGAAGCTAAGGATATGAACAAAGTCATGTTTATAAAGTAGGCAGTGAGGTGACGATGGGGATGATCTTCTATGTAGACTTCTGGGAGTTGTCCATAGCTTTTCCTCATTGGAGGTGTTAGTTGAACAAAGTCGTGTTACATGCTTTATTATTCAGGACACAGCATCTTTCCTTAGGCTGATTCTTGGGACAATTTGATTTTTAAATTCGGAAAGAATGATTGGTCAGACAAGGGGATTGTGTGATACTTTCTAGAGGTTTTTGCTTGTGGTTCATCAGGACATGGTAATTGTCGATGTTGATCTGGCTCTATTCAATTGGATAGAACACGGGTCCTACTTGTTGCTCCAAGTCCTCTGGACAGAGCCACCTTGATTTCGTGAGGCTGATTTACTTCTGAGCATTATGGAATCCCCAACCTGGCACAAGGATCATTGGGTATGGTATGACAGTGTGTATAAGGTGCTTTGAATGACACGCATCAGCGTAACATGAGGAGCCTCACAAGGTTGTCGGTTGCTGTGAGTCCAAGGCACCTTGGAAGCTGAAGATCTTCATGTGGTTCCTTCATAGTATATGCCTATCATCTGCTGGTAACTCGGATTGGAATATGTTGGACATTTCTTGTTTTGCTGCGAGTTTGCTATGAAGATGTGGATGATTGTGAGGCTGGGCTAGGTTGGTTATGGAGTTCTTTGGGCGTGTTAGTATTCTGCTCTTGTAGGGATTGTGCGAGGCCTCTGGTTTTTCTTTGGACCTCTGACCAGTCTGAAATGTTGGGATTTTTTGTCAGGAGAGATTCTATGCAGCGAATGTGGTGGCTCTTACCAAGACTTTTTTGGAGTCATAGTTATCGTATTTGATTTATGATAAATATTCGTGGATGCACCGGAATTTATGTTACATATTTGATTCTGCCATTTCTTTATTTAAAAGGATATCCTTCTGTTGTGCCTACCACATGATCAATACATTGTTGATTCCATCACACGTATGGACAACATGCACATAAATTTAATGGTTTCAACATCTAAATTAGGTGCTTCCAGTGCTCTCTTCGTGTCCTTTGCCATTTTTCTTGCTTATGTTGCTTCATTGTCCTGGTAGTTCTACTTTAATGGCCATTAACCATCACATTATATTAGAACACAGTTCTCCGAGATGCATACAACAGTTTCGCGTTCGCGGCATGTGCCGCATTCTCTAAATAATTCCGGTGCATGCCCTTAAAAACCAAAATATTCCTCTCGTTTCAAATTGCCTAAAGTGCACTGTCCAGCTCCCATCTTGACGTCTCATGTGCACAAGCTCCCCTGTTCCATTCCTCTAGGTATGGAGCGTGCCAATAAGGCATCCCATCCCTCACATATATCCATGGGAATTGCAGCTCTCCCCAAACCGTTAATGTTGGATAGAGTCTACAGTTGTCTCTACAAGCCTTCAGATCCTAAACTGGCTTTATTATAATTGTCTTAAACTAGTTTGCTTTTAGATGTAGTTGAGTGGAATATGTGTTGTACTTTTCAGGAATAATTTTGACGTCTATTGAATTCGAGTTAACTGCAGCTAAAACCCACCCAAACTGGCTTTACTAGAATCCATCTTAAACTCAAAATCATGACTAGTTATGTCATAAAGGCGGATTATGGTCATGAACTAAGTAAAATGAAGTCTTTTCTGCACAAAATCACCACTTATAGGTTATAATGATTTTTGGTCATGTTTTTTCTTTGAGTGGAGACATGTTATTTTGTTATTGGATATTCTCAAATTTGCTGTCACAATTCTGTCATAAATTGTTATTGCTATAGTTTTCAAAATAACACCTTGCTAAATTGCCTACTTACATGAAAATCGACTTACCCCAGAAGCTATTATTGACGGTACTTCAATTTATCAATGTCTTTTTTTTTCAAAAATGTTAATGCTTGTGTTATATTTATTTACTCAGGGAGGAAAAGTTAAGGTCCCTACTTTTCTTGTCCCAGCAACTCAAAAGGCAAGTGCATATTGTTGTTGCAATTACCATTTAGTTATTATAAATATGGTTAAAATATAGTCATCACTATTTATTTTTTCAGGTGTGGATGGATTTGTATACCCTTCCTGTTCCTGGTTCTGATGGTAAGACTTGTTCGGAGATTTTCATGGAAGCTGGTTGTGATACGCCAGCAAGTCCAAACTGTGGGGCTTGCCTAGGTGGCCCTCGCGACACGTATGCGCGGTTGAATGAACCTCAGGTAACCATCTGGTATTGTTTTTTTAAATGCATTTATCATATTCTTTGCAAAACATTTTCCTGTTCTCGTTATGCATATGGCATTCGTTTTTGTGTAAATGCCATTTCATTCTTTTTTTTATTCAATGAACACAATAACAATTTTATGCATATACACAAAACTTTTGGAGGAAAACCGTGTAAGAGGTTCCAGTTATTAATTAATTTGAATTAAAACTTCCTGAAAGGACATGCCATGGCATGTTATTATATAGTTATAAACCTATTATCTTGAATTAATATGCATGTTCAACGAATATCTTATCATTGTCTTACCTTGAAAGCAAAGATACAATGTTCAGCAACGCTATGTTATTTTGGCTCGCATGGTCCTTTCAGAAGGGATCTGACATAGATATCCCTATCACTATTCATCCATCAACTGACTCCTACATAAGAGATCTTAGATCTAACGGATTGCACTTAATAATAAAAGAAATTTCAGGATTGTTTTGAGTGAATGTCCAATAGTCTATAGATATTGCCCATACCAGAGTCATGCCACACCACCATTCTCATTTAAAAAGTGACAGCTGCAAAATTTCTTGAATCTTTTTCCGTTTTACTTGCTCTCCTGCCATTACCTTCTGCCACCCATTCTTGTCCTGAATTTTTACCTTTTTGACATCTGCAAATTTTCCTGATTTTTCCTTCTACGGATTTTTTCTTTTCAGTAGCCATGGTCACCCTTCGTTGTGCCCTTGCTTCTAAAGCCCGCTCCTACCTTATCCTAAAACCAGATTTTTTTTTATCAAGAATTCTCGACATATACGAGCCTCTGATTCATTATCAAGTGAAATGCCTCTGATGTATCATAGCAAGAGCTCCACTTTCTTGAAATCGATCCACGTGCATTATCATTCCTACTTGGCATACTTCCCAACATAGCTAGGAAGGTTGACAATACTGTGCGACATAGAACTTGTACCCCATGGCAAACTAAGGAATTCTATTCGGACTGGTCTGGACTCCCTGGGGGAATTCTAACTCCAAGAGAACTCCCCTCTATAGACCAGGAAGGGACATGGAATACATGGATGCTCACTCTGGACCCAACGCTTAGGTTCTGCTGTCAAAGTCCTTACGAAGAGGGCATGAAAATAGGATTTCAGACTAGATCCATTCCTTAAAGACCCACGGGAATTGATGGAATTATCCCGCTAGCTCAGATATAGGTATCCCGAGTCTAATACCTCGTCTACCTGAGAACAACGAGTCAGACCTATCCTCTCACTCTTTTTCACTTCATTTTGTCTCTGCGGTCTCACGACTTTCATTGACACATTTCTCATCATTCCCACACATATTCTATTCTACATTATCGCTTGCCTTCTCCCTATACCCTGAACTCACTGCTACACTTGATAGTGAGTGTGTGTTCTAGACCGCCACTAATACTGAAAGATGGAAGGCGCATTACTGCCCTTTCTCAATATATTAGAGAGAACCCAACCTTTCCCGCTTGTGGTTGTGAACTTGCTCCCTTAGCTAAGGACTGGAACCTCAGTTTGCTCGAGCTCCATGATGTACTATTTACTTGCAACCCAAAACAAATTAAGGTACTGCGAGACAGAACAATTGGTTTGGTTGGAGAGAGAGGAAGAGGCCCATTCCCTTCTTCGGGACATTCCCACTCCACTGAAGGGGCTTTTGGCTAGTGGGGTAGACTGCTGATCTTCGTCGAGTAGTCTGACCCAGGATCTGTGTGTTGACCTTCGGGTCTTTTTCGGATTTCTCTTTGAATTTTCCTTTTTTTTGCGTGGTCTGAGGCTTTTCTTGATAGTTGTGAAAATCGGTAGGACGGTGCGGAAGAGTTTGTGTCATATATAGACAGAATAAATGAGTCAAGTGAAAGATCCACACCCGATTTAGGACCTTATGGCGCTCCAGAGAGGAATACTTGTATATAGATAACTGTGTCTTATTTAACAGAAAATTCCTGTAATTCATTAGTATAAGGTTTCTATTAGCGACTCCATAATAGAAAGTAATGATTTTTTGAAAGTATGAAGCAAGGGAGAGCAGTCAAGAGGAGCTGAGAGGTGTGTTACTTGAGGGGGTCATTTGATGTAAGGACCTTTGTTGTTATGAAGGTGACAAGGGTGGAATTTATCTCACATGACTAGTACGGGCCTCAACCAGGGAGAAGTTCGCAATATCATGCTCTGTCATGAGTATTCAGATTTGTGCCCTTTAGGGGGTTAGTTCCAACAGGTCTCACCCAGAAGGGATCAGGTAAATGCTCATTATGAGATGTGGCCTCTGGGATACTTGCCACAAATGTGGGTATGAGTCGTTTTCTAATAAGGGACCGGGTCAAACCTCCATTCACAGATTTAACATGGATTTTTAGCAATGGTCATGCCTCACAACTAATTCAATTCCCAGTCATCTGCATTCTTTATGGACTAAGAGTGACGCAGCATTCCAGAATGCTTGTCCTGGCTTCACAAGATGGAGGAGCTGAAGCCGCTCGTCCCATGTATTTAGTACCCACCCCGAGAGATCAGGAGCGAGGCCAAGGGATTAAGAGGCTGACCCTTGCCTAGATGTTGGGGGCAACCTTGCCTAAAGATCTGGCATGGTTCATGGGTCCACACCGTTGAGTTGTTCAGCCGTTTGTTGACCTCGCTGTTCTTAACCCCGTATTGCCTATTTACCTTTGAAGGCCATGGATATATACTTCTGGTCAACCATTCAACTCATGCAATCCTCCTAACCCCGAAGTGCAAAGGTATCTCAAAGGTGGGCCATGTATGTACACTCCACCGAGTTGTGCAGCTCACTAACTCACTTTTTTTAGAGGAAATGGGGCGTGATCTCGAGGTTTGTCACACCCAAACTTTAATCAAGACTAAATGGTGTCTGCTACTAACTTGTATACTTTTATTCACTGCAAAGTGCTAAGATATGTGCCAGAAGGGGACCGTGTAGGTAAATTTCGTTGAGTTGCTCAATCCTCTGATACATGCTCCTCTTAACCTTAAAGTCCCCAGTTCACCAGCTTTACAATCTTGCTCCTATATCTGAAAGTTGATTCTTTGCTCCCAATATATGTCCTTTTGCAGCTCTCTTCCCACCTCTTCTAGCGGTTGTCCTTCACAAAATGGCAGTGGCACTTATCACGAAACTTCCTCGTAGAGACCTTTTGATGACGTAAGGACATCCCACGGAATGACAACCTATGAAAACTTTCTACTGACTGCATGCCCTCTGGGGGTTGTGAACGACCTTCCAATAGAAAGAATCACATGGATCTCTTTCATAACAGGAAATGAGAGGGCATGGTTTGGAAAAGATCAAAAATCAAAACAGCTACGCGAAGCAGCAAGAATCTAAAGTTCGTTGATTGTGATGTCTTTTTTCCATCTTTCTTGTGTGTGTGTGTGTGTGGAATGGGGGGATGGAGATAGATTTGGGGCTCCATGTTTGGGATTTCTCTCCCAATCTCTCGGAAGAAGTGAACTCTGTCTTCTCTCTTTCTCTCCATGATCAAGCCTGACTATGGTTTTCAACAAGCAATTGGCTGAGAACTATTGTCACTGTAGGTCATGCTTTTACTTTCCCTACGATCTGAGAGCCCTATCTCCCTTGTTCTGTAGGGATTTGTGGGTGCCTTTGATGTTTTTATTAATAGGTAGATTGCTGAGGTTTTGGAAAACGTATATTATAGAACCTAATTTCAATAAAGCCATATTAGATAGGCCTTTAAAATAGACGTTGGTTGATCTTCTCTTCTCAATGACGGGCCCTCCTCGCACCATTGATGACCACTTTGACAACCTTGGTTAACAAGTCCGTAAACAATGCCATTGTAGTTGAGTCATTGAGCTTGCTGTCAGAGTCCTTCAACCCTTCTGCTTAGGGATGAAAGCTCTTGGATACATATCGAATATATGTATAATCATATCCTCATCCATTTCAAAATAAGAATACGAATGTTGATATGAATATTGTTGGATATGAAAAATGTGTTACTGTATCTTTAAAAACGAATATGAATATAAAATGAATACGAATCAGATACGAATAATAACATAAATCTTTAATAGATTAACTATAACATGCATATTTTAGATGGTTTATACATGAAATAGATATGAATATATTTATTTGATAACAATTATATCAACAATGGTGAATGCAATCATAAAATATTATTACGTAAAATTATAAATAAATTTGTGACTATATTTTTATACTAAACCAGATATACAAATACAAGTGCGAATGTTAGCGAATGCCAAAGTGATCCGTATCCACATCCACTTTAAAATGAATACGAATATGAATGTCTAAATATGTATAAAACGAATACGATAGCGTATTAGTCTATTAGATACAAATATATTCATATTCGTTGTTGTTAGAAAATATAGAATGCGGAAGCTAAACGATAAACAGAGCATAAGAACAGAAGTATGAAACAAGAAGAACAAGGATTTTTACGTGGAACCCTACTCCCAAAGGGGTGGGATGAAACCACGAGAGAAGCCTTCAAATGGGCAGATATTCTATTGAACTTTTTTGCAATGGATAAATGAGGTTTGGGGCTCCTTATTTAGCCTCCATAGAGCCTCCAAGTCCCACCACTGGTAGATGTGAGACTAAACTCATGGATTGGGTAAATGGGTCCTGCAGGAATCCATTTACCCATTTCCCTCATATATGAGTATGCCGCATACAACTTCACCAGTTTTCATATACTAAAAGTCGCATCTTGGGTGTCTTATAGCTTATCAAATTGATACATCACGTTGGTTTAGGATTTATATTCGTTGAAGACGCATTTTGAAAATTGCGACAATCCACCTTGGAGCTACGTGCATTTGAAATAATTTTTTATTGCCGGTTAGTCAGATGTTTTTTTATTGCTCAGCTTACTGTCTCAGCGTGATATACTATAGATGGTCACTGTAGTGCTGTATTCTGGCTTGGATATCTTTTATCTGTATTCTCTCTAAAGTTTAAAAATGTTCATTTTGTTTTCTCAATATGGTTTTTATTATTTCAGGTGTGTGTATCGACAACCAATCGGAACTTCCCCGGGCGAATGGGTCATAAGGAGGGTCAGATCTATCTGGCTTCCCCATATACTGCAGCTGCGTCTGCTCTGACCGGTTTTGTTACGGACCCAAGGGACTTCTTGCAGTGACTTTGGTATACTTAGTGCCACGCTTCTGTAATTTTATGGTAGTGAACTATTTATATCTATTTCTATAACTGAAGAACGTACAAGCCATCGGAAAACCCTGTGGACTTTTCTCTTAAAATGTGGCCTGGATATATTTCTGTTACGGAAATCGAGCACCAGAAGTTCTGGATGCGCGTTCAGCTGCACCTTTGCACCCATTGGATGGTCGCAATCAACCAAATCATCGAGGCTCTGGTACGAAATTTATGCATTAGAGTCTGTCTGCCATCACGGGAATGCGGTTGAACGATTACTGGATAATGAAGTTTGCTCGATATCTGATGTACTTTCCTTATATATTTGTAGTATCTAGGGCATGTTATTTCCCTTGACAGTTGTTCCAGACAATTTTGAGGGGGTGTCGTCGCAGTGAATTTGATGAATAAAATCTGTTAGATCTTGTCGTGGTTTGTTTGAGCTCTTGCCTTCTGGAAATTTGGATTACTGTAATTGATTCTGCGCATTCTATCATTGCATTTTTCATGAGAATGAGGATGCTTGGTGCATTCAAGAAGATGATTACAACCTGAAAATCCTTTTGCGTTCGAGGGGCATATATTCCCCTCTAAAAAGGCATGGCCACAACTCTGAAATGCGTAAATCCAATGGAACATGTCTGCTTAGTGTAACCAATAGGTCAAGCAATAGATGTGTTGCGGCCTTTGCAGTTACCTCATCCATATGAGCCATGCCCTTCCTTGGTCTGGAATATAGAGCTGTACTTCTTGCTCAACAGATTCAACTGTGCTGAGATGTATGACTGACATCATGAAGATACAACTTCCTTTGTCCTTTGACTGACATCCCGAAGATCCATGACTGTCGATCATAGTCGTTCTTAACTAACTTGACGATTTTACCGTAATTTGAGTTCATGACGCCTTAGACTTTAGGATTATCATCTTTTAGGAGTGCACATGGATTGGATTAGTTCGGATTTTTGCTTAATCCAAGTCCAATCCAATCCATCCAATATCCAATCCGATCCAATCCATCCAATATCCAATCCGATCCAATCCATCAGATTACAGATTGAATCGGATTGGTTCGGATTTTTACAATTACATTTTTCTGTTCAATAGTGTTATAGAAGTTCTGTCTCCCACTATTATATTTTCTCTTAACATGTTATCCCATTTCTTGCTTATTGTAATCTTCATTCTTAGCTTAGATATGTTAACCTTTGTTTAAAATGCATGCTTATGGATTTTGAACTAAATCTGTTAATCTTTCTTATATGCTTTAAGGAATCCCATCGCTTCGATAAATGCTTAAGTTCTTCAATGACATAGATAATATGATCAAATTTAGTTGGTAAACTTTTTAGTATATGTAATGATCTTTTATCCAAATTTAGATTTGATATAAAAAAATAGAAATTTTGGAAAAAATTTTTGGAATAATTCATCCTATCGTCAAACGATTATCAAAGACTTTTTGTAAATATTGAAGAGTTATCTTGTCAAATACTTAAACTTCATTCTTCAAAATGTACTATGTTTTTGTCAATTTAGTTGCTATAGAAGTGGGAGGAATGATAGTAAGGGAATTTAATTTATTATAATGAGATCATGGAGTCAAATCGGTTCAATCGGATGATGATGTTACTAATTTTTAAAATAAGATTAAAACGAACCAATAAGAAAAAAATGGTTGAACTGGGTAATTAATCTGGAATAGATTAAAACAGGTACAAAATATACATTCAAATACACTTAAAATAAATATAAAAAATATACAAACAAGTAAAATATATTACTTTATACATAAAATATTTTCTTGAATATGCAACAATATGTGGTATTAATATAGAAATGAATAATATTTGAACTAAATATATTAGCATAATGATAGGTTAATTAGATAATATAATCCTTTAAAAAGATAAGTTGTAGTTAGTTCATACTCATTTATGGGTTAGAAGAGGTCATGTTCAATACTCATCACTACCATTATTTTTAATATAAATTCAAATTTGAATTATGGTGAGTGGTTTAATTTTGATTGAACCAGATTAAACAATGTTACAAATAGTTGATCAGACTAGTGGTTGAACCAGAATTGTGCCAGTTTGACCTGAATCGTGAGAGCTGATTAACCGAATCAGTCCAAGCTCGATTCACCGATCCAACCGGTTGAATCGGCCGGTCTGATTCAGTTTCAATAACACTGATTTAAATTTTTTGCATTAAGTTTAACGTCCGTCTAAAATGGCTAATATTTCAAAGGGTAAGTTACAAAAAAGGACATCAACTGTGATTCAATTCCCAATTAAGGGACTTATTTTTCAATTGTAATAAAGAAAGGCATGATCTTATGTTTTTGTCTCAAATAGAGGCCTCTACAAGCTTCAACGATCCTTACATGTCGATGATAAACCCCTGATTGAGAATCAAAGTATAGTTGGGACTCTTTTTTGTAATTTATCCTTTTCAAATTTAAGCTAATGGAAATCTGTATTTGAGCATTACACCTAGGAGTAATGTTTAGATGCATCTGATTGCAATTTGGAATAAAATTAAGATGTGTCTCATTGTACGTAGGAGCTGAATTCTATATTGTAATACTGTACGGTACATTCATTTAATCATCTTATTGGACTCTTATTTGGGTTCAACCATTGAGCTCATTGGTTGGGATTAAACTTAAGTCGGGCCATTTATTTTATGGATCAATTTCATAGTGCAAGTCCGGCCTATTGCAATTTAGACTCTATTACAAATAATACAATTTCACGACACTACAGAATACAAGCTATAAAAAAATAATCCTCCAAAAATAACAGTTAATTTTCTTTGATGACCAATTTCTACCAAGTTACATCAATCATTACAGAATAAATTACAAAAGGACCTCACATTTGGGTTAAATATCAAAAAGGGAACCGCTAAAAAATGCGATATTTTGACACGTGGATTTCAACAGTATCACACTTTTTCAATGACTAGGATGTTACCCGCGCTTCGCGGCGGAAGAGAGACATGTTGCCTCGATGTAAATTGAAATATTTGATTGTAGTGTCTACTTAAACAAAAAATGATTGGAATAAAAGGAGAGTAATGGGAATGAACACATTATTCAGAATTAGGTCAATTCCTCAATACTATAATTTTAATTTTAAAATGTTATAAAAAGTATCTATATCTAAATAATAATTATTTGTTAAGTATTTATGTGAATATAAACATTCTATCAATAGATATTAAACACTAAAAAAATATAACCTAGATAATTAAACATAAAAAAATTATAACCATGAAGATCAAAAGTATAAGAGTATCTGTTCTATGTTTTTGTTCCATATGTTTGAAAATGTGGATAGAATTATACTGTCATGAAATCTAAACAAACTAATATAATTATAGGACTACTGATAATGGTACAAATATCGATTTAGAAACTTGTTCTTCCTCAGATATCCCTTTTACAACCTTATTACTAAGAAACCTTGAATCATGTGGTTCGCTTCCTTTGTATGCTCTTGAATTTCTCCCTTGAATGTGGACTTTATTTCGCATATAGGCCTCATTTTCTTGAGGCTTAATTTGCTCAGACTTTGAGTTTCTCTTGATAGTGTAGAATAACTAAAGTAATAGCAATATTTTTAGATGCAAAAGGACAGTAACTATATTTATGTTTGTATTTAGAACAAAAATAGAAGGAAACATACAATATCAATTTTTAATGATAAAATTGAAAGTATGCAAATTGATTTCTCAAAAGGCTCCTTAAGTTGATAGAATATGTGAATCCACAAATCTACAATTTAATTTCTTCTAAAACATCCTAAATTGTCGTTACATTTCAAGATTTTCATTTTTTTTCATTGATAAAATGTACATTTGTTGTGAAGTACTATCAAACACACATGCTCTGACATTAAAGAAAGATATCAGCATGCATAATCATTTCAATATCATCAACAACAACAACAACAAAGCCTTTTCCCACAATTAAGTAGGGTCGTCTACATGGATTCTTCGCCTCCATTCAGATCTATCTTGGGTCAATCTCGGGCATATATCCAAAAAACTAAGATCCCTTCGTATAGTCTCTTTCCAACACTTCTTGGGCCGTCCTCGCCCTCTCTTAGCTGGCTCAACATCCCACCACTCACATCTCCTAACCGGTGCATCAGTTGACCTTCTTTGCAAATGACCAAACCATCTTAAGCGGTTTTCTCGCATCTTATCCTCGATCGGAGCTACACCGACTTTCTTTCTGATTGCATCATTCCGAATCCGATCTTTACATGTATGTCCACACATCCATCTTAGCATTTTCATTTCTGCTACAGTCATTCTCTGCACATGTCTATGGTTCACAGGCCAACATTCAGAACCATAAAGCATAACAGGTCTCACGGCTGCTTTGTAAAACTTTCCTTTAATTTTTAAAGGAATTTTCTTATCACAAAGAACAGCGGAGGCTCTTCTCCACTTTAGCCAGCCTGCATTTATTCTATTAGTAACATCTCCATCAATTTCCCCATCATGTTGCAAAATAGATCCCAGATATCTAAAAGAATCATTTCAATATCAACGAATAAAAAAATAAGAAATGTTAGAAGAGAAACAAATCTTCAGAGAAACCTGAATCAAGGGTCAATATGTCGTGGGTAGACGACACATTGGGAACCTAAAACAAAGACGGATACTCCCAATCATTTGAGAAATGGGGGAGAAAGAGAATTATGGGCATGGAATTTCGACGGCTGGAGCACACGTGTTACTATAAATAGAAACATGCATCCATAAATGAGGATAGACGGGGAGGCTAAAAGGGGAATGGAAAAGACATGAAACCACCTAGCAATTGCTTGGGAAAATGTTTTAAAGTACAAATCAAATACAAAAATAGATGAAAACTATTCCTAGTGATATGTGAATTTAAGCATAAAATCATACTTCATCGAACATGAGCATAAAAAACAAAACTATAGGAATCTGCTGGAGACAGAAGCATTAGAAACATGCATAATAGAATCTAAATAACTTTACATTGAAAGATAAGCACACCTTTTATGTAAATTTACGATTAGTAGAAGCTCATATGGAGATTAAATGGCATAAATTTCTTATAGTATATCCAAAAGTAAACGAATTAGCTCCTTAAAAGTTGACTATAATTGAAAGAAAACCTAAATGGATATATATGATTTAGTTGTAAGGCATGCATTACAAATTAATAATACATTTCAAGGCTAATTGCTGTTACTGTATAAATTAGATGAAATGTAATGAATGCTTCAAGTAAATATAAAACTTATGAAAATTACTCAAGGGTCGATTAGGAAATATCTGAATGATATTTAGGAATATTACATAGGATATGTAAGTTGTTAGAACGATTCTCGCGCGGAATGACCGAGTGGTCAAAACCGTCGCCGACGGTTGCGCGAGGGCCGGGTCTCACGGAGGCCGTAACCGTCGGGCGTGGGGGAGGGGGCGGACTTGGCGATGGGACATTCACGCCCCTATATATGACTACCTCCATAAGGAGGGGAAGATCATCCGAGAACAACCACGCCACAGGAAGCCCCCTCCCATCCCTATTTCTCCATCTCTCTCGACATACCCTATTCTCTCTTGTTCTCCCGCAGTTGAAGGAAGGGCGTACCTCGACTCACCCTGATACTGGTATCAGAGCGCGCGCACGATCCGACCTCCATCCTAGAGCTTTGCACGTTTCATCATCATCGATCTCTTGCGGCAACACGCACCAGTCCGCCTCCTGAGGTTGCCGCCGCCACAACACATATTTTTTCCCTTCGCAAACCCTAGGATGGGTTTACTTGAGGTAATTGTTTTTTAATTCTTTCGTTATTAAAAAGATAAAGCGGGAAGTTTCTTTTTGAGGTATTATCTACTGTTTGATAATTGCCACGTTTTTTTTTCGATGCGTTTTTTAAATCGGGCTTGTATCTTTAAAAAAAATAGCAAACAGGTACTACGTTGTTTCTTGCTTAAAGATAAGTTTTTTTACCCGTGTCTTATGGTTTATTGAAAATTCTGAATTAAGTTTTATAAAATTAATTAATCACGTTTTTTTACAAAATCTTTTAACTGTTATGGTTCGTAGGGCTATTCACGTGAGTTGAATAGCTCGTTTTTTTCAACTAAGGTGGGTTCTCGTGGCTATGCTTATTATCAAAAAGGGATAAATGGAGTCTGCATTCTTTATTTAAAATTTGAGCCGTTAGGGGATCATTTTTTTGGATCTTTCATTCAATTAAAATTGAAATTCCTAAATAAAATTGAAATCTAGTTTTTTTTGTTATTCCTTTGATATTTAATAAATAAAAAGTGTTACTCTCTTTGATAAAAAAAGATTTGGTTGTAATAACCTTTCACCAATCTATTAACAATAGAGGTATCAGTATAATCACAATAATTGACCTTAGTTGCTTGTGAGGTAACTTGTTGTTTATTGGTTGAATTAAAAAGTTTGTTTTAATATTTGAAATTATCATTGATTAGACACCTTTAATAATAACATTGCTATCTTTAAAAAAAACCTTTGCTTGTTGGTATTTTTTTTAATCTTTAACTTGTTGATTGTTTGATTAGTTTTTTTTCATCTGCCTTATCAAGATTAAAAAAAATCGTTAATTTATACAATCTCATACAATCTTACATTTATTTCTTTAGATCAACGAAAATGACAAGTAAGACAATTGCTACTGAGGTAGGGAAAATCGAGTACCTTAATGGTACTAATTACGAATTGTGGAGTAGAAAGATCTACTATGGCCTGCTACACGATAGCATACACACCATCATAGACAAACCCGGCCCAATCTTATCTGAGAATCCAACTATTGATGAAATTAGGTCCCGCGAACAGTGGGAGAAAACGGATAATAGGGCTAGAAGCTTTATGTTAACCCACATGGATCTGAACCTGATTCGGGTCTTCGAGACCTGCGAATCAGCTTATGAGCTCTGGACCACGGTTAAGGACAAATACCACTCCAAATCGGAGGTGAGCGTCCAGCTTCTTCTACACAAGTATAACTCGTGTAGAATGAAGGAATCTGAAAGCGTCCTCGAGCACGTGAATAAGATGATCGTGATGGCCAAGGATCTTGCGGCTGCTGATTGCGCAATTCCGGAGAGGATGCAGATCGCAGCCATATTAGGAAGTCTCCCTCCGTCATTCGACATGGTTGCCACATCTCTGAGGATGAATGGCAACATTAAGTCCGTGACGGACCTACCTGCACAGTTGGCAATTGAGCAGGACCTCTCCAAACAAAGATCGAAAGCTGAGATCTTTGAGGTCGAGGAGGAAGAAGAAGCGAATGCCGTGCACGCAAAGAAAAGGCTAGACCCCTCCAAGGCGAATTTCAAGGGAAAGAGTGGGAAATACCCATGCGGCTCTTGTTACGGTTGTGGCAAATATGGCTATTTCAAGGTCAATTGCCCCAACAAGAAGAAGCCGGGAAATTCTAAAGTGCCTGAAAATAAAGGCAAAAAGAAAATGGAATTCGCGGCTGTCGTGGAATGCAACTCTGTCATCACAGACAGTGATGGATGGTGGATCGACTCTGGAGCAACCAGACATATCGCGAAGACGAAGGAGGGCCTGGTGGACATCAAGGAGCTGAGCAAAGGAGAACAGAGGATCTTCATGGGGAACAACACCTACCTGGACGTGGAAGGTGTTGGGACATACAGACTTGACCTGGGAGATAGTATTATGGTACTGAATGATGTACTATATGCCCCAGGGATACGTCGGAACCTGATATCTATCCCAGTACTGCTCAAGAAAGACTTTGAAGTTAGGTTTTATAATAAGCGTGTATCTATAGGCAAGAATAAGAAGGTCTATGCGATGGGAAAGTTTGTGCCCGAGCATGACCTATTTTGTCTTCCTGTAATAACTTCTAGTGAATCAATGAATGTCTCTTCTGATTATTCCTTGTGTTGTTTGTCTGATTATGACTTGTAGCACATGCGACTGGGTCATCCAGGAAATTCTAAGATGGATCAAATGATTAAGGCAAATTTAATGCCTAAAATCACGGGTGGAAGGACATTGTCATGCGAACACTGTTTGACCGGTAAAATGACGAGAAGACCCTTCTCAACCGGAATTCGGTCAACAGAGTTACTAGGTTTGATCCATTCAGACATATGTGGACCACTGAGCGTCAGCACACATAGAAATAAAGAATACTTCATAACATTCATTGATGACTACTCTAAGTTCTCCTATGTCTATCTCTTAGGAAGAAAGTCGGAAGCACTTGAAACATTTAAGAGATATAAGACGGAAGTGGAGACAAGATTGGAAAAACCAATCAAGACTCTTAGGACAGATAGAGGTAGAGAATATGCCTCAAAGGATTTTGAGGATTATTGCATTCAAGCAGGCATTCGTAGGCAGACTACAATGCCATATACACCACAACAGAATGGTGTAGCAGAAAGAAAGAATCGAACTTTGATGAATGCAGTAAGATGTATGCTTTCACACTCAGGACTCTCCAAGAAATTCTGGGGAGAAGCAGTGTTGACTGCGAACTACATACAGAACAGGATTCCCACCAAGTCCGTAGAATTAACGCCATATGAAATATGGAATGGCAGAAAGCCCGAATTGGGCCATCTCCGGAAATGGAGATGTGTTACACATGTTCTGGTACCGAGTCAGCTTAGGGACAAGCTATACTTCAGGACATTAAAGTGCAAGTTTATTGGATATAATGAAATATCTAAAGGGTATAGGTTCTTCCATGAAACTAAAGGTCTGATCGAAAGTCGTGATGCAACTTTTCTTGAAATTCATCAAGAAAAGGAGCATGAAGTAGAAGAATCAGATCCTCTGATTGTCTTACAAGACAATGAAGACGACTTGAGCATTAGACAAGAACTTGAGGATGATATCAACCATCCAAATGTAGAGAATGAACCTATGGAACATGATGATCCTTTAGAGGAAGTGGGTGGACCCACACAACCCACGAGTATAATCGGCAACAAGAGACCCAGAACACGGCCTGTATGGATGGAAGATTACCATTTCTATGGATGCGAGGCGTCGTGCTACACCGTGGATGAGGATGTCGCAGATTGTACAGATCCCATATCCTTTGATGAAGCTATGGCTTCATCTGAGTCGGAATCATGATCGGCCGTCATGAGAGATGAGTTGGACTCAATCGAGCGAAACGGTGTTTGGGAATTATGTGATTTGCCAGAAGGTAGGCAATCCATAGGATGTAAGTGGGTATTCAAGAAAAAGTATCGAGTTGACAGTACTATTGATAAATACAAAGCCAGATTAGTTGCCAAGGGTTATACTCAGCAAGCTGGAATAGATTTCCAGGAAACCTACTCTCCAGTGGCTAAGTTTGCATCCATTCGGATGATCTTAGCCATAGTCGCATATATGGATTTGGAATTATTCCAAATGGATGTGAAGACGGCCTTCCTTAATGGAGAATTAAAGGAGGAAATTTATATGCGACAACTTGATGGATCTCAGGTTGAAGGTCAGGAGAAAAAGGTTTACAAGTTAAGAAAGTCATTATATGGCTTAAAGCAGTCTTCACGGCAATGGTATCTCAAATTTCATGAGAAAGTTATTCAATTTGGATTTGTTTCAAATAAATTGGATAATTGTGTGTATGTCATGAAGAGTGGGAGCATGTTTGCAATCATGTCATTGTATGTAGATGACATTCTGCTTGCAGGTAATGACATACAAATGCTTAATGAAATCAAACAGAAATTGAGCAATGAATTAGAGATGAAGGACATGGGCGAAGCATCCTATGTTCTTGGAATTCAAATAACAAGAGACATGGACTCAATGACATTGAGCCTTAGTCAAGAAAGATATTTGCATACTGTATTAAGGAGATTTGGAATGCAGAATAACACTCCAGCTCCAACACCACTTGTGATGGGAAAGAGACTCAGCAAGAGTCAGTGTCCCGGAAAGGGGCAGAAATCTTTAGATGTACCATATGCACAAGCGGTGGGAAGTCTAATGTATGCAATGTTGTGTACTCGACCTAACTTAGCCTATCCAGTAAGCTTAGTCAGTAGATATCAAAGCAATCACGGTCCAGCACATTGGGAAGCTGTAAAGAGGATTCTTCGATATCTAAAAGGGACAGTACATCTGAAACTTGTGTATCAAGCAGAATCGCTTGAGGTAGTAGGATACTCCGATGCTGATTTCGGAGGGGATGTGGATGATAAAAAATCCACATCAGGTTACCTGTTCATGTTTGGTGGTGCAACCATTTCTTGGGGTAGCAAGAAACAAGGATGTGTATCTCGACATACACAGGACGCTGAGTACATTGCATGTAGCATGGCCACCACTCATGCTGTATGGATCAGGCGTTTTCTGGAGAATCTAAGCCTCGAATTGGTCAAAGGGCCAATTGAAATGTATTGTGACAATCAAGCTGCGATAAGCTTGATTAATAGTGGGGCAAATAGTTCTAAAGGAAAACACATTGAGATCCAATATCACTATATACAAGATATAGTGGGGAAGCAAGAAATCACGGTAACCTACATCCCTACTGGTGACATGTTGGCTGATTCTCTAACCAAGGGAATAACAGCAGGAACATACATTAAACATGTTGGTTTAATGGGACTCAGGAATGTATGAGTCAAGGAAGAGGTTTCATAGATAATGATCCTCACATTTTAAATCTCCATGTATATACTACACGAATAGTGGGAGTATATATATGTTTTGACCACTTCGGTCAAGTGGGAGATGTTAGAACGATTCTCGCGCGGAATGACCGAGTGGTCAAAACCGTCGCCGACGGTTGCGCGAGGGCCGGGTCTCACGGAGGCCGTAACCGTCGGGCGTGGGGGAGGGGGCGGACTTGGCGAGGGGACATTCACGCCCCTATATATGACTACCTCCATAAGGAGGGGAAGATCATCCGAGAACAACCTCGCCACAGGGAGCCCCCTCCCATCCCTATTTCTCCATCTCTCTCGACATACCCTATTCTCTCTTGTTCTCCCGCAGTTGAAGGAAGGGCGTACCTCGACTCGCCCTGATACATAAGTAATGTTTTATGTACAATACAACATACCTCCCCATCTTATCAACACCTTATAGATTTTGAGAGAGGCCGATTGAAAGAAAATAAATCAATTTTAACTTTTGCTCGAAAGCATATCCGACCATCAAGGTTCAGAAGGTTGGTTGCATATTGTTTGACCATATAGTCAAAAACGAATATGCAATGCGGATTGCATGCGATCGATCCTTTCAAGTTGTTATGTGGAGTAGACATTTTCTATATTTATCAAATTTTAAAAACAAATTATAGATTATATACGTTTGCAAAGATCAATCAAAGAGCCATTAAAAGTATGATCAAATGTGCAACACACATTAGACAACCAGTCTGCGTAGATAACTACGAATACATCGGATTATTTGGGAGCCAAATTAAGAACTTAAACAAATATTCAACCAAACAACGTCAACATCGAGGGGGGATCATGCACGGGAGCATGAGCAATGTACTCCGGAAAAAAATAAACAAAGAGAAATAAGAATCCGGAATAGATGAAGGAATTGGTAAAGAGAAAGGAGTCAATTACATCGTTGGTAGCCATACTCTGTTACTCGTCAGACATACCAATTATCTGATCCTCGTCAGCCACTCCTCTGCGATGTCAGGGACTCGAAGTCAAGGTCCTTTCAATTTCGATGAAATCTTCAATGCCCTATCATCAAAGCTGGAATAAATTCAATAGTAATTCCCTTCATAAAGAAAACTTATGTTCAATGATAAAAGACAATATAACCAAATAAAAATGCAACCAGTGTCAATCCCAATGGGTTAGACACTCCATCACTTCTACCCACATGGTTTACTATACATTTTCACAAACAGAGTAGAACCAATAGTTTGCATGAGCACCCACCCCATTCTGATTATCACCACTTATATCGTTTATCATTATAACTAAAACGAGCCAATCAAATCAGTTTCTAGTAATAACAAAATGCATTGCATTATATCAGGAAGTAGATGTGGTAGTACATGGAAATACCTCCATCCTTCGTGGGGGTATATACGACGATACACGTTTGAGGATCAATATAACCCTTCTGTCGATACACCACCAAGGTTGAGTTGTTGCGTTCCTACAAATAGAAAATAGATCAAGGTCTAAGCCCTTGGCATTGTTGTGAGGCGCAAGAAAAAATATGGACAGAGGAAGCTCTTATTTCGGGCGGCGTCCCCACCGGAGATGGAAGGTCGAGAAGATAGAAGGGAAACAACCGAGGGAGGAGGAGATGGAAGGCATGGAAGGTAGAAGGGAAGCAATCGAGGGAGGAAGATGGGTGTGATCTCGTGAGGTCGATATATATCCGTTTTCATATATAAACATAGTCATGGGTTTATTTTTTACTCTATATAACATAATTATACACCTTCTTATGCCATATTTATATAAATTTGATGGCACAAATATATTTAGTAAATTTATATCATATGTTTTCCATCTAATTTTTATATATTTAAGTCAATTCTATAGAGTATTTCTAACATTACTCGTATGTTATCAGTATCCGTTTTACACCCATATCTGTTTTTTAAGGGTATGGTATGATAATTTGAATATCTTAAATATCCGTATCCGTGACCATATACGTATTAAAAAATAGATAAGAATACGGTAAATGCCTATATCCGTATCTTTATCCGTATGACAATTGGAATCCATTGTGCCTTTTTTAAAGAAATTATATGTTGTTATTAAATTAGGGACAATAAATTTATGTTTTAGTGAAAAAAAGTCAATGGATAATAGTTGATATATGAACCGATAATAATTAATTATGATACTTATTTTGAAATCCAAGAATTAAAGATTTTTTTTATAATGCTTGTCGTTATCTATTTTACATTGATGATATAGGAATAAATATTCATTTTTTTGTTATATTTCAAATTTGTTATTTTTTTGCTACATTCGCTTTGGAGTATCATTCCTTGTGAACCTCATTACTTGTAATGTTTTTTTATCGTATTTTTCTTCGAAAAAGGACATGCCATTTTTCTCCACTTAATTTACGTCAATTATTGGTTATATAAAATGAATATTGTACTAAATATTTTTCCAAGTAAATCACGGAATTTTCAAACTATAACCCAATTTCAATAAAAAGTAACAACATGATGCATGTTCTTTGAAAATTATTTCGATGTGGTATTAACTAGAGGAATTAATTTGTTCATTTTATCGTATTAATTTTAAATCACATTTGTGTACTGTATTGTTACTTTTTGAAATTCAGATATGACATTGAATTGGGGATATAATTTTGACTTCTTTTTATTTTACCCTATTTTTTTTACTATGACATATTTCAACTATTTAATTTAGGTTACCCTATTATTTTCAAATGGTTAAAATAACAAGGTATTGGAAAACCTAGCCTGTATCCAATGCCAAATCAAACGAGGGCTTGGACGATAATTTCACCTTTTTTATAACAAATATATATTATCATGATACAAAAATCGATTTGAACTTACAATAAACTTTATTTTTAGCGAAGTCCAAAGACATGCATTTCAGTTTACGAGAGCAATTTTTATGCGGTACTCCAGATTCTGCTGCAAAATCATGGAATACCGGAACCGTCGATCTTGATCGAGCTGCTCGGATTGGTTGCAACAGATTGTGCAGTACAGTAGAGGATCCACTCTATCTGTTTATAACGCAAACTTTAATGATCGGGAGGATGATTTGAATCTATTAGATAAGATTTTCAATCATTCTATTAATTAAGGGATTTTTAGTCCATGACCCTAAAATCTTTTAAAATGACGCCATAAAACCCCTCTAACCTTTATAATTACACCATGACCCTTATAAGTTTCATCACAAACCCTTGCAATCCTACTAAATCTTGACCCCACAACCCCTGAACAAGGGCATACGTGTTAAAGATAGTATGATATTAGGGATCACTGTGAAATTATAAAGATTAGAGGGGTTATTGTGTAATTGGACAAGATTTTAATGGGTGTAAAAATAACCATCACATAAGTATGAGAAGAAGAAGACGATATAAGATATAACGATGGTCGATCGCTTCTCGTGACCACCGAGTAAGAAATTCATTAAGAAGAAAAATGAGTACAATTCTCTCCTTTTCCTCGAATCTCTTTCTTTATCATCTCTTTCTCATTGTTTACCTACTTTTGTGTTGGCATTAGAGGTGTAAATGAGCCGAACCTGAGTGGACCAATCCAAGCTCGATTCGGTTCGTTTAGCATACTTTCAAGTTCGGGTTCGACGCAACTCGATAATATGAAATATGTAATCAGGTTCAGTTCGGCTCGGGTAAAGTTCGTAAAGGCTCGATTTCATTTAAGAATAGTGTAGTGTCGTAACCCGCAAGGGAGGGTTTTGTGGGGGTTTCGGGACTAGGGAATATGGACTTAGGAAGTAGATGACTGGACGGGTCTGAAAAAATAAGAGAATAACCCTTATGTTATGATAGAATGTCTTTTTTTCTTATATATATACATAATATGTATGTATAGATACTTATATATGTGTGTGTGCGCGTGTGCGCGCGTATATAATCGAATTTTTAACGAACTGAACCTGAGCGAATCTATGTTTTTGAGGTTCGATTCGTTTATTTAATCGATCCTAAACTCGTGTTTAGCTTAGGTTAGTTTATTTTCGAATCGTATCTGAATCGAAACAAATAATAAATACCAACTTTTCAAAGTCCGAGATGTAAGAAGGCATAAGTTATATCATATACAAGTATTATCAAAACAAAACAAGTATTATCAAAACACAACATTATGAATAAAAATGCAGACAATATCGTCCCAAATCACGAAGAGAACAATCGATATCTTAGAAAACAAAAAGCCCACACAATATAAATTTATTAGTAAAAATGCTTATATGGGTATCATATCTAAATTTGGCCAAAATGCGGGTTCGTTCAGGTCCATGGACCGGGTCGGACGGGTCAAAGTTCAAAAATCTCTGTCCAAAGCTCGCCATGGACCAGCCCATGACTTATTTCATTTTATTCCATTGAAATTTTTAATGGTACCTAATATGCATAAGTGATTTTATTAAGAGAAAAAGGGGCTGCCCCCCCGCCGTTTTCGACGCTTTTTTTATTTTTTTTTGAAAAATATCACTATATATATTCATCCCTATATCCCTCCTATATGCCATTCGAATTTCGTCAGAAACAGAGACTCCTACGGCCTCCATCGAGATGGTGTCGATTTAAAAAATCCTGTTACCGTTAAAAAATGACTGTTTGCATGGAGGCCGTAGGAGTCTCTATTTCCGACGAAATTCGAATGGCATGTAGGAGGGATATAGGGATGAATATACATGGCGACAATTTAAAAAAAAATAAAAAAAGCGTCGAAAATGGAGCGGGGGCAGCCCCATTAACCTCTTTTATTAATACAATTTATATTTTATATAACTAATATAAGTAGTTTACATGTTACATGATATGTAAACTATTATTTTTTTTAAAACTAGTGCCACATATGAAAAACTTGAAATGTATCATATTAATACGTGATTTTTTTTATTTTTTGCAGGTCGAGACTGGCTGATTTTTATTCAAACCCGACCCATGAGCGACCTGAGCAGGTTGAGCGGGTGGGCCCAGCCCGTTGGTGTGGTCTAATCATATCCCACTATGCAGTGCATCGAAACTCACTTTTCAATTTCAATATAATCTAATAGCACATTATTATATTACGACATTGGAAAGTTGGTATTTTTTTACTTGCAAATAATTTTATTACAGGATTTAAATGCAAATGAAAAAATAATCAATGGATACAATACATTGATAAATATATTCGCCTCTCTAATTCATTGTTAGTAGGAAGGTCTTATATAATTCCATATATTCTGTGCTCTATATAGTGTCTTAATTAAACCAGTGGTACATTTTGGGTTAAATATAAAAACCACGAAAATATTACGACATTTTGGATCTAAAATTCGATGATATTATATCTTCCAAATGTATTCTGTTTTTTTAATGAAAATAACAAACTAACATTAATAATATAATCGAATTAATCCAAATATCTGCCCCCGGAAGGGTAGAGGGGTCGGTCTATTTTCATCACTTTTCTTTCTTTCTATCCGGTTTGCACCGGAACGACCGATAGGGAGTTATGTAGGGACTTGTGTAATGGGAGCAGCAAGCCCTTAGGCGCGCTATTGCTGATGGCTCCTGAATAGCTGCGGGAGAGGCAGGAAAAAAGTGCAAAAGATAGTGTTTATCTCTTGTGATCGTTATTATTATCGCCAAAATCATAAATATGGATATATCTTAACATCCGCTTATCTTATTAGAAAAATTATCGAATATGGATATCCGCATCCGAGTATTAATCAAATACGGATCGAATATGGATAAAAGTTGTAAAAAAATTCCGAATACGGATACAGATACGGTAATGGTTTGAATATTTGGATACATATCCAGATATCCAGATCCAAATACAACATTTAATATTATTTTATATATTAGATAATATAATATAGGACACATCTTTGCGTTGTTATATTAGTATTATATATTATATAATACAAAATATTTATGATATTAACAAACTTCCGTTTATTTGAAGATGAACATGAAAGAAAGTTACGAAGCCATATGCCCTTTTTTCTTGTGGTCATGAACGCAGGTCATCTCGGCGCTCCCTTTTAGAATGATGCAACTTACTTATATTTCATTGTCATTTTTTAAAATCATTATGAAGTTTGATAAAAAAAGATCAATTCGTATTCGTATGAGCTCTTTATTTGATATGTATTCGGATTCCATGTTTATTGGATCCATATTTGGAATCACTCTTTATTCGATTCATATTTGGATTGCCCCTTTATTCGATCCGTATTCGGGTCCACTCTTTATTCGATCCATATTCGGATTCGAAAAATATCCGATTCGAATTTGTATCCGCATTTTTAAGTATATGGTTTCGTTAATGCGTATCCGAATCATATCCATATCTGTATTCGTATTCGATAAAGATGAAGCGAATATGAATATAAAAATAGTCATATGATCCGTCCGATCCATTTTCATCTCTAAGAATAGACGTCTTTCGTATCTTTTATATGAAACAACTATGATGATATTAACTAATCAAACACAACTTTGGCTCGGATTGATTTTTGCTAAAAAAAAGTTGACAATCTTTTTGCAAACAATAATAACATTTATGTTCCAAACTTTTTTTATCAAAATATTAACCCATGCTTAGTATATTTTACCTAATTTTAGTATTATTATCACTTGTCTTTCTTAACTTCTGCAATATTAGTTATACCCCTCTCTTTTTGTCACATCAATTCTGTCCTTATCAATTCTTACAAAATTCACAGTTTTAACCTTACTTTATTTTAACGGAAGGGCAGAATTGTGAATTTTGTAGGAAAGTAGGGATACAACTGATATTGTAAAAAAAGAAGGGTATAACCCATACTGTAGAAGTTAAAAGGGCACCAGTGATAAAAAAACCCTATAATTTATTAATTCACCCATACATTCCCCCATCTTTTTCCAAATGTCTCTCTCATTTTTGTATTCCCATGTACATGAATCTCCAAATAATGACAATTTATATAATGTCACCATCTAATAACAACCATTGGAAATATATATATATATATATATATATATATATATATATAAAGATTCCTTTATCAACGTGCAACTTTTCCTAGTCACGTATTTCTTCCTAAATTTAAATCATTAATATTTACACATCCACTAAAATTGAACATTTAATATTTGTTTGCACAAATACCTTTTTGTTATATGTTTGCACCTTTATAAATATTGACTTGGCTATAAATACCTTCTTTGGTTATCATCAAGTTCGGTTCATAGAAAAATTAAAAGAAAATATGGAATTTATAATGTTTGTAAAATTCTAACATATTAGATTTTAATCAACCGATGGTCTGAAAAAAAGTTTGTTCCTTTTCTATATTATTAATGTGCAGAAATGATAAAGTAACAGATACACTCACAAAGTTTGAGAGTGGTTAAAAGTGATAGGAATATTACTAAAAAAACTTGAGATTAAGTATTTTGAGTAATTGTTCATATATCCAATTGAACTCAAATTCAATAAATTATCATGATCAATTTTCTCCGTTGCTATTAGGGTTGTCAGAAAATTCTCAAGTTCGGCATTCGTTCAGATTCGGCTCGCTAAAAGTTCGATTCAAATTCGATTCGAAAATAAATAAACCAAACTTGAACATGAGTTTGGGCTCAAGTTCGGTTCGGTTCGTTAAAAGTTTGATTATATATACACATGCATATATAAAAGTATATATATACATACATATTGTGTAGGGAAAAATGAGGCTGCCTCCTAGGGGTAGCCAACATGGCTGCCCCCACCCCATTTTTCACAAAATTTTTTTATTTTTTTGGAAAAATATCATCATGTATATTCATCCCTATATCCCTCCTATATATCATTCGAATTTCGTGAGAAACAGAGAGTTCTACGACCTCCATCCATATGTCATTTTTTTAACGGTCGCAGGATTTTTTAAATCGACCATCTGGATGGAGGCCGTAGGAGTCTCTGTTTCTGACGAAATTCAAATGACATATAGAAGGGATATAGGGATGAATATAGATGACGATATTTTTCAAAAAAAATAAAAAATTTTACCAAAAAATGGGGCGGGGCAACCATGTTGGATGCCCCCAAGGGGCAGCCCCATCAACCCCTATTGTGTATATATAAGGAAAAAATACATTCTATTCACTTATTTTCTCAAACCCATCCAATCATCCACTCCTTAAGTCCCTACTCCCTATTCTTGAAATCTCACAAAACTCTCCCCTACAGCTGTGGTTTTTCTCTTTGAACAGAAACATCTGCACAATAATTATTTTTAAACGAACCTTTAATGACTCGAATCGAACCTTTACGAACCTTACTCGAGTCGAACTGAATCTGATTACAGTTTTCATTTTATCGAACCGAACGGAGCATAAGTTGATTTGTTCGAGTTAGTTTTGTTTACAACCCTAGTTGCTTTGTGACAAAAATAAACTAAAAATTAGGGCACAAGTCCATTCATGGACGTACATGTCGTTGTCATAGTAGAAGAGACTATTCTTCTCCATATCTTTTGTACTAAGAAGTTGTGGATATGCTTTGTTGTGGAATATTTGCCACGTCATAACTTTTGCCATCCAATCACACCTAAGGTTCACTCATGTATCATGTATCTTTGTTAACGAGCAATAGGGGTTTAACCATGTTTAATTTATTATATCATGCATGCCAATTTAGACTTTGTAACTGTTGAGTTGTATGGATCTTTAGATGAGTAAATGGATCTTTACATTTGTCTATCCAAAAAATTTAGAATTCGATATTCGTACAAATTCGATTCGTTAAAAGTTTGATTCAAATTTGGTTCGAAAATAAACAAGACGAACTTTGATATAGGTTTGGGATCATTTATTTAAACAAAGTGAATCTTGAAATGATAGGTTCGCTAATGTTCGATTTGTTAAAAGTTCGATACATAATATATATTTGAGGAAAGGGATCCTACTCCATGAAGTAGGTAACCTTACCTACTCCATGCTCATTTTTTTTATCAAAATTTTATTTTTTTTGAAAAATGCTTCCGTGGATTATCATCACTATATCTATCTAATATGTCATTCAAATTTCGTCAGAAACAGAGACTCCTATGCACTCCATCTAGAACAGGTGATTTAACGGTCGTAGAATTGCTATAATCGATCTGTTCAGGATGGAGGGCATATAAGTCTCTGTTTCTAACAAAATTTGAATGACACATCAGAAGGATATAGTTATGAAAATCCACAGAAGTATTTTAAAAAAAATAAAAAAAGGCAAAAAATAAGCAGAGAGTAGGTAAGGTTACTTACTTAAAGGAGTAGTCCCTTTCCTATGTATATTATATATACTTTATATATGTATTTTTCCTCAAAAAATCATACGAGGAATGAGGAATTTACACCATGATGCAAATAAGGTATATGCATAAAAGTTCATGGCCATTGATTAAGATATATCGAAAGGCTGTGATCATTCCAAGGAGTTTAACTGCTACTCAAATCTTAAACGATCTGAACCGAACCTTCACGAATCAGGGTCGAGCCGAACTGAATCTGAACACCATTTTCATCTTATCGAACCGAATCGAACACGAACATCTAAAAATACTGAACGAACCTAACCGAACCTGGGTAGGTTCGCTCAGATTCGGTTAGTTTACACCTCATCAACATTCATTTCCATCGCTCCATAAAGATGGGAAAAAAGCAGGGATACAAATGTAAAAATTACTTCGTTTAACATTAAACCTAACAGTTTGATCGACAGACTTTAATAGTGGGAGTTGACATGTAAATGCAAAAATTTTAATGTGCAATTATGAAAAAGACAAGGATAAATGAGTCATTGCAATAATTGATTGAGGACACACATTAAAAAAATTTCATTTTTTTAATGCAGCCCTCATGTTACTTCTTAATATCATTCTATATGTGTGGTGAGAGTATGGGATAAAAATCTTTTTAACCTAATCCTTGTCGTCCTGATAAGAAAATCACTTTCAAGTTCCTATCATGTACGTTTGAGTGTCATTTTGAATAAAGATAGCTTCAATATTAGCCATTAGTAGTTTAATTGGATCCATTATATATTGTCTGAAAATATATTTTATAACTTCTTCTCTTAATCTTTACATATATACAATTGATTATCCTCTTTAACCTATTAGCCAAATTGACTTTTAGTAAGGCATCCATGAAACAATCTTCCAAAGATTCCAAGGAAGGTTGTAACATAAGATAGTGTAATCATGTTCTTTTATATTTGATTTCAAATAATAGAGAAGATAGGTTAACACAATGAATACTACATGTACCCTCATGGTCCTGAATCGGAATTATAGTTGGGATCAAGGTAGGTAATATCGGTATCAGTGTCAGCTACGTGTTGATACAATATATCGTTGATGCGCCATATCACCCAAATCGGTCCGATTTTGTGAAGAAAATAGCCTTGGAAAGGAAAATATCGGCCATATCAACGATATATCGGTCACCAGTCTATACTGATACATGGCGATATGGCTTACACTGGTTGGGATATATGTATTGAATTGGTTGAGGTGTGCACATATCTTTTTGTCTTTTTTCTACAATAGTCTTCAAAGAGGATAGCAATATATAAATCTTGTCGAGCGCTCTTCCATTAAAGCACGATTATATTTTCATGACATTACTATATAGCAAGGAGACTAACACATTGGATGTTATGGTTGCTTCATTGCTAATTGGAAACCAATGATGAAATTCGCCTGCTTATTAAAGAAAGCAAATGTTCCAATCAAGGGAGATGAGGATTAGAAGTTGATCTTGATCGAAGGGGCTATTACATGCTTCTATAATGATAAGGATGGTCATAAGAATGGCAACAATCTTACAAGTGGTATATAAAACATCAAAGGGATGAAAAAAGGAGAGAGAAATTATGTGACTTTGATTCAGATCAGGAGAAAGTCACCGTGATCGGCGATGACTTCTTGGCATACTTAAGAGAGGAATAGTCATATTGAACTTCATTTCTAGGTACAAAGTGTTTCAACAACGTATGCTCATAAAGGAGATACTTTATGTCATACCATATATGCGATGATTACAATCATGATGGTGGGTGAAATGTTTGCCACATTATAGGAGTTTGATCAATGCGCTTATGTCGGGTGATGGAGTGATGCTTGTGAATCCTTAAGCGCATCACGGAAGCGTGTTGATCGCATCGTATGCGATCGGAGCAACTAGTCGTACTAGATGCTAGATGCAGTGGAATTTAAAATTTTAATTACAAAGATGAAACCACATGATCACGAGAACACTTCTCGGATCGTTTCATCAAACCACAAAGTACAAGGAATACCTCTTGAAGCGTGGTTGTGATCGCGAGATCCCAAAGTAGAGATCCTCCTATCTTAAGTCCGACCCACAGAGAATGCGCTTGCGGGCACGATGATGAGTCGCGTCCTTCCCGCAATCCTTTGACGAAGATCCAAGCGAAGTCAAAATGCTCTCCTTCCTAATACACAAAGTGGACGGCCACTTGAATATTAAGGAGAGCCCACACGAGAATGAGAGAGAGAGAGAGAGAGAGAGTTCTTCAACTCAAGAATGTTGTTGTAACTTGGAAAGGCTACCCTAGCCCTCTTTTTATACTAGTTTAGGATCCAATGGATCTCAATCCATGGGACACATGGATCCAAGGGCTATGCTTGGTCCATGATAAATCAATGGCTATGATTTGTTGTTGGTTAAGACCAACAACATCAATTTAAATATTAATTAACTAAGAGATAATATGATAAATGAAATGGAGCTAACCAACCTCCTAAAAAAGGGGGGGCGTCACCCATGAACAATTCATGGGTGACACCACCCATGAAGGTGGTTTTATTTTCTCCATTTTATTTATCTCATTATTCCTTAATTAATCACAACAAATATTCACCAAATTAATTCCAAATTAATTTATGAATATTTCAATCTTGCCATTGAATATTGTGTGAATCATATTCACAACCCAAACTAGTTAGTAAATTGCATTTCCAATTAATTAACATATGTGAATCCAATCCACATTATTAATTAACAAATGCTATTTACATAAATTCTCTCTCTTATATGTGTATATTATAAATCATATTTATAACACACATATATCATGGATAGTGTTATCCACATTCTCTTAATCCTTGATAATTAAATCTCATTTAATTATCTTAGATAATCATTTTCACAATATGAATCATATTCATATTTAAGCTTGATAATTAAATCACATTTAATCATCAAGTCCTTGCTTGGATATTTCATCAAAAGAATTATTCTTGAACCCTTTCAAGAATAATGTGCTTTCTCCGCAGATACTTGGAGATAAGGACAGGGCGATTGTATTATTCCATGTATAGTAACTTGGATGTTGAGATATTATCTCAAATCCAGATCGAACGAACCTCCCACAGATGCTTGATTAAATCAAGACCGCAAATCCAATCTTCTTATTGAATCTGAATCTCATTCAGACCAATGTCCAACACTTGGACTAAGATCGAATTGCTTCTCTACTGAAAGGAGTCACTAAAATCCAGACCTGTTTCATCACTCCCTCGGAATGGAAGCGTCATGGATATACAATCGTTTATGATCACATCACCCTTCAGGTATTCCCAATACCTGTACATCCTGCATACTGGAAGACCCATGATCAACCCGAAGATCAAGATCATTTTATACTGTCTTCTTCAGGGTTTAATCATTAAGTTTCTCAATCTTGGTCATTGGGATTTGGTATCGATCATATGCTTTCCCAAAGCATATATCATACCTTCAAATTCATGTCATGCTTCCAAAGCACGACGATCATGCATGGAATTTGATCGGTCCCAATACCTCATGAGTGAGCTCATGTCTTCTGATTCACAAGTGAACCTGTATGATCCCTTTGAGAGATCATATTGCTCATATACCCTTATATGCACACCAGCTCGCCGGTGTATAGACCTTGGTTAGGTCATCAACCTATTGGTCTGCCAAATGTACATACTTAGATATATAGCAATATATCTGTCTCTGGTCAGAGGATGCATGCCTATGCTGTGACAGCATTCAACATAGGACTTAGGTTATCTCGATCTCGTTAGGTCAACCCATTGACCTAACTAATCTGACACCTCCGAATCACTATTCCCATGCAGAGGACCTGCATCAAGAGGTCGGTCAGATATCAGCCTATGTGAGAAAGGATTGCCATCTCCTACTCAGGCTGGAGATCTCCACTTGACAATCATTTGACGGTGTTTGATGAGTCCTCCATCTAACTCCTTAGATATTCATCCAAACACCAACCTCTATGATTCATTTAATGAAACAACAGCTATATGATCATCAAGCTGGCCATGGTACATAACCCTAATTGTACAGAGGGACCTTATAGTGCATTCATTCATATAATTTCAGAAAAGGGAGTGAAACATCAATAACTTTTATTGATAAACTTAAATATTACAATAACATTTATTGTAAGAATGGTCCGCCCAGGGCTCACAAGTCTAACAATCTCCCACTAGCCCTCAGAACCATTCAGGCCTCAGAACCATTCAGGTACAATCCGTAAACCCATACTCATTACATGCTGGTCAAAAACCTTCTGTGTCAGAGGTTTGGTAAGAGGATCAGCAATGTTGTCGGCAGAGGCCACCTTGGTGATGATGATATCACCACGCTTTTGAATCTCCCGAATGATGTGGTATTTCCTTTCCACGTGCTTGCTCTTCTGATGGCACCTGGGTTCCTTTGCTTGGGCAATGGCTCCAGTGTTATCGCAGAGTAACGGGACGGGAGTATCAGAGGAAACTATGCCAAGCTCCAAGATGAACTTGCGCAACCACACCGCCTCCTTTGCAGCATCCGATGCGGCAATGTATTCGACTTCTGTTGTTGAATCCGCCGTAGTGTCCTGCTTCTTGCTTCTCCAGCTCACAGCATCACCGTTCAACAGGAATACAAACCCTGATGTCGACTTTCGATCATCAATATATGATTGGAAGTCTGAATCTGTATATCCCAAGACTTGGAGATCACCATCCCCATAGACCAAGATGTAATCTTGCGTCCGTCTCAGATATTTGAATATGTTCTTTACTGCATTCCAGTGTTTCTCTCCATAGCAGGATTGGTAATGGCTTACCACTCCCACTGCATGGCAGATGTCTGGCCTAGTACACATCATGGCATACATCAAGCTTCCTACGGCTGATGCATAAGGGCATCCAGCCATGGCCTTTTTTTCCTCAACACTTTGAGGAGCCATCCCTTTGGACAGATGGATACCATGTCCTAAGGGGAGGAATCCTTTCTTCGAACTATCCATGCGGAATCGTTCAAGAATCTTCTTGATGTATCCATGTTGTGATAGTCCCAATATTCTCTTTTCTCGGTTTCTGAACAACTTCAGGCCTAAGATGTAAGAGGCTTCTCCAAGATCTTTCATCTCGAAGGTATGGGATAGCCAAATCTTCACACTGGTCATCATTCCTGTATCATTCCCAATGATAAGGATATCATCTACATAAAGCACGATGAACACAATGGCGCTCCCACTAAGCTTCTTGTACACACAAGGTTCATCAGGGTTTTGCACAAAATCATAACTCTTTATGGTTTCGTCAAATCTGATGTTCCAGCTACGAGAAGCTTGTTTGAGCCCATATATGGATTTCTTCAGCTTGCATACTTTACCGTCCTCAGCTATGAAGCCCTGGGGCTGCTCCATATAGATATCCTCCTCGAGGTATCCATTGAGGAAAGCCGTCTTGACGTCCATCTGCCAGATGTCGTAGTCAAGAGATGCAGCTATAGCCAGCAGTGTCCTGATGGACTTAAGCATGGCCACAGGAGAGAATGTCTCATCGTAGTCGATGCCTTCTCTCTGTGTGTAGCCCTTGGCTACGAGCCGTGCTTTGAAAGTCTCTACTTTCCCATCAAGTCCCCTCTTTCTCTTGAAGATCCATTTACACCCAATGGGTTTTACCCCTTTAGGTGGATCCTCTAGGGTCCATACACCATTCTTATGCATGGAGTCAATCTCTGACTTCATTGCTAGCATCCATCTATCCATGTCATGATCCGCAAGTGCTTCATCATATGAAGAAGGATCATTGTCAGTCTCACCTGACACATGGAATCCATACCTTTCAGGTGGTGCAACCACCCTCGAACTCCTTCGAAGAGGTATGGGTGTTTCATCTTCATTTATTTCTTCAGTTTCTGGTTCAGGAATCTCAGAATCCTCAGGAGATTCAATGAGCTCCTCTACTTCATTCTTGTCTTGACCTTTAAGGAAATCATCCTCCAGAAATTTCACATCCCTAGAGACAAAAACCTTTTGGGTCTCAGGGTCATAAAGTTGGTATCCAATACCATCTTTAACATACCCAATGAAGTAGCACTCACGAGTGCGAGATTCTAGCTTACTTGCGTCCACGTTCTTTGCATGGACCAAGCATCCCCAAACCCTCAAGTGTTTAACACTAGGTTTGGTTCCATACCAGAGCTCATGAGGAGTCTTGGGTACAGATTTGCTAGGAATCTTGTTTAGGATATATATTGCAGTCTCTACTGCATATCCCCAGAAACTAAGAGGTAAATGTGCTTTACTCATCATTGAACGGACCATGTCCATGATGGTCCTGTTGCGTCTTTCAGCAACACCATTAAGTTGGGGAGTTCCAGGAGGAGTGAGATTGGAGACAATTCCATTCTCTTTAAGGTATTCCTTGAATTCATCTGAGAGGTACTCACCACCTCGGTCAGACCGAATTCGTTTGATCTTCCTATCGGTTTGGTTCTCAACCAAAGCCTTAAACTCTTTGAACTTTTCAAAGGTTTCAGATTTATGACGTAGTAGGAAGATAAACCCGTATCGCGAATGGTCATCAATAAACGTCAAATAATATCGATATCCATTTCTAGTCGCGATATTGAAGGGACCACATACATCAGTATGTATTAGGTCAAGAATACCTTCACATCTCGTAACCTTGTTACGAAAAGGTGTTCTGGTCATTTTACCTCGAATGCAGTGTTCGCAGGTAGGTAAAGATTGAACCTGTAGAAAATCTAAAGGTCCATCCTTTATCAATCTATTGATCCTATCAACAGATAAATGACCAAGCCTGTGATGCCAAATCCTGTTTGAATGATTTCCATCCTCCCTGGATCTCTTGGGGTTTTTATTATTAGTGATAGTAACATTCATGACACATTCATCAATGCACAATTCATAGAGTTCACCAGAAGTCAAAATACCATCCGCAATATATTTATCATAACGGTTTATGATTAATTTATTACAGAAAATGAAGGAATATCCATTTCTAACTAACTTAGATACAGATATTAAATTCCTTCTGACTTCAGGTACATAAAGACACTCTTTAAGTACTAGGACTCGACCACTAGATAACGATAGTCTGCACGTCCCGATGGCGACTGCTGCAACACTTGCATCAGATCCCATCTTGATAACTATCTCCCCATGCTCCAGATTCCTAGTTTCCTGAAACAAATGCAATGAATTGCATACATGAACAGAAGCACCAGAATCTACAACCCAACTTCCTTCTCGTCCAACGAGAAAACTAGTTTCAATGATGAAAGTAGATTTCATACCTGCTGGGGCTTTACCTTTGTCAGTGGACTTCAGGTAATCTGGGCAGTTACGCCGCCAGTGCCCCGGCTTCTTGCAGTGGTGACAGACATCGGTCTTTTTCGATGTCATCAGTATGGAAGCACTAGAAGATGAACCAACTCCTTGATTCTTCTTCTTTCTCTTCGAGGCTGGGCCCTTTTGAGAACCTTGCTTCCGCCCGCGCTTTCCTCTCACCTGTGCAACCATTGCACTAGCAGAGGGGTCGTCCTTCTTCATGACGTCTTCTGCAGACTTCAATGCAGCTAACAGCCCAACGTTTGTGAAGTCACCTTTGTTCATGTGGTAAGACACAACAAAGTTGTTGAAAGACTTAGGGAGCAACAGGAGAATGAAATCAGCTTGCATTTCAGAATCCAAGTATGCTCCCAGGGTTTCCAGCTCAGAGAGGTACCCAAACATTTTGAGTACATGTTCTCTGACAGAGGTCCCTTCCTGCATCTTGCAACGAATAAGCTCTTTCATCACATTATAACGCTGTGTGCGGTTTATGTCACCGAACATCTCCTTCAGATTCAGCATAATCTCTTGGCAATGGTTCATTTCCACATGTTGCTTCTGAAGCACATTGGACAATGACCTAAGGATGTAACACCTTGCCAGATTATGGTCATCATCATATTTATCATTATATGATTTATCTTCATCAGTCACAGGGTTTGCTATCTTGTCCTTGCTAAGCACGTAGGAGATGCGCTCTGCAGAGAGAACAAGATCCAAATTTCGGATCCAATCCGAATAATTTGGTCCGGTCAACTGGTTGACCTCTAGAAGCCTGCTAAGTGGGTTCATGGACTTCATTTTCTGAAATTATGAATGCACTATATTAGAATAATTATATATTCATTTTAAGAATAATTTGATTAAGGCATTTTAAATCAAATTTGTCTTGCTAGGTCAACTTTGAAAGATTATTCCCTAATTGTCTTTCAAAATAAGAGATATACTTATCGCTATATCTCAAGCAAGATCTGGGATCTCCTTTCCTATCTTTGTCACATCCCAATAATATGAGTACTTGCGACTCCGATAAAAAGAAGCGGGAACTCATTCCGCCTTTTGCAAGTTCAACTTGCATTCCCAATTCGGTCTTTAACACCCGGGCCCACCACCCCTAAGATGATGTTGATCCGTAGTTAATTGAACCAACCGTCAACAGGATTAGAACTCGCTATGCGCAATCCAATATCGCCCCAACAATATGAGGACTTGATATTGGGGTCACTACGCTTACGACCTTACTCTTTCGAGAAGCAAAGAGCCCGATCTAGATGCGCTTGCATACAGGAGCTGTCACTTCGGACAGGCGTCTCCTACATACAATCCCTGGCGACGGAAACCCTTCGCCTTGACGGGAGACCATGGATGTCACTTATGTGATCCTCCACCTCATATTCAAATTTTATAATTAATTATCGTGAATCATATTCACATAATCAATTCTTCCAAGGGAAATACACATCTATTCAAAATAGAGTGTTTATTGGATATGACTAATTTAATCATATTAAATTAATCATTAATCCAAACATCAACAAACATGTCTTTTAGTTGAATAGTAGGTATATTCTCAAAATACGTATTATTCGAATTTTAATAATTAGAAAAATACATATTGTCTGTCTCCGGTATTATACAGTCCCTACCCGCTGTCATGGCCAGTACCGATGAGAGTGGGACGGACCACATACGTTGCAACCCGCGACCCCAATGCTCTCCGACTAGGCACCACATCCGCCTCGGGAAAGGATAATACCAGATAGACCATCATGTACTTTGAGATGTTCATCGGTTTTTCAACCGAAAATTATACCATATAATATAAATCAAAACATTTTTGACTATAAGGAGATTTGCTAGACAAATCCCCGATCCTATTCAAGCAAAAGGGTTTTTCATGTAAACGTTGTCCTACAACTATTGTAGGATAAACTATAGTTTTCATGAAAGCAATGTTTGTTGATGAAACAATGATCAAGATCTAATATCTCATCATTGTGGTTTAGGCAAGTGTCATTCAACGAAATAATTATTTCTTTAAATATTTCACAAATATTTATCATTAATTATTCCAGAAAATTAACAATTAATTTTCATCATGATAATTGAATGACATATCACAAGGTTCAAGATCAAAAATGTTAATTTCCAGCAGTGACCCCCAATCACTAAAATTAACTTATCTTGATCAATTTAAATCCAAAAAATGCAAACTCAATTTCCAAAGATTGCCTATTTGATTTATTAAAGAACCCAAGTGGTAATGCACGTATTTCAAGGCGGATTAAAACCGTAATCATCTCATTAATTACGTTCAAATCTGCAGTTCCCGCAACAGTGAATATAGTCATATTCAAAAAGCCATATCTTGAGCAAATAAAGTCCAAATTTAGTAAACTCAAGTCCTATGGTTTCCTTGTTTAATGGGGAACAAAATCCAATTGAAGTTTTCGTGTTTAAACATTTTAAACAGTACAGAAAAATTCAATTAGACAGAGGTGCGAAAATTGAAATGCAGTAAGAATTTCGCAACCCTTTCAAGAATCAAATCGTCTAAGGTGTATGGATAATATCCAAAACCTTATTCAACCTGGCTCTGATACCACTTGAAGGATATTGTGAATCCTTAAGCGCATCACAGAAGCGTGTTGATCGCATCGTATGCGATCGGAGCAACTAGTCGTACTAGATGCTAGATGCAGTGGAATTTAAAATTTTAATTACAAAGATGAAACCACATGATCACGAGAACACTTCTCGGATCGTTTCATCAAACCACAAAGTACAAGGAATACCTCTTGAAGCGTGGTTGTGATCGCGAGATCCCAAAGTAGAGATCCTCCTATCTTAAGTCCGACCCACGGAGAATGCGCTTGCGGGCACGATGATGAGTCGCGTCCTTCCCGCAATCCTTTGACGAAGATCCAAGCGAAGCCGAAATGCTCTCTTTCCTAATACACAAAGTGGACGGTCACTTGAATATTAAGGAGAGCCCACACGAGAATGAGAGAGAGAGAGTTCTTCAACTCAAGAATGTTTTTGTAACTTGGAAAGGCTACCCTAGCCCTCCTTTTATACTAGTTTAGGATCCAATGGATCTCAATCCATGGGACACATGGATCCAAGGGCTATGCTTGGTCCATGATAAATCAATGGCTATGATTTGTTGTTGGTTAAGACCAACAACATCAATTTAAATATTAATTAACTAAGAGATAATATGATAAATGAAATGGAGCTAACCAACCTCCTAAAAAAGGGGGGCGTCACCCATGAACAATTCATGGGTGACGCCACCCATGAAGGTGGTTTTATTTTCTCCATTTTATTTATCTCATTATTCCTTAATTAATCACAATAAATATTCACCAAATTAATTCCAAATTAATTTGTGAATATTTCAATCTTGCCATTGAATATTATGTGAATCATATTCACAACCCAAACTAGTTAGTAAATTGCATTTCCAATTAATTAACATATGTGAATCCAATCCACATTATTAATTAACAAATGCTATTTACATAAATTCTCTCTCTTATATGTGTATATTATAAATCATATTTATAACACACATATATCATGGATAGTGTTATCCACATTCTCTTAATCCTTGATAATTAAATCTCATTTAATTATCTTAGATAATCATTTTCACAATATGAATCATATTCATATTTAAGCTTGATAATTAAATCACATTTAATCATCAAGTCCTTGCTTGGATATTTCATCAAAAGAATTATTCTTGAACCCTTTCAAGAATAATGTGCTTTCTCCGCAGATACTTGGAGATAAGGACAAGGCAATTGTATTATTCCATGTATAGTGACTTGGATGTTGAGATATTATCTCAAATCCAGATCGAACGAACCTCCCACAGATGCTTGATTAAATCAAGACCGCAAATCCAATCTTCTTATTGAATCTGAATCCCATTCAGACCAATGTCCAACACTTGGACTAAGATCGAATTGCTTCTCTACTGAAAGGAGTCACTAAAATCCAGACCTGTTTCATCACTCCCTCGGAATGGAAGCGTCATGGATATACAATCGTTTATGATCACATCACCCTTCAGGTATTCCCAATACCTGTACATCCTGCATACTGGAAGATCCATGATCAACCTGAAGATCAAGATCATTTTATACTGTCTTCTTCAGGGTTTAATCATTAAGTTTCTCAATCTTGGTCATTGGGATTTGGTATCGATCATATGCTTTCTCAAAGCATATATCATACCTTCAAATTCATGTCATGCTTCCAAAGCACGACGACCATGCATGGAATTTGATCGGTCTCAATACCTCATGAGTGAGCTCATGTCTTCCGGTTCACAAGTGAACCTGTATGATCCCTTTGAGAGATCATATTGCTCATATACCCTTATATGCACACCAGCTCGCCGGTGTATAGACCTTGGTTAGGTCATCAACCTATTGGTCTGCCAAATGTACATACTTAGATATATAGCAATATATCTGTCTCTGGTCAGAGGATGCATGCCTATGCTGTGACAGCATTCAACATAGGACTTAGGTTATCTCGATCTCGTTAGGTCAACTTTGACCTAACTAATCTGACACCTCCGAATCACTATTCCCATGCAGAGGACCTGCATCAAGAGGTCGGTCAGATATCAGCCTATGTGAGAAAGGATTGCCATCTCCTACTCAGGCTGGAGATCTCCACTTGACAATCATTTAACGGTGTTGATAACTCAGATTTTGCGAGGGTCAAAATGGTCCACACAAGGCGGGACCACAGTGTCGCTGAGCGACCGCTCACGAAACCCGAATTAATCAACAATTAACCCACAACAAGTAAATCAAGCAATGAAAGTAAATGTGCGGAGTTAAAATTTATTATAACTCTACAACAAGATGTGTATAGGTGCAAGTATTGTAGAGGTCGAACACAGGGAGCAGACAGGTAGAACGGGGCACAAGTGCTCAAAAATGTGCGAGTTGTGATCAAATGCCTATTATGCTATTTTTTTTTGTGGGTTTTTAATTTTATATTTTTTTATTTGATTTTTAATTTTATATTTTTGTATTTTGATTTTTAATTTACTGATTTTGTATTTTCTTTTTATATTTTATATTTTTATATTTTCTTTTTCAATATTGGAAATTAAAGACAATGTAATAAAAGGGAAACCAAAGTTTTTATCAAAATAGATAAAAATACTCAAAAATAAGGAAATAAAGTCTTTTTGGTCTTTTTATACTTTTTTACTGTTTTTGTGATTTTTGGGTAATTTTTAGAATGTTTTTGGTTTTTTTTAATTTTCAAAATAAAGAAAACAGTGGCAAAAAGCAAGGCTGAAACTTAAAATGGAGAAATCAAATAATAAACAGTAGCAAAAATTCTCCAACTTAATTTTCAGTGAAAGATAATGAACCCAAGAAAATTTAGGAAAAGAAAACACTATTTTTGGATTTTTTATGGATTTTATAAATTTTTATGAAGGTTTTTAGAGTTTTGCAATTTTTTGGGGTTTGGTTTTATATTTTTTAATGATTTTTGGCTGGGAGTTAAAACAAACTAAAAGACACAAAATATATTTTTTTGGGATTTTTCTGGAATGTTTTTGTATTTTTAGTGATTTTCTTATGCAAACAGTGCTGAAAGTAGAGAGTTTTTGATTTTTAATAAATATAAAAATGCGATAATTACGAAAAATAAAAATATGATGATAAACTACACTATAGCAGGAACTTAAACTGATTTTTGGGGAATTTTTGGGGTCTTATAGAAGCATGCAAAAAATACAAGCAACAAAAAGAAAAACCATCATCGCAGGGGCTTTTTTGTAATATTAGGAAAATCCGAGGGCCTGCGTACAAAATGTCCACCAAATTTATACTATAAATAAACTTTTAAGGACTAAGTGCTGAAAGCAAAATCTACGAGGCTATCCCCGCAAAATCCCTAGGGGGCACGTGCGTGAGCACGCGCGCCTGGGGAGGGTAGCTTTGCAAATCTATGAAGTGGAAGGGCGTTTTGGCAATTAATACAAAAAAGATTAAACAGCAGTTGACAGTTGATATGCTAATCTTTAAATACGAAAACGCATGGGAGAAAGTTCGCAAAATTCCCACATGCCTTGGCAGATCGCACGGCGCAGCGCGCCTCACTTATCCACGTGTCAAACGTGGGAGCCGTGATACCTCTTCGCGGCCTGCGGCTGAGATTAGAAGATGGCCGACTGATCCTACGGCTGCTGGACTCAATTCATCGGACGGTGGCTGGATCGCGTGAAGAACAAGGGGAAATCGCACGGCTCTGAAGCATGAGCGAAGAACAGCCGCAGAACACGGCCTAGATGAGCTTTAACCGCCAAAATCTCGATGCACGGAGTTGTATCCTCCCCTCCAATGGATCCACAAGCTTCCTGGAACAACCAATGATGATAAGCGGCCGCAAAATGGCCTAGAGGAGGCCGGAGGACCGCTGCTTCGTTAAGGAGGGAGGAGTGCTCCAGGTTGCTTCACGCCACGCCAAAGTGCCCCCAGGAGGATCTCTGGGCGCCGGGGACCTGCAAAAGGAAATTCAAGACGACAGCAAGAGGTCCCGTGCAAATACAGGTGGTTTAGATGGAATTTGACGCAAGTGGAATCTCGCCGGAGCAAGCTCCGGCGAGGGGGGTAGCGGATGGTTGCACTGGCCGTCTTCAAGCAAAGAAAGAGCATGTATTAAAGAAAGAGATATAAAGGATCTGCAGAGCAAAGAAAAAACAAAAAAAATGCCTCAACATGGTCGGGAAAACCAGGAGGAAGACCTCGACGGCCGCCCTTGGCCGGAGATAATGGAAGCCACTTAACAACCGTCAAATCATGCCGCGAGGGAGCTGGAGGATCTCCTGTCACGAGCTCCGGTCCAGAGCATGCCCAAGGGAATGAAGAAAGCGGTCAAAAAAGGGTTCAAGCGAGAATGGGGGTGATGGGTTTCTTTTTGAAAAGTTGGCCAAGGGGCGAACTTCGAGGGCCGATCACGGGTGGAGGGAGAAGATCTTGGAGGATCCAATAGGTCGGCGGGTATCACGGATGTTTAGGGTACATTTTTCATGAAGGAAGCGGGGTCATAGGGTGGACGAGCCGACCTAGAAAAATAGGCGAAAGTAGGGACATGGCCGTTCTGACAGACAGCAGGCAATGGGTCAGAGAGTTGACCCAGGTCAACTCTCCAACCCTCCTGGTTGGTCCACGTGGACCAACCAGGAAAAAGCCTGGAAAAAATTATTCTAAAATCATTTAAAAATAGTAAACGATTTTATTAATTTATGATTATAAAATAAAAAGTGTTTGTAATTTTATGTAGTATTTTATTCTTATTTTTAATTATTTTTATGAGGTATATTTTTACAAGTTTGCATTTATACCCTTATAGGTATCTATATCTATGTATTTAAGTATTTTATTTTTATTTAGGTATTTTTAATTTATTTTATTTTGGTTTTTATTTTCTAAAATTATAAAATACTTTTATATACACAAATATATTTTTATTTTATTTTTCTGATTTATTTTGTATATTTAATAAAATACAAGTATGTTTTATATTGGTATAAGTGTATGTATAATACCTGTGTATTGAATATATACAAGTATTTTTATTTGTATTTTATTTATGTTTTTATTCTGATTTTAATGCACATAATTATTATAAGTATTATTTACAACATTATAAAAATATAAAATTATAAAAATAATAAATAAAGAATAAATGGAATATTTTAATATGTACAAGTATACAATGTGGGTCCAAAAGTCAACTTTCAAACCGTAGCTCCGCCAAATGCGAAACCACCACCATTAATTAGATTATTTTCTTCTATATACAATTAAAGGTGAGTACGCTGCATTTGGAGTTGTCGTTTGTGAGATACGGGTCTGGGAAGTTGGGATTCTGGATTTTTATTCAGACCATAACTTTTCATTTGTACATTATTTTTCTGTGAAATCAATTTTGTATTTTTCTTTATAAAATTATTTATAACTTTCATGTTCAAAGTTTCTTTATTTGATGAATAAAAAGTGGAACCAAAAATAGGTCCCAAAATGAATAAAGAATGAATAGAATGTATAGGTATTTTCACTGTATTTTGGCCCTTATCTCCCCCTACTTTATTCCTTGTCGACCTATTCATCAAGATGCCTAGGTCTCGGGGTTTCGGGTCATAAAATATTTACAATATTTTATTCTTTTTCTTTTCTTTTCTTTATTCTATTATTTTGGCTTTAAAAACCGCATTTTATACAATATTAACACACATATGCATGAATGCTAAAATGCATGAATTAATGCTATTTATACGCATTTACTAGGGTTTTTAAGGCCAAAATGATAGAATAAAGATGATGAAACGTGGATTCATCATCCCCCTATACTTGCCTTTGCTAGTCCCTAGCAAACACTTATGCAATAAGTGCAGAAAAAGAAAAATAAAGAAAAGAAAAAGAAGAAAATTAGATTAAGTTTAATTATTGAACTTGTCTTCGCAAAATCAAAGTTTGGAGCTTAAGTCGGACCTTTGAAATTTTAGTGCGGTCGGAACCTTAATGAGAACCAAGTTTGAAATCCAACAGTCCTTGAGAATCCCAACAACTCTGTCCAAGTCTCCTCAATAGCCAGGTCAGAAATACTTCAACTCATACGCAAACTCTTACGACTATGAGTCTGACTCGTACAGTGTAAGTGATATGTAGCTCCCTACCTCAGAAGTGACAAAGAAACAACCTCCCTCAACCTGGTAACTCTAATGCCTCGGTCTAGCAACTCTTTCCTCGAGAAGCGGGGTATTCCCTTCTAAGTTCAAGTGCAACCGGCTCAAGAAGAGGGGGAAGAAGTATAGACTTTTGGGAGCTCAACCAGTGTAGCTAAGTCTCCCGCTGCAAGCTTCATGAGATGTAACATGGATACCATAAGCTTTTGCTTTATTGGACTATATACACTCCGGTGGGGTTATTAAATTTTCAATCCGACCCACCACTTTTTTGGAGTTCTTCTTTTTTTTCTTTTTTCTTCTTTTTTTTTTCTTTTTTTTTTTTCAATTGCATCTGTACAACCTATCTACATGGTGCAGCATATATACAAGAAATTTTCCTCTTGAGCCAGTAGACTATCCCTCTTTTGAAGCTTTATTGCAACCCACGGCTTCTGTCTTTAGCCTTCATCACCACTAGACCAAGTTGAGGTGCACTTCCTTCACTAGAAGAAGAAGAGAGGTTCCGCCTAGAAGTACTACCCTCATATGCTACCCCAAGCCAAAGGAAACTGCCTCCTCACCACCTCATCCGTGGAGAGCTATGTGAAAGGTGCAGGTGTCCAAGTTAGGTCATTATCAACAAGAGTCGTGCGTGTGCTCCGAAATACTCTACTTATGCAGTCAAGAATCCATTGAACCAAGTCCCGTGATCCTCAAAGAATTAAGTCAACTAGACCTGAAGTACCTCAAACCCAGTTCCTATAAGGTTCCTGTTATTAGGTATATTTTAAGGTCCAATCAAGCTCCAATCTTCGGATTTTACTTAGACTTGTTCAACTATCAAACTCAATCCGAAAAATGCGAATGCTATGCAATGCAATGCAGAAAATATTTTTGTGATGCAATTTTCAAGGATTTTGAACTTTTTATGGATTTTTGAAAAGATGATGCATGCATATGCAGATGCATTTTTTTTTGTATTTTTCAAAAAGATTTTTCAAATGTTTTTGGATTTTAATTTTGCAAATGTTTTTGGGAATTTTTTAAAAAACAAAAGATTTTGGCTGAAAACTAGGTTAAAATATGTACACGGGAGTGCTTCTTATATATACAAGAAGTGGATTTTAAGAATTTACAGGGTAAGTGGTCAATTTTATACATATATACATATATAGTGGATTTTGGTGTGATGTGTATATTCCTCAAACTTATTTGAAAACAATTTTACACAAATTTTGAAAACTATAGTCCAAAATAATTTTTACAAACATTTTACACACATTTGAAAATCATTTTGCAAAGGGTTTCAAAACAGTATATATAGGTTTTTCAAATCATTTTTGCAACCATTTTTCAAACCATTTTGCAAATCATTTTTTCAAACATTTTTATTTCACACAAAGAAAAGAAATTTTACAATCCACACATTTTTACAAAGGTTGAAAACGTGTAACAAAATATTTTCAAAATAGTTTTCAATAAATGTTCACAAAGATTTTCGAACTATTTTTCAAACATTTTGCAAAAAACATTTTCACCTGATTTATTAATCAGTAAATACAAAAAGAATTTGAGGAATAACCACATCTTTTTATTAAGGATTTTTAATGAATTTTAAAGAATTTTTAGCCATATTATTAAGAAAATACGAAAGTACGAGTTATGGCTAAAGTATATACGTAGTATATACGACCCCCCTATACTTAGCTCGAGCTATGTCCTCATAGATCGGAGAGAAAAGAGAAGACATAACTCGTACTAAGTATAGGAAAATCTAAAAAATAAAGGAATGAAGTAATGAATCAATGAATGAGAAGTTGACCGTCCCCCCTGTACTTAGGATCAAATAATCCTAAGTATAGCAGACTGTACACAAAGCAGGGAGGGCAAGGGTGGGAATGAACAGATCGTACTCAGATTGTCTCCCCCTATACTTAGGGTAAGATATCCCTAAGAAGAGGAGACAATGGAGAGGATCGAAAAGAATAGAGAAACTCGGGGTGCCAACCCCCCTATACTTAGGACAAAGTACGTCCTAAGTATAGAAAACTGTCTACAAGGGCGGCACCTTTTCGGTAGATGAAGAAGATAACAGAGGAAAAGAAGAAAAGAAGAAAAGAAGAAAAGGAATCTGAAGATGGAAAGAGTGATATAGGAGAAGAGATCGGAGGATGTACAAACCACTCCCCCTATACTTAGGGTAAAAGAAGCCCTAAGTATAGGCAACAACAGGAGTGATAACACGGACGAAGAAAGAACACTCGGCTCGTCCACCCCCCTATACTTAGGACAAAGTACGTCCTAAGCTAGGCAAACACGAGAATGGGTGGACGAGCAATACGGAAGAGAGACGGAGGTACACAACACGAATGTACAACAGGATGGATGTACAGAGGGTCAAGAAGGTAGAAAGCGAACCTTCTTGCGAGACCGCTGAGGAATAGATCTAGTGTGGTGCAGGTCGACATCGGGGTCCACAGTGGACGGAATCCGATCAGGGTCGACGGGGTGTAAGTCCTCGGGGGCCCTAGGGTGTGAAGGCACAGACGGAGTAGTGGAAGAAGTACGCCTAGGTCCGGCCTTGGGAGTCTCGCTGATATCAAAGTGGAATGGGACGAACTCATCATTATCGGAAGTGGTGTACTCGGAGTCGTCCTGCGAGGTGTCGTCCGAGTCAAAATCAAAAGGCACGAACTCATCGGTGGAAGTAGTCGAACTCTGTTCGTCCTCTATAATCTCAACTGGATCATCTTTTTCATCAAAAGGGCCGAATCTCTGAAGAAAAGCAACCAAATCAAATTCGGCCTTTGGCTCATCAGTATCTACATGGACAGGAGCGGACTCATCAGTGGAAGTAGTCAAAGCATGTCCGTCCTGTATAGTCTCTAAATCTGCCCTCCGCTCAATGGTGTCAATCGTGTAGATCCCGCGGATATCATCAACACAACGCCAAGTCCCAGAAGAAGGAACGTCGAGGTCCATGCTTTCCGAGGTTTCCTCAACCGAGAGGAATTCTCGGGTCTCAGTGGAATCCAATAGACAGCAAAATTCTCTGATAGTATCATCAAGGTCATGGTCCTCGAGGTCTGCCAAGATAGGTAAAGACGCATCAGATGCAGGTCTCTGGTCGGAAGTGGATGCGGTGATCAACGCTTCGCTCTCGTCAACAGGACGGAAGCGAATCTCTCCTGATCCGTAATCAATAACGACCCTCGCAGGGGCGAGGAATGGTCGTCCCAGGATGATTGGAGAATGCTCCCCTGTGGAGGTCTCCATGGGCAATACGATAAAATCAACATTGTGGCTCGTGCCCTGAATCGAAATAACGGCGTTTTCAAGGATACCCTTCGGCCTCTTGATTGATCCATCAGCAAACTGTACGATCATCCTGGTCTTCTTGAGAGGCCCTAGGTGAAGAGACTGTACCAACGAGAAGGGTATGATGCTAATCGAAGCACCGCCGTCTAGGAGAGTGTGATCACATGTGTGGTCAGAGATGGTGCAGCTAATGAAAGGTGTGGCAGTGTTCCTCTTCTTAGGAATGGGACGGTGTGTGATGGCGTGGGCAGTGGCCATGGTCAAGATATGACGCTCAGATCTGCTCCTCCGCTTTCTCTTCTTGGGAAGAGGAGCAGACATATGGGTCATGGCCTGCTGAAGCGGGGCACGGATAATCTCATGAATGGTGGCCACCACTTCGGGTTCAGATAACATTTTTTTGAATTTTTGGACCTCCTCCATACAAGGGAGGAAGTCGGAATCAGCATATACACGAGGAATGCCAAGAGCAGTCTGTACAGCGGCATCCTCGGGGTCAAAGGTGGGACTGGGTGTGAATGCATGTGTGGTCAAGAAGTCTGGCAAGTGGGCGCTCTCCTCACAGTCCGACTCGATCGTGTGTCTCCCGAAATCTTTTTGTGTTTTTAAAATTTTCTCATTTTTTTGTATTTTGGGCGATTGCAAGCTCTCATGGAAATCCTCGAGTGAACCCATATCATCAAATGGTGGAATATCATGGTCGCTCTTATTGGTACTAGTGAGGGTGTCAATCCTCTGTCTCATATGATCCATCATCTGGGTCAAGTGCTCAAGGGTGGACTCCATGAAAGGTGACTCCAAAATCTCAGGATCGGGTGAGTCGAATGTGGGCGGTGGGTGTGGACAAAAATCACATTCCGGATCAGGATACTCAAGGAAGAGCGGGTTGTCGAAATGTGTAGGCGATGGTGGTGGAAATGACTGATGAAGGTCAAAGTCCGAATCCTGAAATAGTGGGTTGGTCGGATATGTACAAAAATCAGGAGCAAGGTCCTCCTGGAAAAAAGGAGGTGGACCGGCTGAAGTGAACGAATGATCCGCAAAGTCCGGATAAAATACGCTCCAGTCGGCCATCTCGAAACAAAGGAAGAATGATCGGGAGAGCACGACGGTCAAGTCAAGAGAGTGGAGAAGAAGGCGCAAATGCGCAGCGGCGATCTAGGACACACAAACAATCACAACCAAAAAATAAAAAGAATACAAACCCTCAATTCACCTACTCAACTCGGTAGAGACCGCAAGAGCGGTCTTTTTATCTTGTCGGTTTTAGAGTTAGGTGAGAAGTCAAAGAATTTCACACACACTTAGGGGCTTGATGGGATTTGGGCACTAATCCTTAAGGTGTGCGTGAGCAAATAAAACGAAGACAATGAGGGGATTACTCGCCCCAATACAAGATTTTTCTTTTTGATCGGTTTTAGGGTCAAGTAATATTAGCAGTCCCAATTTTATTGATTATCACTTTTTTTTTGGATTTTTAATGAGAATGCACGATCCTATCGGGGAGTCAATTCCTTTAAGCTCCTAGATGATCAAAATCAGAGGTAGAGAGGCGGAAAAGCAATGCAAGCGATCAAGACGATGATGGATGCTAAAGCGTAAATGCTCACCTTGCCTCCAGCGCTCTACATGCAAGGATGCTCAGCAGAATTGAAACCTATCTATATGCAAATGCAAAGCCGATGAAATCGCCCTAAGTTCAAAAATTGCTATTAGCGGGAAGAACCACAAGTTGACCACCAGTCCTCAACCCTAGAGTCCGGTCTTGGCTCACCCCTCCTCTGCTCAACAAATTGAGGGTAGGAGAAAGCGCTTTGCGGGGAGAGCTCGCGGCGCGACGGATTGAGATGATGAATCAACTGTTTAAAAATTTGACTAAGTCCAAACGAGACTATAGGTGCATGCAAAATATTAGGTGTTTGGCCTTAATCTATCGCAAGCAATCCTAGAACTAGGGGCTCAATCACACAAAAGAAATAGAATCGAAAAACAAAACAAAATAAAACAAATGCGATGAAAAGCCGACAAAAACCACGAGAGCCCCCAAGTGAACAATCACTTGGAAATTAGGCTCCAGAGAGTCCAGTCTGGGGGTACCTGTATTATTACAATAATATGGGTCTCTCACTCACTTAAATTACAAAATACAATGCAAGAAAATAAATGCTAAGAAATTGTCCTGCAAAATCCTCCAAGTTCTTCTTCGTGCTCAGCTAGAGCCGCTTCACGTGGGTGCCAAGGTGCTCCAAGAGGGGCTCCTCCCTCGATCCACGTACCTCGCACGGAATCCAAACAAGGAGAGTGGTTAGACAATTCAAAAGATATATCAAAAATGAAGAAAATAAAACAGCGAAAAAATAAAAGCCGCGAAATAGACAATAAATCACAATCACGACAAGACCCGAACTAAGCGCTGTTGCTCCCCGGCAACGGCGCCATTTGATAACTCGGATTTTGCGAGGGTCAAAATGGTCCACACAAGGCGGGACCACAGTGTCGCTGAGCGACCGCTCACGAAACCCGAATTAATCAACAATTAACCCACAACAAGTAAATCAAGCAATGAAAGTAAATGTGCGGAGTTAAAATTTATTATAACTCTACAACAAGATGTGTATAGGTGCAAGTATTGTAGAGGTCGAACACAGGGAGCAGACAGGTAGAACGGGGCACAAGTGCTCAAAAATGTGCGAGTTGTGATCAAATGCCTATTATGCTATTTTTTTTTGTGGGTTTTTAATTTTATATTTTTTTATTTGATTTTTAATTTTATATTTTTGTATTTTGATTTTTAATTTACTGATTTTGTATTTTCTTTTTATATTTTATATTTTTATATTTTCTTTTTCAATATTGGAAATTAAAGACAATGTAATAAAAGGGAAACCAAAGTTTTTATCAAAATAGATAAAAATACTCAAAAATAAGGAAATAAAGTCTTTTTGGTCTTTTTATACTTTTTTACTGTTTTTGTGATTTTTGGGTAATTTTTAGAATGTTTTTGGTTTTTTTAATTTTCAAAATAAAGAAAACAGTGGCAAAAAGCAAGGCTGAAACTTAAAATGGAGAAATCAAATAATAAACAGTAGCAAAAATTCTCCAACTTAATTTTCAGTGAAAGATAATGAACCCAAGAAAATTTAGGAAAAGAAAACACTATTTTTGGATTTTTTATGGATTTTATAAATTTTTATGAAGGTTTTTAGAGTTTTGCAATTTTTTGGGGTTTGGTTTTATATTTTTTAATGATTTTTGGCTGGGAGTTAAAACAAACTAAAAGACACAAAATATATTTTTTTGGGATTTTTCTGGAATGTTTTTGTATTTTTAGTGATTTTCTTATGCAAACAGTGCTGAAAGTAGAGAGTTTTTGATTTTTAATAAATATAAAAATGCGATAATTACGAAAAATAAAAATATGATGATAAACTACACTATAGCAGGAACTTAAACTGATTTTTGGGGAATTTTTGGGGTCTTATAGAAGCATGCAAAAAATACAAGCAACAAAAAGAAAAACCATCATCGCAGGGGCTTTTTTGTAATATTAGGAAAATCCGAGGGCCTGCGTACAAAATGTCCACCAAATTTATACTATAAATAAACTTTTAAGGACTAAGTGCTGAAAGCAAAATCTACGAGGCTATCCCCGCAAAATCCCTAGGGGGCACGTGCGTGAGCACGCGCGCCTGGGGAGGGTAGCTTTGCAAATCTATGAAGTGGAAGGGCGTTTTGGCAATTAATACAAAAAAGATTAAACAGCAGTTGACAGTTGATATGCTAATCTTTAAATACGAAAACGCATGGGAGAAAGTTCGCAAAATTCCCACATGCCTTGGCAGATCGCACGGCGCAGCGCGCCTCACTTATCCACGTGTCAAACGTGGGAGCCGTGATACCTCTTCGCGGCCTGCGGCTGAGATTAGAAGATGGCCGACTGATCCTACGGCTGCTGGACTCAATTCATCGGACGGTGGCTGGATCGCGTGAAGAACAAGGGGAAATCGCACGGCTCTGAAGCATGAGCGAAGAACAGCCGCAGAACACGGCCTAGATGAGCTTTAACCGCCAAAATCTCGATGCACGGAGTTGTATCCTCCCCTCCAATGGATCCACAAGCTTCCTGGAACAACCAATGATGATAAGCGGCCGCAAAATGGCCTAGAGGAGGCCGGAGGACCGCTGCTTCGTTAAGGAGGGAGGAGTGCTCCAGGTTGCTTCACGCCACGCCAAAGTGCCCCCAGGAGGATCTCTGGGCGCCGGGGACCTGCAAAAGGAAATTCAAGACGACAGCAAGAGGTCCCGTGCAAATACAGGTGGTTTAGATGGAATTTGACGCAAGTGGAATCTCGCCGGAGCAAGCTCCGGCGAGGGGGGTAGCGGATGGTTGCACTGGCCGTCTTCAAGCAAAGAAAGAGCATGTATTAAAGAAAGAGATATAAAGGATCTGCAGAGCAAAGAAAAAACAAAAAAAATGCCTCAACATGGTCGGGAAAACCAGGAGGAAGACCTCGACGGCCGCCCTTGGCCGGAGATAATGGAAGCCACTTAACAACCGTCAAATCACGCCGCGAGGGAGCTGGAGGATCTCCTGTCACGAGCTCCGGTCCAGAGCATGCCCAAGGGAATGAAGAAAGCGGTCAAAAAAGGGTTCAAGCGAGAATGGGGGTGATGGGTTTCTTTTTGAAAAGTTGGCCAAGGGGCGAACTTCGAGGGCCGATCACGGGTGGAGGGAGAAGATCTTGGAGGATCCAATAGGTCGGCGGGTATCACGGATGTTTAGGGTACATTTTTCATGAAGGAAGCGGGGTCATAGGGTGGACGAGCCGACCTAGAAAAATAGGCGAAAGTAGGGACATGGCCGTTCTGACAGACAGCAGGCAATGGGTCAGAGAGTTGACCCAGGTCAACTTTCCAACCCTCCTGGTTGGTCCACGTGGACCAACCAGGAAAAAGCCTGGAAAAAATTATTCTAAAATCATTTAAAAATAGTAAACGATTTTATTAATTTATGATTATAAAATAAAAAGTGTTTGTAATTTTATGTAGTATTTTATTCTTATTTTTAATTATTTTTATGAGGTATATTTTTACAAGTTTGCATTTATACCCTTATAGGTATCTATATCTATGTATTTAAGTATTTTATTTTTATTTAGGTATTTTTAATTTATTTTATTTTGGTTTTTATTTTCTAAAATTATAAAATACTTTTATATACACAAATATATTTTTATTTTATTTTTCTGATTTATTTTGTATATTTAATAAAATACAAGTATGTTTTATATTGGTATAAGTGTATGTATAATACCTGTGTATTGAATATATACAAGTATTTTTATTTGTATTTTATTTATGTTTTTATTCTGATTTTAATGCACATAATTATTATAAGTATTATTTACAACATTATAAAAATATAAAATTATAAAAATAATAAATAAAGAATAAATGGAATATTTTAATATGTACAAGTATACAATGTGGGTCCAAAAGTCAACTTTCAAACCGTAGCTCCGCCAAATGCGAAACCACCACCATTAATTAGATTATTTTCTTCTATATACAATTAAAGGTGAGTACGCTGCATTTGAAGTTGTCGTTTGTGAGATACGGGTCTGGGAAGTTGGGATTCTGGATTTTTATTCAGACCATAACTTTTCATTTGTACATTATTTTTCTGTGAAATCAATTTTGTATTTTTCTTTATAAAATTATTTATAACTTTCATGTTCAAAGTTTCTTTATTTGATGAATAAAAAGTGGAACCAAAAATAGGTCCCAAAATGAATAAAGAATGAATAGAATGTATAGGTATTTTCACTGTATTTTGGCCCTTATCTCCCCCTACTTTATTCCTTGTCGACCTATTCATCAAGATGCCTAGGTCTCGGGGTTTCGGGTCATAAAATATTTACAATATTTTATTCTTTTTCTTTTCTTTTCTTTATTCTATTATTTTGGCTTTAAAAACCGCATTTTATACAATATTAACACACATATGCATGAATGCTAAAATGCATGAATTAATGCTATTTATACGCATTTACTAGGGTTTTTAAGGCCAAAATGATAGAATAAAGATGATGAAACGTGGATTCATCAGGTGTTTGATGAGTCCTCCATCTAACTCCTTAGATATTCATCCAAACACCAGCCTCTATGATTCATTTAATGAAACAACAGCTATATGATCATCAAGCTGGCCATGGTACATAACCCTAATTGTACAGAGGGACCTTATAGTGCATTCATTCATATAATTTCAGAAAAGGGAGTGAAACATCAATAACTTTTATTGATAAACTTAAATATTACAATAACATTTATTGTAAGAATGGTTCGCCCAGGGCTCACAAGTCTAACTGTAGGCATTAGTAGGTGTCAGACACATGCTTACGATTATAAAAAAAATCATATTTCTGTAAGAATTTTCAAGTTACTGCGGGAGGGGGAAAGGAGGGGGCAGGGAGATGTTCCTTCGGTGAGTTGAGGAGCACATTTGATGATGCATGAAATGAACATGTTAAACATGGTGTAATGCTTGAAGGAAGGATCATGACATGTGATAAAGGTCATGTTTGTCCCGAGGCATGGTACTGGGAGGAGAACAACAAGCCATTACCATCTCTTATGTTAATTGAGAGTGTGGTTCGCTTTGCTTAAGGATGTTGGTGCACTTTCTAGTTAAGACAGTTGTGTGATGCCGCATCTATTGGGATATGAACCAATATTGCCTCATCTTAGATACCAATTTTCTGGAATACAAACTGACGGATCTGTAATAAATTACACCACAAAAACAAGTGAAGCATAGACACAAGATATGATGATGGTCAATCACCTCACTCGTGGCCACGAGAGAAGAAAATTCACTAAGAAGAAGAATGAGTACCGGTATCTATGTTTCCTCTCTCCATCTCTTCCTCTCTCTCCTTTTCTCTTGTGTTGTTTCCGTTGTTGTGTTGTTGAGGCGTTGCTCCCCCTCTATATATAGCTCAAGTACAAACCCATTGTTCTTTTCCTATAAGGTCTCCACATAGAATAAAATTAAATTATTATTATAAGGATTATGAGTCCAATCTCGTGGGGATTCTTAATCTTCATTCAACTCCTAATCCCTAATAATCACTCATGTTGAGTTGAATTCTGTTGCGAATCGCGGAAGCAAACATGCACAAACACAATCTAACAAGTAAGACGCAAACACAAGGATTTACAAGGTTCACCCGTAAATGGGCTACGCCCTTGGGCGGCGGCAATCGGTTTCACTATATGGAGAAAAAATGTAATACAAAGGGTACTGAGAAGGTACAGATATGGGATGAGAAACAAGATCAGAATGAGGATTGCAGTATCTGATGGCTCTATGGCACTTTTTATACTGCAACAGAAGAATACCATATGTATTCAGCAATCCATCCCAACAGCTCTCAGCCAATCAGAAGACAGGACACAGATCAGACATGTCAGTAATCCTGGCCCAACAGCTCTTAGCCAATAAGAAGACAGGACACAGATCAGACATGTCAGCAATCCTGACCCAACAGCTCTTAGCCAATCAGAAGGCAGGACACATATCAGACTTGTCAGCAATCCTAGCCCAACAACTCTCAGCCAATCAGAAGGCAGGACACATATCAGACATGTCAGCAATACTGACCCAACAGCTCTCAGCCAATCAGAAGTCAGGATACAGATCAGCCACATCAACAACCCATCAAGTGGTTAGGATCCAAGTCAATTTAACAAATTCTATCATGATCTCCATGTTGTCTTGAATATACACTGGCCTCTCCTCGTCATTTAGAAGTTTCTCTAGCAAGAACTCGACACCTCTAGGTGTTACACACGTTGTTGGATTCTCTCAACGTGTCTCTTCTCGAGCATGTCGCACTACTCATTGTTGTAATTTTTACTGCGGTATCATAGATCTCTTTTGACTAGAGATTGTGTCATCATCCTCAGACAAAGAGAATCACACTTGCTTCTCCTTGTTGCATGCTTTTGCAGCAGAGATATCAATAACCTATTGTTCTTATTTTGTACTGCTTATCCTAGGATAAAATGGAGTTCCATCACATGTCACAACCCTTCCCTCGAGCTTGTACACCCTATTTGGCATCTCGAGTCCTCGCACCTGCATGTGTACCCCTTTGATTACTTCAAGAACTCCACAAATGATGTCTCAATGTCCTTATGACTAGATCATTCCCTTTCTCTATCTTACATATCGACCAATATGTTATTTTGTGACTCTCCTTGTCAATAGAAACATCTAATTGGACCTCGAGAGCTGGATTGACCTCTAAAACTTATCTCCCTTGATCTAGAGCATTTGCTTGTGGTTGCCAGTACATGACCTTCATAATTTATTGCCTCATATGTCAACCTTCGTCGAGAGCATTCATAAGAAGAGAAGAAGATGTCTCATCTAATACGGTGATATTCTTGCCATAAAGCAACACCGTCACAATACGATTGTAGGAATATTAAAAGAACTCAACAAGATTAGTGAGTTATCCTACTTCTTAATGAAAGACTCCTTTCCTGTTCTTCTCCTCAGATGTGATAACATCCATCAGAATCTTGTTAACTTCATTGAAGCACGCCTCCAACATTGTTTTGTTGGTCTCTTTACATCACAGAGATTCTTCAAGAAAAAAATATGTTTGTTAGAGATTTGGAATTGTATTGCCCCTCGAGTTTCTTCTAAGCCTCGACCGAATCGTCTAAGCTGATGACTTCATGAGGAGTGTTTTTGCCATGAAAAGTTATATCGTACTGTTTGCAAGATCCTTCATCTCCTTCCACTCTTCTCTCATCTTCTCCGGTTGGATAGCTTTCACAATTTTCTCTCGCATGAGTATATTCTTTGCATGATGCTGCTATAATGTGAAGTTGTTCTTCTCATTGTAGGGTTCCATGAGAATGATGCATCCTTCGATGTGAACTTTGCCATTCGATTTACTATTATACTTCTTTTCACAATCTAAAAATCAAAGACGAATCCTCCTAATATGAATGGCCCAACTTGTATCTCCTCTATCATATATCGAATGCTCTTGATCCTAATAGTTCACTGTAACCATCGATTCTTCACAAATTACGAAGAACGTGCACTTGTTGCCTCATGTCCTCTCGTCGATATTGAACACCACTCTAATACTAATTTGACATGTTTGCTCGACCACCCTCGCTCTGATATCAGTTATTGAGGTACGAACCAATATAGTCTCAATTTGATATGGAGATAAAATCAATGCACGCGCAATCAACCGCCATCATAGAAAGCCTGTGAAGAAGAAGAAACAATGTATTATGATGGTCGATCACCTCTCGTTACTATCAGAGAAGAAAATAGAGTAAAAAAGGAACGATAACAACTCCCTCGGGTCTCTCTCTCCTTCTCTTTCTTTTTTCTCTTGTGTTGTCTCCTTTCAGCGTGATATAGAGGCAATGCTCCCTTCTTTATTGGACAACCAAATCGTTGCACTGGGAGGAACAGGGACCACATGGACTGCATTGATCTTGCTGGAGGCATAGTTCCAAAATCTCCATGCAATGCTCAATATATTTATTTATTTCTGCGTGGTCATTCTTAATCTGATGTTCCAACTCTCGCTGCCACTAATCTCAGCCCCTCAATCCATCCTCGCATGCCTCCAAATTGGTGGGACGGCCTAAAATCACACACATCATTACCACAAAGAAGGCACCACTTTTGCTCCCAACACATCATAACAAGAAAGAAGACACCACTTTTGCTCCCATTTGAGACCCCTCTTCTTTGGTAGAACACACGCTCGGGAGCTCAAGTTAACCCATCATGTGGTTTCTTCATACAACCACAGAAACGACCAGCTTCAAGAGCTCTACACCATAAAGATCCCATCTTTCTCCCTATTGACCGGTTGGGTAACTCTGATCTTGCTCTAAATCCAACTGGGCACACCTCAAAATCCGGGGGGGAATGGGCAAGTTCCAGGAGAGGTTCCATGCCTTGTACCACAACAGGTGGCTCGTTTTCGTGGCGGCAATATGGATACAGTCGTGGTCTGGAATTGGGTATATGTTCGGGAGCATATCCCCGGTGCTGAAGAGCTCCCTTTCCTACAACCAGCGTCAGGTGGCGAGCCTCGGGGTGGCCAAGGACTTGGGGGACAGCGTTGGGTTCTTCGCCGGAAGCCTCAGCGAAGTGCTGCCAATGTGGGGGATGCTGCTCGTTGGGTCCGTGCAGAATCTCGTCGGGTATGGATGGGTTTGGCTGATTGTCACGGGGAGAGCCCCCAGATTGCCTCTGTGGATGGTGAGCGAGATTTGTTACTCATGCTTCTTGCTTTGTGTTTCTGTTCCAATGGAAGGAGATTTGATTTTTTTTTTTTTTTGCATCTGGATGGCTTTTGTCCACTTTTAATTCTTTGTGGGGTTGGACACCATTGGTACAAGAAAGATTATGCATGGGGTTGGGATGATCTTGTTGGTGTTCTGTGGTTCTGTTCTTTGTTTTCTTCAGCTTAGTCTTAAATCTGATCCTTATTGTGCTCCTCATGTTTGGTAGTGATTATGAGAGTTGATCCTTCACTGGAGGTTGAGTTCTTCTTGCTAGTTGTGCGTTTTCTAAAGATGGTACCTTGAAAAATCTGAACTTTATGTTGTGGAAGAGACCATGGTAATATATCATAGGAGGATTTGGGGTTATTGTGTTGTGATTATTTTGGGGTATAGAGTCTAGACCACAATGGTAATCTTGGCAGAGCTTTGGATCTGCAATCTACTGATCCAATCTGGAGACGGTTAGGTCTTTTGTTGTCATATGAGCTATGACTGGCTAGGAGTGTCGAGGTTTTTCTGGATGAGTGTTTCCATGTGGTCTCACATGCTAATTTCATGTTTAATTCATGATCGATGTATTTGTAACATTGTTTTAATATGCAACAAATGGAGATTTTCTTTCCGGGAGAGTACCTAATACATGTACTCTCCCGGAAAGACCGGGGTTCAAATCCCACTCTTGCAGGGGTTGCGTTAAGTAGTCGACGGCCAGCGTAAAAAATAATCGAATCTTTCAACATGGATTTGAGCAAGAATCCATTTAGCCGACCCTACTTATAGTGGGGAGAAGGCTTAGTACGTTTATTTTAGTGCCTAATACATGTGATCATCTATGGATGTGGATCTGGTTTTGGACAGGTTTTGCTGTGGTGGCATAACTGGGACATCTATGTTATCGAGGATTTCGATTGTCTTTTTGAATTTCAATGTCGATTATTTTCCCTTTTTCCTTCTCCATTTTACATTGATCCAATACTGTGTCCAAGAATTTTGAATAGATTGTAATGAAATCAGTTTTAGTCAGCCTTTTATACCGCATGACAAAAACCAAAACAAAGCCTTTTATTTTGGCATTTGTTTTCTTCCTATAATGGTAAGGTTGTACTCTTAGTATGGTATCATTGATATTTAGGTTTCTTGTCTGATAATCTTTTCTAGATTGCTTTATTCTTCACGTTTTTTTGCTTTCTCCTGTGTTCTATTACTTATTTCTCCTTGGTCCTTACTTCTTTTGGGACGTTGACATGCTTTCCTATATGTATCTTGTTATAAAATATGAAGCGGAAGCAAAACATGGAAAAAGAATAAACATCACAAAAGAACAACGGGATTAACGTGGAACCCTACTCCGTGAGGAGCGGGATGAAACCACGGGAGAAGCCCCTGAATTGGGCGTGTTTGTCTATTGATTTTCTCAATGAGTACAGGAGGTCTGGGGCTCCTTATATAGCCTTCCCAGAGCCTCCAAGTCCCACTGCTGGTCCATGTGGGACTAAACACTGGATGGGGGTAAATGGATCTTCTCCAGGATCCATTTACCCTGCTACAACTCAATAGGTGCACTACCAAATACTCCAACACTCCCCCTCAAGCTGGAGCATGCAATGCTCAGCTTGGACAAACAAACAGAAAGAAACTCAACTCACGCTACAGGACACTACGGACAATATCAACCCAACGCGCACATGCTGCAGTCGAGGACGTTGCTTCTCATGCCGTGTATGTGAGGAGGACAAACGGGCTGGAGTGTGAGTCAACTGAAGACTCGAAATCTGACCATCGAGTCTGAAACTGCACCTGAAGTCTCCTCATCGGAGAACTGGGTCTCTCCCATCTGGCTCAGAGAATGGTGCACTGCTCTGGTGTACCTATGATACCACATGAAAACCCTTGCCCACATGGCATAGGGAATGGTCCTCTGCTATGGAGTCCCTGTGGCTCACATGAAAACTCTGACCTGACAACAAGAAGAATGATGGGGACCTCGAACTGATGATGGCAACTTATGCTCATCTGAAAAGAAGACCGCATCCATGTGCGTGTCTGAAACTGGAGACTCGGAGTCAATCATCGAGTCTGAACAACTGGATCTGAACCGTAGAGCCTGGAATCTGATTGGTCTGGCAATCTGCATCAATCTGGATCTGAACCGAGTAGACCTGTGACTCTACATATACTCCCCCTTTCTCCCATACTTGTCGGAAAACACGGATGTCAACAAAGTTGGGAGAAGACAAGACAAATAGGGGTACAAAATACCAATAAGCCGCTCGGCTTTCAAAACATTCATCATTTTTTTTTCAATCAATTTTTTTAAGCCGTCTCTCCTTTTTTTTGCAATTTTTTTTAAGCCGTTCTCATTTTTTCGGCTTTTACTTTCCACATTTTTTTTGAAAATGCGTACGGCTTTTTCCATGTACGCGCCTTTTTTTTTGAAATGCGTACGGTTTTTTTTGTACGCGACCTTTTTTTTTTTAAAAATCAGCCCACATGGGCCCAAACATATTACAGCCGTCCTCTCCCTTTTTTTCTTTTTTTCTCTCTCTCTCTCTCTCTTTTTTTTTAAAAAAGAAAACTCTCAACCTTCTTCTAGGCCCACTTGGACTTTACAATAAATCAAACATTTTAAACGGCCCAAACTTGGGAGTGAAATATCAGCAGCCCTATTTTTTTTAATAAGAGCAATCGGACCCCTAGGGCCCTTTAAGAGAACGTGTCTTTAGGGTTCCCCCTTGCGGGAACCCCGTTTGCACCGCCTGGAAGGTGTCAAGAGCGTGAGGAGGCGGCGGAGGCACATGGCCGCCGCACGGAGCGTGAGGAGGCGGCGGAGGCTCGCCGCCTAGAAGGTGCGGGTGCCGCAAGGGGCTCCGCCTGCTGGATCGCGCAAAGATGAGGGCTGCTGGGGCTTCGCGCGAGGTGTCAAGGGCTTCCGCCAGCGGCGGGGACTCGCCATCGCTTGCGCTGGTGTCGCATGGGGCTGAGGAGATGCGCCTGGGAGGGATTCGTCTGGTGTGTCGCCACTTGGGATGGATTTGCGGCTGGACTGCGCCGCCAGGGTACCGCGGCTGAGGAGATGAGGGCTGCTGGAGCGCGCCTGGGGTCTCGCTGGAGGCCTGGAGTATCGCGCAGCCAGCGCGCCTGGGGTCTCGTTGAGGCTGAGAGGGCTTCTATTTGGATTCGGCCTGGAGGTCTCTGGATTTGGCCTGGAGAAGCGCAGTTGTGCGCGATCTTGTGCGACTGCAGCCAACGCACTTGCGCAACTGGATCTTGATGATGTCGCTGCATGGATTTATGGATCCGAAGGATGGCGGCGAACAGGACTCGAGAGATTAGGGTTTCAAAACCCATAAAAAAATTACAGAACTTGTTTCATGAATATAAATGATCTTCAAGAATAGCAATACTACAATCGAATCTCGGAAAAAATTAAAGACCATGAAATCCTCGAGAATCGAACCCGCTCTGATACCATGTTATAAAATATGAAGCGGAAGCAAAACATGGAAAAAGAATAAACATCACAAAAGAACAGCGGGATTAACGTGGAACCCTACTCCGTGAGGAGCGGGATGAAACCACGGGAGAAGCCCCTGAATTGGGCGTGTTTGTCTATTGATTTTCTCAATGAGTACAGGAGGTCTGGGGCTCCTTATATAGCCTTCCCAGAGCCTCCAAGTCCCACTGCTGGTCCATGTGGGACTAAACACTGGATGGGGGTAAATGGATCTTCTCCAGGATCCATTTACCCTGCTACAACTCAATAGGTGCACTACCAAATACTCCAACATATCTCTTCAACATGTTTTGGTGAAAAAATAGCCTTTCATCTGACGCATGCATTCTATCCGGTTAATGTCATCTTATCTTGCCAATTCTGAAAGAGATTTGTTTTTTCCTATAATCAGATAAACATGTATCTTTCTATTATAATGTACACCAGAATTTAGCTGTTGTAGATGATATTGTGGCATCGATCTTTCTATTATAATATACATCAGATTTTGGGTTTAGTAGATGATGTTGTGGTATTGCATGAACCGAACACGTCTTTGTGGTATTCGTTTGTCACAAAACTTCTCAAAAGTAACTCGTCGACTTGTCCTGAAAAACATGTTTGCAGCTCGTTCTGTAGGGGGAACAAAGGTAGTATAAAGTTCTTCTGAATCAGATCTCTAGTAAAATCACCATCATCTTTCACATGTTAGATACGCTCATGAAACATGGGAGTTGTCAATATACGTAGTTGCTCGGTTGTCTCACTCTGTCAATCATTCTCTATATGTAAACCAATAAGTATATTATGAGTCCGTGTTATCTGATTATCTCTGAGGTTGCCTTTGTCATGATAAGTACTCCCCTCTCTTTGCACTAAGATCATGATATCACAACCTAACTCTTGTTCTTCCATATGATAAGATTACCTCCTATGTATAAGTAGAAGAATGTGGTAAATGACTTGTCTAATAGATACCCTAGGTAGTTTGCATCAGAGTAAGTAATAATATCCATAGAAGAATCCCAGCTGAAGAATTACCTCTTTCTAGTCTAGTTTTGTTGTATCTCATAATCATAGTGAGTACATCCCATTGAGCACGAGCGGTTTGTCCATGAGCTGATTAATTTCTCTACCCTTGGAAAAATGCTAGGTCTGGTAATAGTGAGGTATATCAACTTCCATACAAGTCTTTGGTTCTGGTTGTTGGGGACAGATCCGATCAAGCATCACACGAATAGAGTCACGATCATAGAAGAATTCCTGCTTAATCGCACAATACGGGGATTTATAGTGGTTCGACAATGCGCCTACACCGCTTACTCACACCCGACTATCTTTATTATTACTTGTTGGAGTATTTGGTTGTACGCCATATGAGTTGTAGGAGGGTAAATGGATCCTTTAGAGATCCATTTACCCCCATCCACATGTTTAGTCCCACATCTATCAGTGGTGGGACTTTGAGGCTCTGTGGAGGCTATATAAGGAGCAACAGACCTCCTGTAACCATTGAGAAAGTCAATAGAAAAACTCGACCCTTTGAGACTTTCTCCCGTGGTTTCATCTCGCTCCTTAGGGAGTAGGGTTCCACGTTAAAATCTTTGTGTTCTTTAAGTTCTTTATCTTTATTTCTGATTCCGCTTTCGCTTCTTATTTTCTAACATGATATCAGAGCGGGTTCGATTCTTGAAGATTTTATTGTATTCATTTTGAGAATTGAGATTTAGTTCGAGGGTTCTTGATTGGAACCCTAGTTTTGTAAAGATTGAAGGAGTAGATTCATTGTTCGTTTTGAAGATTATTTATTGATTTTTGTTCTAAGGTTCATTTTGAAAGATTCTAGGGTTTCCGAAGAAACCCTAATTTTTACGCCTCGAGTTCATCTCCTCGCAGTCCAGGAGATCACAAAGTTACAGGCGTAGATACTTTTCAAGCGATGAAAATCTCTCCGCGCCATCTCCATTGTCTCGTCGCATCATTATTGCCAACAAGTTCCTTGCAGCCCTACATACGCAGCTCCGTGGGCACTGGTGCGCACCCCAGGCGCACAGGGCACAACCTCCTCGGCAACCTTCTTCAACTTCGCATAAGATATTCTCCAGTTTCCTTGTGCAGGCGGCGCAAGGGCTCCGTGCGGCATCTCTCCAGAATCAGGTCGCGTATCTCTAACCAAGGCCTTAAATGTCGGATTTCGGTTTCGTTTCGGTGACTGACCGAAACGAAATTTCGGCCGAATTTCGATCGAAATTTGACCCAAATTTCGGTCATTTCGGTCGTTTTTTCAAGTAAGGCCCCCAAATTTCGGTCGACACAAGGCATTTCGGCTGGATTTCGGTAACCCACCGAAATCGAAATTTGACCGAAATTCGGTCGAATTTCGGCGAAATTTGAGGCCATGTCTCTAACCCCCACTATCATGCCTCCAGGCGGAATTACCATCCCCTCGGCATCCATCTCTGCCGAGGCAGAGAACTCGATCGCCCGCATCGATATCCTCCGTGCTCCTTGCGCGACTCGAAGGCTTCCAGTGAGAAGCATCTCCGGATCTCCGCGGTCGATTCTAGCCTAGCGAGCCATCGATGCTCCACCAGAGGCGCTGGCGGCAACTTCCAAAGGTTGAACGACGCCGCTTCTCTCATCACGCAGGCGTTGCCTGCATCGACCTCTAGCATACCGTGCGCGAGAAGATACCTCTCCTCCAGGCCTTGTACGGTCCCAGGCTTGCGTAGGTGGCGCGCTCCCATCGTAATGAAGCGGCACCTCCTCCCTCAACTCCAGCCGACGAAGAAGAAACCCACGTAAGAGTGGCGACTTTGTGAGATGGGGTTCCCACGATGGGAACCCTAGGCCTGACGACCCTGTTTATAAAAATAATTTAAGTCCAACAATGGGCTGGAAAATGGAGGGGCAACCTGTATGTAAAAAAAAGTGGGGGGACTGTGAGCCGTGTTGAAAAAAGAGTAAGGAGTGTCCTATTGCATTTGGGCCCTTTGGGCCGTGATTTTTTTAAAAAGGGCACGTACAATAAAAAAGGGAGCCATACGCAAATTAAAAAGAGAGAGATGAAAAAGTCGATTAAAAAATTGAAACGACTTCAAAAAAATTGTTTCAAAAAAAATATTGATTGATTTGAGAAGCCAGAAAAAAATGATTGAATTCGGCATTTGTGTTGTTTTGTTTTTCCTCCCCATATTTATGTATTATCTTGTCTTCTCCCAACTTTGTCGATGTTCATGTCTTCCGACAAGTATGGGAGAAATGGGGAGTATATGTAGAGTCACAGGTCTTGTTCCAGATCCAGAGGACAGATTCAGATATTCTCCAGACCAGCCGATTTGTAGACTCCACAGATATTTTGTTAGACTCGACGTCAGTTTTCGAGTCTGCAGTTCCAAGACACACGAGTGTGCGGTCTCCAATTTCGTGGTCCCCATCATTCTTGTTGTTGTCAGCCAGAGTTTTCTTGTGAGCCATAGAGACTCCAGAGCAGAGGATCATTCCCTATACCATGTGGGCAAGGGTTTTCATGTGGTATCATAGATACTCCGGAGTAGAGTACCATTCTCTGAGCCAGATGGGAGAGATCCAGTTCTCCAACGATGAGACTCCAGGCGCAGTTTCATACTCGATGGTCAAAATCCGAGTCCTCAGTTCGACTCACTGCAGCCCGTTCGTACTCCTCACCTGCACGGCATGAGAAGCAACATCCTCGACAGCAGCCAATAGTTGTACGCGTTGAGTTGATATTGTCTGTAGTGTCCTGTAGCGTGAGTTAAGTTTCTTTATGTTTGTCCAAGCTGAGCATTGCATGATCCAACTTGAGGAGGAGTGTTGGAGTATTTGGTTGTGCGCCATATGAGTTGTAGGAAGGTAAATGGATCCTGAAGAGATCCATTTACCCCATCCACATGTTTAGTCCCACATCTCTCAGTGGTGGGACTTGGAGGTTCTGTGGAGGCAATATAAGGAGCCCCAGGCCTCCTGTAACCATTGAGAAAGTCGATAGAAAAACCTAGCCCTTTGAGGCCTTCTCTCGTAGTTTCATCCTGCTCCCTAAGGAGTAGGTTTTCACTTAAAATCTTTGTGTTCTTTAATTTTTTTATCTTTATTTCGGATTCTGCTTCCGTTTCCTATTTTTCTAACATCACCCAAGTGATTTTAGGATACAATATGTGGTACACAAGGGCCCCTTTTATCCCGCAACAAAAAAAATTCAAATTGTGTTCAACAATCGCCACCATCAGTTCTCAGTCAATCAAGATACAGGAGGCAAATTGGGCATCTCAACAATACAACCCAACAATTCTCAGGCAATTAGGATGTGAGGGGAGGATCAAATATCTCAGCAATCCAGCCTAACAACTCTCAACCAATCAAGATGCAAGAGGAAGATCAGACATCTCATCAATCCAACCTATCTGCTCTCAGTCAATCATAATGTAGGAGGGAGATGAGCCACATCATTTATCCTCTGCATTAGTACTCAGCAATAGGGAAAGGTGTTAGAGAGTAACAACTCCAAAGACCGCTGCTTCCAGACTTCGATGCAATATCCACGGACTTTCTTTCTTCTCCCTTTCTCTCACTGATTTCTTTCTCGTGTTATGAGAGATTATGAGAACTGGTGTTGGTATACACCCACTACTATTTGATTTGTAGTTTATGGAGTACCTTGTGCATCCATAAAAAATCCCTTATATGGTTCTAGGAGAATCTCATCCAATTAAGAAAGAACTAAGGGGATTTGATGACCGCAAATCAAGTATTTTTATATTGTTGATTCAAATCTTCAACAGGACTATGGTTGATTTTAGTTGGATAAGTTCCGATATGGAAGGAACCTATCCAAAAAAATCCACCCTTTGCTGACGATATAGGAACAATTGTAAACTTGTAATTGAACAACATATTGATAAAATCGTATTCATCAAATCAATACCACTTTTCTCTTTGTGGATCTCATCAAGTACAAGTTGCTTCATCTAGCATATCATGTATTTTATGATATCTAATATTGATGTTTTTTGGTCATTCAATAAAATTAAGTTCTTGAATGAGCTTCTTCATTCGCAAGAGTTCTTTACTTGCTCTTGCAGCATCAATGAATCCCGCATGCGTAGTAAACGATGCATAATTCTACAACCTTAATTGACATGAAACGACAACACTTGCATATATCACCAATAATCAGGTATAAATCATCTTTTATCAACATTACCTGTCATATAAGAGTTTTGCTCCGAAACAAAGACGTGTTCCTGGTATTATTGAGATATCTCAATACACATTTAACTGCAGTACAATACTCTTTTCTTAAATTTGAGATACAACTGTTGACAACTCCAACAGAATAAGAAATATTGAGTCCCGTACATGCCATAGCATGCATCAGATTGCATGCAGATGAGGCATAAGGAATCATCGTATATCCATTTTTTCATCATTTGTCCTTGGATTGTGCATGGTGCTTAACTTGATGCGTGTTCCAAGAGGTGTATTCACGGTCTTAGCCTTATCAATGTTGAATAGTAAAGCACTTCCTCAATGTACTTCTCTTGAGATAACTAAAGTCTCTCGAACTTTCTGTCACAGGGAATCATCGTATGTAAATTGATTTACAGATAGGGCTGCTAATTGAACTGAATCATTCGAATTCGATTAGGATTTGTTTGATAAAAATTCGAAAAAAGTTCGATTCGAAACCAAATGAACTGAATTTGAATTTCACTTGTGGATTCGATTCCCAAATGAATCGAATTTGAATTAACCTAAATTTGTTCGATAATAATTCGATTCGGTATTTATATACATACGTACATATATGTATATGTGTGCCCATGTATATATATACATAGTACATACATATACATGCATATAATACATACATATTTACATACATACATATAACAACTACTCTTGGTTGATTATGACCTTTTTGAATATTCTTTTACAAGGAATTATAGCATAATTACATCAAAAGGTTGACATGTGTAAGTAAATAGATGCAAAAAAAATTATGAATATGTATTAAAAAAGTTATTAAAGTTAGTTTACATTGAAAGATTTAGCATTTGCATTATATCACTAGGCATAACATGTGCAAGCAACTAAAGATACTCTAAAATCAACTTACTACAGTGACTAAGTGGTTAATTTTAAACTTTTAATCATATCTAGGATTCATCGATATGATTTATCATGTGAGGCATTCACCGCTATGATTTCCATACTCCCATGCTACACCGATATGACTTGTGAATGCTTGACGTGTATATGCAACATCAGGCCGCCCTAATGAGATCCAATCTCCTTCCTTTCCTCTTTATAACTAAGTTCAAGTGATTTGACTGCAAAATATGTTACGAAATAGAGATGTGTGTCTTCCATGCATCAGTTATAAAAGACATTTAAGTTTATGTCTTTACTTTTTATTACTTTGTATAAGTGCAATAATTAATCTTAGCATATTATTAAAAAATTCGAGGAAGGATACAAAGCACTCTAAGCCATATCCAATTTAATATGCATATATGTATGTATAATTCTATTATTTAAAGACTAATTATTGAATATAAAAATAGTGAAAAATATTAGTTATAAAATCTAATAGGAAAAAATCAAATGTCTAATATTGTTATTCTAAATCTAGGGCTGTCAGGAAAGCTCGAGCTCGGCTCGTTAAGGGCTCGCGAGCCGGACTCGAAACCTTAACGAGCCCGAGCCCGAGTTGGGTTTTATGGCTCGTTAGCTTATCGAGTCGAGTCCGAGTTGGACATTGTTCAACTCGGAAACTCGACTCGATAACTCGTTTTCCCTCTTAATAAAAAATTTAAAAAATATATACCGAAACTTCTACATTGAGTTTGATATAAAATAGAGGTTAACATTTTTCTTGCCCAAAAAGCTACAGAAAAGAGTATAAAAAATCAAAATTACAAATGTCATTTGCATAATTTAATGTATAAAATGGAACAATGACTCATTAAGAGGTTCATGAGCCTGCTCATTTTGAGGCTCATGAGCCAGCTCATAAACGCATGACTCGATAAGAAGCTTGTGAGCCAGTTCAGAAACTCGTGGCTCGATAAGAGGCTCGTGAGTCAACTCGAACTCGACGAGTTCGAGTTGGTGATCCAGGACTCGATCCTTATCGAGCTCGAGTTCGAGCTTAGGTTTCTTATCGAGTTCGAGTCCGAGTTGAGGCCAACTCGGCTCGTTGAACTCGATAGACACCCCTATCTAAATCCTCATCCACACATTTATTTTCATGTTCCCACATTCATTACACTATCTTTTTCATTCCTCCTTTCATTATCTAACAAAGATTCAAAAAACCCTGGCAGATTATGGTGACCTTTCTCCTAGCACGTGAAAATGATGGTTTTGCTACTTTGAATTCCTCCTTAACATTTATCGTGATTTAAAATTTAGCTAGATATATCTCCTGTACTTTTTTGTTGCTTTGATTTTCCTTGCATGACAATCCACAATGAATATCATTGTCAAGGTGAAATTTATTATCACATGAGTAATATAAAAGTTCTTCTTGCCATAATGTAAGTTGTTCCTTTGTACATCAAAAATTCATACATTTCATTTTCATGGCTTAATTTTTTGATATTGAAGATACTCACGCTCAATAAAGAGATTTTATCTTTCTACGTTATTTTTTACAATTCCCACCATTTTAAATAATAATATTAATTCGTATCAACTTTCTATATAAAGTTTGATCTTATCTTGTTTTAACATGCAATGTTAATTATATTGTTAAGCTTTTTCGTCAATGATATTCTCTCTTTGATAGGCTCATATAATTATATTGTTTTCATACATTCCTTCATCGTAGAAAAAGTATATTAGATTGTAAAAATATATAATAATTGTAAAAATTAGATATTTTTATTCAATGTATTTTATTGGTTTGATATTTTCCTTGATTTTATAGTTTTCAACTTATCTTACTAATATACTTTCAAAATTAGAACTTTACAATAAAACATTGATATTATATTATTATTCATATAATATTATTTATATATGCTATAAAACATCTATTAACATTTCAAATTTGAAATAAAATGATTCGAATTTGAATATCCGAAACTTAAAATGAATTGAATTTGAATTTAAGTTAGCAAATTCGTATGAAATTCGACTTGAGTTCGAATTCGAAATTTTTATAATGAATTGAATCTGAATCCTGGTAGATTCGAATGTATTCGATTCGATTAGCACCCCTATTTACAGATCCTAAGTCCATAGGAAAGGATTTTTGCCATCTGGCGAGTTGGAGCGTTGGTGGAGAGCGAGGGGGGTGTGAGAGGGAGTACGAGGGGGACTGCTGCTGTGCTTGGAGAGGCGGGATGTAGGGAAGGCGGCGGGGCAGGTGTCTCGAAGGGGGGTGGAGGCGGTTGTTTCGGCGGTAGGGGTGATGGAAAGGGGAAGGAGGTGGCGCATTGGGGAGGCGGGAGCTCGCGGGACGATGCGGGTACCGTCGTGTATGGGGATGGTGCCGAGGTGGCTGACGAGGGGGATGGAGGAAGTTGGGTGCAGGTGTCCCACAAGAAACCAGAGAAGAGGTGCTTCCGGTGCGGGTGTCGGGGGCATGTGGCGTCGTCTTGTGTTGTTCCCCCGAGGTGCTTTGCATGCGGGAGGGTGGGCCACCGTAAGGCCTTTTGCTGGTTTCGTTTCGAGCGAGGACCAGATAGAGCTCCGGCTCGTATTGGTGCGGTCAAAGGCGGAAAGGTGGCTGCAAGTGGAGCCTTTTCCGGGCGGGAACAACGGTCTTTCGCGCATGTGGTTGCGGGTGCTCTGGAGAGTGTTACTGCTGCCGGCGTCGAGATTGCTCCGAGGGTGACGAGTACCTCCATCTTGCCGATTAGCATGGCCGAAAGGCCGGCTCCTGCCAATGTTAAACTTGGGAAGGATGACGTGAAGGGTGCTAACAACCTGGCGGTGGTTGGGGTCGCTTTGCGGAAGCGCATCTCCGTGGGCATGGTGAGGGACCATTTGCATGGGTTCCTGGGGTCGCAGTTCGCAGGGGACGTCGTGGTTCTTGATGATAAACATCGCTGTGCCCGTGGCCTTTCGACGTTACAGTGTGAGCGGCAAATTAAGATTGGTGCGATGGATGATATTTTTTGGAGAGATTTGCGCCTTGCGGACGGGGCGTGTTCTGACATCGAGGTGTGCGTGGCGGAGGTTCGTGGAGTCCCCTTTCTCTCCAGGTCGGTCCACTGCCTTAGTCGGGCTCTCCGGCGGTGAGGTGAGGTGCTCGCTATCATTGATGATGGGTTGGCGCCGGGTTCGGCTCATGACATTACTCGGGTCCTGATGAAGTGTAACAAGGGTTTGCTTGATGATGCTAGTGGCCGTGTTTTCAGCGAGGTTTTGGAGGTTGGGCATTTCCGGTGTAGAGTGGAAATGACGATCATAGAGCCACCGCCTCCGCCGGAGATGCCGAGGGGATCGGAGTCGCCTCGCCGGAGGTTCCGAGGGTGGTTGGCGTTGCCTCGCCTTCCGGGCGCCAGGTGGCCTTCCCAGGGGACGCTTCGCATGGCTCGTCCCGCAAGAATGATTTCGTACGTCCTTTCGGATTCTCATCTCGGGTGTTGTGCATGGTATCTTCAAAGGGCGGTTTGTCGGCTGAGGTGGCAGGGGTGGCTCCTGATATATCTGCGCCTCTTCGCTTTTGGGCTCGGGCTTTGGATCCCGACTTGCGGTTTCGACATTAGGATCCTTTTGCGGGTTGGACGATTTTCGATGCCAACTATTGCGTATCTCTCGGGTCGGATGCGGAGGGCCGATCGGGCCCTACTCCATTTCATCTCCCCCCCTCTGCTGCGGCCTTCTCGGACCAGGCGGTTGAAGTGGTTCTCTCGTCTAGGCTTGCGGATGACATTTCAGTGGGGCCTGGCTTCTCTTGGACCTCTTCGGATTATGGGGGATGGTTTCATGGCAGCTCGGCGTTACCCGTGTTGGAGGGCCCCTCGTCCACCGCGTCCAGTCAAGTTTATACCTCTTGTCTGTCTGTGACGCTCATTGAGATGGAAGGTGATGGAGCTGTTGAAGGGGCGGCTGAGAAGAGATCGGGGAAGAGGTACAGGAGGAGGAATAGGGCTCGGACGACGGTCCCCGAGCCACAATCTTGCGGCGGCCGCTGGTGTGGTCCGCTTTGGGGGACAGTAGGTAGTTTCCCTATGAAGATTCTTACTTGGAATGTGCGGGGGTTGGGTGAGGCGGACAAGAGGAGAGTTTTGGGATCACGGTTCACAGAATGGGGTTGCGATGTGATCATGTTGCAAGAAACGAAGCTTTAAGGGGTGAATGATGTTCATTGGAGATCGTTCGGTGCGGGAGGTTTGGATGAGGTCAGGGCTCTCGATGCGGAGGGTGCGGCGGGTGGTCTGCTTATTGCATGGAGATCGACGTCATTGGCTCTGGGCTCGGTACTCAGGGGGAGACATGTAATATCCGTTCTTTTGATACGTGTGGACTCTTCTTTGCCTGTTGCTTTTTCTTGTGTATATGGGCCTTGTTGCCATGTTAAAAGAAAGGAGTTATGGGAGGATCTGTGGGAGGCGAGTAGGCTGTTCGCGGGAGTCCCGTGGCTTGTTGGGGGGGGGGGACTTCAACATTACCCTTCGTACGTCGGATCGGCCACGGTCCAGGGGTGGTCAGGACCCGGGCTCGTTGGATTTTGCGGAGGTCGTGGATTCCTTGGCACTCGTGGATTTGGTTGTGGGGGATATCGCTTACACTTGGAGGAATTCCAACTCGCGTTCGCGTATTGACAGGTTCCTGGCGTCTACGGAGCTTCTTGAGTGTTACCCTCTTTGTACTGTGACTGCTAGGCCATGGACCTTGTCGGATCAGACTCCTCTTTTGTGGGATTATGGTGGTGTGCCCGCGATGAGGGGCTTTTTCAGGTATGAAAGGTGCTGGTTATTGGAGAGTAACTTCAGGGAGTTGGGAGCTTCACATTGGTCACAGGCATAGGTGGAGGGCTCCGCGGTATCAAAGTTTGCCCACAAGCTCGATTCTTTGAGCAAGAGGCTTTCGTCTTTCAAGAGGGAGTCTAGGGTGGCGAGGGTTGCCGCCAGGACGAAGGCGAAAGGGGTGGTCAGCAGCCTTGATGCGGTGGAGAATGATAGTGAGCTTTTGTCGGAGGAATTGGTTGCGCGTTCGCTTGCGCAGAAGCAGATCGCGACCGAGGATCTTAAGCGTGTAACTGAGTGGCGTTAGAGATTGAGGGCATCGTGGCTGAAGGAGGGGGATGTCAATACGGCGTTCTTTCATCGAATTGCTAGCGGAAGGCGGCGCTCTAACGCTTTGCGCTCGATCACGATAAATGACATTCGTGTAGAAGGAGACAGGGAGATGGCGAGTGCAATCGCGGGTCACTTCAAGGAGTTCTCGGCAAGGTGCATCCTAAGGGTTCGACGTTGGATGGGGGTTGGGGTTGTGCCGCTCTCGCTCGCGATGTGTGAAGGCCTGACGCAGGCGGTGTCTTTGGAGGAGGCTAAGGCGGTGGTGTGGGAGTTGAACGCGGATAGGGCTCCGTGCCCTGACGGCTTCCCGGTGGCCTTCTATAGGGACTTTTGGGATCTGGTTGCCGAGGAGGTGCTGGAGGTTATTGTCGAGTTCTGCGGTGGCAATGCGGGTTTCGATCGGATTAGTAGGACGCTCATTGTGTTGCTTCCTAAATCCCCTTCGACCAAGCAAATTGAAGATTACCGCCCCATTGCTATTTCTAATGCTCTCTACCTTATCGTGGTAAAGGTTTTTGCTTTGCGGCTTGGTCGGGTACTCGATTCCATCATCTCCCCGTTGCAATCGGCTTTTATATAAGGAAGACAGATAGCGGATTGCCTTACTCTTGCTTCGGAGCTGGTGGCGGACTGGACAAAGGAGGGGAGACGTGGAGTGCTGTGGAAAGTTGACTTCGCGAAAGCATACGACTGCCTTGACTGGAAGTTCATGGAGCGGGTTCCCGGAGGTATGGACTTCTTGGATGCGCCGTTGTGTAACCACGACCTCTTTTTCGATCATGATTAATGGCCGCCCGAAGGGGGGCTTCTTCCAGCCGAGAAGGGGGGTCCGTCAGGGCTGCCCCCTTGCTCCCCTTCTTTTTGTCATCGCTGCAGATGTTCTCGCCCGTATTGCTGGTCGTGTTGTTGATTGCGGGCTATCGGCGAGATATTCCAAGGGTGGGTTCGTCGTGCCGTTATTACAATATGCTGATGACACTATCTTTTTTTATTGAGGGGGCCTTGCAGAGGTCTCGGGCATGTCTGCGGCCTTAGACCTATTTAGTGAGCTGTCGGGTCTATACAAGAATGTAAGCAAGTCAAAGGTGGTCCCTTTTGGGCTTTCGGCGGAGGCAGGCGCTTGCGGTCGTATCTTGGGGTCTCATGCTAGCTCCTTGCCTATTGATTACCTGGGGATGCCTTTGGTTGTTGGAAGAGCTAGGCTGAGGGATTGGCTCAAGGTCGTTGAGAAGATGGAGTCGAGGCTGGCTGGGTGGAAGTCGGCCATTCTTTCTAGGGGGGGACGCCTCGTCCTCCTCATGGCAGTGCTCTCCTCTATTCCGGTTTGTTTCTTGTCTAACCGTCGGTTGTCGGTGGGGATTCGCACTCGCCTAGAGAAGCTTACGAGGAGATTTCTATGGGGCAAAAGCGGGGAAGTATCAAGAGGGATTCACTTGGTTGAGTGGGGGGAAGTAACGCGGCGCAAGAGCGAAGGAGGGTTGGGTGTGCGGAGACTGGAGCATGTAAACGAGGCCTTCCTTCTTAAGTGTGCCAGTAGAATTTGGGGCCCAGGTGAGGATTTTTGTAGCAACTTTTTGCGCGAGATTCACAGTATTAGTGGGGCGTCTCCATCGGCGGCGGATATGGCGGTTCTCAGATGCCTTTTTGGAAGGGGGTACGGGAGGTTTTCTGAAGATATATATCTTTCTTTACGCCAGTGCTTGGTAATGGAGTCTCTTTTAGGTTTTGGACGGATGATTGGACGGGGGGGGGGCATTGAGCTCGCGGTTCCATCGCCTGTTCGCTTTGGCAGCTGATAAAAATGCCCGTGTCGCCTCTTGCTGGGCGGATGGTAGTTGGTTCCCGGCTTTCTCTGCTAATTTCTTCGATCAGAGGCTCGAGGATTTTCTCGCCCTGCTGGATGCCATCAGGGCTGTCGGTCGTCCTTCTGATGGGAGGGACCATTGGGCCTGGCGGGGGGCCCATTCTCGACGAGGAAGGCGTATGGGGCGATTTGTAGGCCCCCGCCATCGCGATCGGAGATTATGGTGTGTGACTGCGGTTTCTTTTCGGGTCTGAGGCTCCCTGAACGGGTGGGATTCTTCCTGTGGCTTTTTCGTAGACAGAGGTTGATGACGAGGGATCGATGCGAGAGGCAGCTTGGCAATATCTCTAATAGGTGCTTTTTGTGCGATAATGCAGTGGAGTCCGTTGAGCACCTCTTCTTCGCGTGTCCTAGGGTCACGGAGGTATGGGAGGAAGCGGCTGTAGACTGGGTTTGCACTTCTGATGTGGCATCCTTCTGTGGTTCGTTGGTGGCCAACAAAGATAGGGAGCGGAGGGCACTCCTGTGGCTCGTGGCTTGCCTATGGGCGATTTGGCTGGGCAGAAATGCGGCTCTTTTCTCGGGACAGTGCTTTTACAAGGAGAACATCGTTACACTGTGCGCGTTTAGTCGGTGATTGGTTGTTGTTGTAGAATCCTTTTTATCCTTTCTTTTGGTACCTTTGTAAATTACTTGTTTACTTAATTCTTATTTAATAATTGGGGCGAACACCACTGAATGTCTCCCCCTCTTTTGGGTCTCAAGAAAAAAAATTCTTTCTCGAAATTGAAAATTCTCGAGATGTTACTGCCAACTATGAACATGTCATCAACATAAATAAACTGATGAAATCATTACATGAGAATCTCTTAATGATGACATGGGATTCTGAAGTAGTAGCCATGCTCTTCCCATAAAAAACTAATATTTTTAATACCATTGTCCAGGAGTCTGCTTTAGGCCGTACAAGCTTTTCCTCAATTTGTAGTTGTGCCACGTAGATTTCTTCCTCAAGATCACTATGAAGGTAGACAATCTTAACATTCATCTACTCAATCTTTAAGTCTTAATTGGTTGTTAAACTAAGAATAACTCTGATGCATGACATCTTCACCATGAGAGAGAATATCTCATCAAATTTTACACTCATTTTCTGGATGAAATCTTCGACTACTAACCTAGCTTTCTGTTTTGGATTTACAGAGTTTTCATTATGCTTCACTTCTTAAAACCCTCTTATTTTTCTAAGTTATTTCCCCTTGGCAACTTCTCAAGCTCAATGGTATAATTATCATGCATAGATTACATTTCATCTTGCATAATCTCTATCCGCTTTTCTTTTTGCACATCAAGTTTGGCCTCTTTATAGTATTCCTGCTCGTCACTTTCAGTTAAAGTTATATAATCGTGTGTAGAGTATCTTCTAGAGGGATGCTTCTCTCCCATAGATCTGCAGGGTGGATCTGCATCAGAAGAAGAGCCCTCTTCTTGGTTCTTAGTAGGAGCATATACCATTTTACGATCTTCCACAAGATCAGGAGGCTCCTCATGAACTTTATCTAGAATGACATTGAGTAGATGCTGCAAAGTAATAAGCTCTACATCGAGTGGCTTGTGCTTGTTCTAAGATGGATCCTTAGATGCCTTTTGAATATCTTCGAGGTTTTGATCCTCAATAAATACTACATCTCGGCTTCTCACAAGTTTCTTCTCTACAAAGGTCATATAACATGTAGTTGAGCTCATCCTGTCTATATCCCACAAAGATGCATTGTTCGGTCCTTCATTCCAAATTGGTACTCTAATATGTTGGGAAATGCACAAAGATTCTGCAACCAAATACACGAAAGTGCTCGAAGAAAACATATGTTCCATACTATACTTTATCAATACCTCCATCCAAAGTATCATGTGGAGACAGGTTAATTATGAGCAAAAATGTTGAAGGCTACCCTAAAAAGGACTAGTTATCTTGGCCTCAAAAAGTAAGCACCTGACGCTCTCCAATAGAATATTGGTCGTCATCTCAACAACACAATCAACTGAGAAGTCTTAGATTGAGCCTTTTGATGTTTAATTCCATGTAACATGCAACATGGAAGTCCTTGAACATTGTCGATGTGTATACACTTTAACTTCTTTCATGTCTCTTTATGAGTGTATGGAAGTCCTTGAACATACGAAGGATTTGATCATTTTTTAAGGTATAGACCATAGTTCATAAAAAAATCACGAACAAAGGTGACAAAATAAAGTACACCATCAAGAGTAGATCTGTGTGGTTAGCGCGTCTGAGGCCGCGGTAGGAGGTTCTTCGCCCTTTGGCTATTTTGTGGTCCACCTGGCTAGCTAGAAATGCCTTCATTTTTTCGGGTCAACGTTTTGATCGCGAAAACGTCTGTTTACAATCTGTGAGGCTTGTTGAGGACTGGCTGTCCCTGTATTCATGTCCTGTTTCCTGTAATTTTTTATAGCTTATTAATATAACCTTGGGGTGGACAGCACTGCGTGCTCCCCCCTTTTCTGGCTTCAAAGAAAAGAGTAGATCTGTGTTAATCAACTCCATTATGTTTGTCTTCTTGGAGGGTGAGTTACTTTTGAATGTAAATGTTGACTGTGTTCTGGCCAAGCAACAAGTGCATTGCTATATCTTTTCTTTCTTCACACCTGAAAGAAGATTCTTCCCAATCAAGATGTGCATGCCCTTCTCTCTCATGTGGATAAGCTTCTTATGCTACAACTTAATTGAATTGTCATCATGAGTTGCATTCATCGTGATCTTTGGTACCAATTCATGCATAACATAAAGGTTATTTTTGAACATTCTCCCTTGAGCTATAAACAAAGCACCGTTGGTAAGCATCCATTGTCCACTACCAAATACGTTGCAATATCTTTCATCATCAAGCTTTTTGTGGATATCAAGATCGCATGCATATAAGGAGTTCACCTTGCTTATTTTAGCTTGAAAAGACTTCGATAGCAATATGCAAAATGGTATCACCTTTGTAATAGTACTAGACATACAATCATGACCTATTCTAAGAATTCTAACATCATTAGAAGTAAAAGATACGAAAAACTCTTTATTAGAGGTTACAAGCATGGCTAAACCACTGGCACCCATCCAACAGGGGTTATCTCTGGCTATATTCACCATATCTATGTCAGACGCAATGAGGAAATCATGCTCAACGACAACGGTAGTAACTATACCATCCATGTAGTTATTTTCATTTTTCTTCCCTATTTCTCTCTTTTAAGTTGAAAGCTTGTTGATGTGGCCTTTATTCCCACAATGGTGACACTGTAAGTCTTTGTTTTGGATCTAGGCTTGCTTCTGCGTTGATCTCTTCCTTCATCATTCCTGGATTTAGTTCTCTCCATGTTTTATATAACCAAAACCTTCAACTATAATGAATAACCTTGAGATTTTCTTCCCTCTTCATTCAAAACACTAGCATTGATGCTCTCCAAGGAATTTTGAAATGTCTCCCATGTCTAGAAGAGTAACAAGTAGTAGTGGACCTAAAAATTTATCTTTAAAATTTACTCCTATGATAGAACATTGAATGATAATTCCTTGAAATTCATTTAGATGGTCTAAAACAGAAGTATCGTCCTTGAATTTCAATTGCATAAATCTCTTGAGTGGAAACAACTTGTTTTTCCATGCCTTTGAAACATACAGGTTCCCAAAATTGGACCGAAGTATTTGTGCATGAATCTCGATTTGGATGTGATTGCTTACATTCTCATCCATAAATTATCGGATAAATCCAGAAACATGTTCATGCTCAAATTCTCTTTCCGTGTTGCTCTTAAATCCATGCATATGCAAAAAAACCACAAATGTGCACGATAATGTTAATATGGAAAACCCCCGATGTGAGGGTAAAAAGCGATGAGGATAATTGCAATACAAAACCAAGAGTTATAATAAAATTAGTTTTCATGAGGGCCTTACACAAAGCCACCGTTCTATATGGTGGTACAAATCACCAAATAGTGGATAAAAGACAAGAAATATCACCATATTGATACATTTGCTTCCTAATATTAGGGAAAGATGCCAGAGAGTAACAACTATAAAGAGTGTTCCCTCCAAACTTTGATGTTGTATTTGCATACCTTCTTTCTTCTCCCTCTCCCTCAATGATTTCGATCTTGTGCTACGAGAGCATGTAAGAATTTGTATTGGTTTGCACCTGCCCCTCTCTATTTATAATCCATGGAGAGAATTGTGCATGAATATAAAAAATCTCCCATATTGTTGAGGAGAACAATAGAAACTTATAGGGCTAAAAGGAAGAACCTTCATATGATTTTTATTGATTTGGACAAGGCTTATGATTCGGTCCCACGTGAGATATTGTGGATAGTTTTAGATAAGAGACAAGTACTTGTCTTATATATTAACCTTGTAAAGGATATGTATGGTGAAGTTTCATCTTATGTAAGGATCCAGTCTGGGAAGGTTGACTATTTTGACATGAACATCAGTCTGCATCAAGGTTCATCTTTGAGTCCACTCCTTTTTACTTTGATTATGGAGCCACCGATGATATTGTATTGATAAATGAGACTAGAGGTGGAGTAAATGAGAAGCTTGAGGTTTGGAGACATGTCTTAGAGAGTAAAGGATTTCGTATAAGTAGGGATAAGATTGAATATATGGAGCGCACACTTCATGGAAGGAGTAGTGAAGGAATCGAGACAAAGATTGGAGATGATAACATTAAGAAGAAAGATTCCTTTAGATACCTAGGATCTATTTTGCAACATGTGGGGAAATCGATGGAGATGTTACTCATAGAAGAAATGCATATTGGCTAAAGTGAAGAGGAGCCTCTATTGTTCTATGTAGTAAGAAAATTCCTTTAAAAATCATTAGTATAACATAGCAACCGTGAGACATGCTATGTTCTATGGATACAAATGTTGGCATGTGAACCATAGGCATGTGCAGGGAATGCGAGTGATCGAAATAAAAATGCTAATGTAGATGTATAGTCATATAAGAAAAGATCGAATTCAAAATGAGTCCTTCAGAAGGAAAGTTGGCATCGCTCCGATAGAGGATAAGATGAGAGAAAACTGCATAAGATGGTTTGGTCATTTCCAAAGGAGGTTGGTTTATGCACCAGTTAGAAAAATGCGGGATTCGGGATGTTGAGCTGGCTGATAGGACGAGGAAGGTCCAAGAAGTGTTGGAATCAAACTATCTACTTGGATCTTAGTTAATTAAATCTAAGCTCGAGAATGATCCCAATATAGATCTGAATGGAAGCAAAGAATAATGTAGTCAATCCTACTTAATGTGGGAAAAGACGTTGTTGTTGATTGTAAATACAATAATCTCATTAATCAATCAAAGAAAGAATCAAGGTGTCATCTAAATCATTTATTTGATAATTACAAACCAAATATTTCGATGTTGTCTATCCAAATCTCCATTAGGCCCTATTGTGAATAGCAAAGCAATCATGAACAAACACGATCAATCAAGTAAGATGCAAACACATAAATTTACAAGGTTCACTCGCAACTGAGCCGCGTCCTTGGGCAACAACGATCAGTTTTCACTATGCAGAGAAAGAAGAATACATACAGATAACTCTAACCCTAGAGAGTTTATATACTACTCATGTACAAATCATCCTTTGATGCATATGGATCCAACTACCCATTTAAATAACTTCTCGGGATGGGGTCGCTACCTCTGCAACCCCCGCAATGGGGTAGGGACACACCTGCATGCCATCGGCAGTAACGGAGGTGAAAGTGCATGTCATCATTGGCTTTCTCGATAGGAAAGTCCTTAAGAGCCCATGGTGGTTATACATGAGGCATAAAAACCTCTGGCTCACGAGGATTAGTAGGAGGTGAAAGAAATGCATGACTAAACAGCAGTGGAAAAGAAAGGAACTGACTTGGAAGAAGTGACTCAGATGCTAAACATTAATATTTCAAGCTTGAGTGAAAACAACAATACTTCTATTGTCGATCGTACACCAGTGATATACACTCAAGAGCTTGAGCAACCTGCTTATCTTTTCTTATATCCAAGAAATGAATACAGACAGCACACTTGAAAGCACATGGGGAAATGGAGAAACCGGGCGATATGATTGACGAGATAGGTGGCAGTAAAAATTTGCATCCTTCCCTTGTAGGGCGGAAAATTGATATGAATAAGCAGGGTTCACGCAACATCCAAAATGTGCAGATGTTTCAATAGTGGTAGACTCATCCCTACCCCCAATCATCTTCCATGTGAGAATGTCATGTAGAAAACAGTAACGACAGTAAAAAAGTCTGTGGTTTATGGCTTTGCACATTTGACTATCCCTGAAGGTTCTTTTTTTGTGTAGTAGGACAATTCCTTGGGATCATCACCAACTATGTAAATTATGTTTTCTTCTTGTTCGCGATATTGCACATGTTTTTGTTATATTTCCACACATTTCCATCTCTATAATGTTCTTTATCTTCTGCATTATGTGCTGCTTACTGATCTTTTTCCTTTTGCCAGATGTGGATTCTTATATTTGTGGGAACAAATGGGGAGACATATTTTAACACAACCTCATTGGTTTCATGTATCCAAAACTTCCCAAAGAGTAGAGGACCCATAGTGGGGATACTGAAGGGCTTCACAGGCTTGAGTGGTGCAATTATAAATCAAATTTACGCTTTGTTGCAGTCATCCAACCATGCAAATTTGCTCCTGATGGTTGCCATTGGACCTACAGCAGTTGCCCTTGCATTTATGTTCATAGTGAGGCCGGTGGCAGGTCACAGACAAGTACGGTCTTCCGATAATTCGAGCTTTATGTTTATCTACAGCGTGTGCATGGTTCTGGCAGCTTATCTAATGGGTACCATGCTCCTGGAAAACCAGGTTGAATTCAGTTATAATATGATAATTGTGTTCACTTGTGTGTTGTTCTTTCTTTTGATCTTCCCAATCATCATCCCTATAATATTGACATTCACGGATCCACACCCTGAAGAAGAGCCTCTATTGCCCGATCCTCGAAGAGTAGAGGCAGGTAAATCAGATCAGTCTTCTGCCGAGGAGAAAGAGGTTATTTTGAGTGAGGTGGAGGATGAGAAGCCCAAGGAAGTAGATTTACTTCCTGCAGTGGAGAGGCAGAAGAGGATTGCACATTTGCAAGCCAGGTTGCTCCAAGCTGCTGCAGATGGAGCAGTAAGGGTGAAGAGGAAGAGAGGGCCAAGGAGAGGAGAGAATTTTACTCTGATGCAGGCTTTGGTAAAGGCAGACTTCTGGATTATGTTTCTTTCTCTGTTGCTAGGATCTGGATCAGGTCTGACCGTCATTGATAACTTGGGTCAGATGACCGAATCTTTAGGTTATAATAACCCTTACATATTTGTATCTATGATTAGCATCTGGAATTTCGTGGGTCGTGTCGGCGGCGGCTATCTTTCTGAGATTATCGTGAGGTATATATTGTTTACTGTTTGTTGCTTAAACCGTTATCTGTTCTACTGAAATCAGCATGAGGGTCCATTTAGGATTCATAATTGTCTGATGGTTGCTTAAATCTCTTGATGAAAGTCAGCTCTTTTAGTTGCTATTTCTGAAATGATTCCATTTGAATAGCTTTAAACATTTATTTGCAGAAATCCATCTGAGAATTTCTCTTTTATTATGGTGAAATTGTAAAAATAATAATACCATAAACTTCATTTTCCTATTTAAATGAGCAATATATTAACAAGTGGAGCTAGGGGAACTTCCATTTAGCCATTAGAAATGGTGCATCACTCTTCCTCTTACATCAAACTTAGGCGGTTGAAACCAAGTTTGTCCATCTTCTCCATATGGATTAGATGGGCACAATAACATCCACACTTAAATTTTCTTCTTGAATATCTCATGATGTTAGTCAGCACCTACAATTCTAACTCGTAGTCCCTTCTTTGCATTGCCAATTTATTTGCCTTTTTTAACAACAGCGTCAAAATTTCCGAAGTAGTGCTACCCGGCTTGTGGAAAAACAAGGAATCAGGCAACACACACATGAATATGATGATATATGCGGAAAGCTTTTCTCAACAAACTAGATATATTACGGGAGGAGATGACCTCACACACAAATGACTAGGGGTGTTCAAAAATATCCGGGTCAATGAGTACCTGACTTGACCCGTTCATTTTGACCCTAAACTCTCGGGTACTCATTTGAAAATGATGGGCCGGGTACCTGCAATGTCATGACCCGTGCCTCATATAAAAAACCTGATAGGTACCCGCGGGTACCCAGTTGGAAGCTTCCACTATCAATTGATTTACAAAAATGCAAATGGTTAGATACAAATAACAATATAGATGTTACATTATTCTTATTTATTTTAAAAATATAGAAATGGATGCGGATACAAATATCGGTGAATACGGAAAACATATTGCCAAATCATTAAAAATGAATACCGGTATGAAATAGATGCAAATTAGATAGGAAAATATTAGAGTCAAATTGTATAGATAAGATTAAATTTATATGCATGGGAGGGTTCATATATGTATCCATTTTGAAATCAAAATATATATATGGATCTCAAAATTTTGAATTAACATATATGACAATGAATCGGATGCGATCCAAATAGATATACAAGCATCCTAGCATCCAAGCATGATGATATGAATACAATTGAATACGAATTGTATCGCACATGCACACGTGGGCACGCACGCACCCACCCTCCCACACGTGCTCCTGTGCCCATGCAAACGCCCATGCCCACATGCGCGTGCATGCGCTCACGCCCACGCCCACACCCACGCACACATGCACGCATATAAGCACGCACACACACATAATGAATTATGATGGTAATTGATACAACCATTTACTAATAGGAATATTTACTTATATATAGTTTGTCATGTTGTCCTCCGATTATATATATTTATATCTCGTTTATCCTTATCGGATTTATTATGAGGATGAATTTACATGAATGTGTCATTATTGGATCCGTATTCGATAGTATTCCTTCCGATTGCATGTATTCATATGGTTTACATTATCTACATAGTTTTATATATCTTCATTAATTTAGTTATTTATGTTTATATATCCCTATCTGAATACATTTCACACCATTTAGATTTTCATATTCGGCATTATCATTATGAATATGATATATATAAGGATATATATAGTTGGACATATCGTTTGCATTTTTATATATGTCATCTTTCACTAGAAGTAGCCCTCTTTATCCCCATGGGTACCCCGGGTACCCATGGGTAGCCAACATCCATTGGCATTAACCGGGTATCCGTTACAAATGGGTACCCCTTGGAATGGGGCGGATCGACCCGTGACATAATACCAGAGGGGCGGGGTGGGTCACGATCAAAAGGGACAAGTACCTGCCCCATAGACACCCCTACAAATGACTAGGTTTTTTCCTTTGTACTTAATTATCAACAGTGATGTGTGTATAATATTTAGGGGTAAGGGTTAATAAATAAATCCATACCCCATATCATTTACCCACCTATATCTCACAATATGTACTCAATATGGGCGTAAATGTCAATCATATCCAACTTGTCTGCATTCATCTTATCCTGCGTAATAGGAAGGCCCTCGGTGAAAATATTCTGCTAATTATTGTTCTAATTTAACAGCTACAAACGAAGGTGAACAATTTATATCTTCTAGTATATAAGTATAGAAAAACATGGCATGCATATCCATACAGAAATCTGATTTACAACAAGCTTTCAGTTAAACCACAATATGTATGCATCCATATCGTTATTGACAATAAAAATATTCATGTTAAAATAATATGCATATTAGAGCAAGGGAAATCCGGAAACAATTATTATAGCAAACGACACGATAAAGAAATAGTGGGTTAGAGATCATAACCAAAACGTCCTGTTGTATGACTCCCCTTAGAGAGACAACATCCCCCCCACTTTACCGGTGCATAAGGCCTTGGCGTACCGCTCCCAGGATACGACGGTTCCATAGTCGTCGATGGTGCACCGTACTTGAGCGTTCTCGGAAGTCAACTCCGTAGACGAAGCCCGAGCCATCGAGGCAGTTACACAACGTGAGAGGATTAAGGGACGTGTCATTTGGAATTCAAATCAATCCGCGGTTACATAAAACTAACCCGGTTTTTATTTCACACCATGTCGTGATCGCGTCGCGCCCGAGCCTGATGTGGTGCGACGTGGCGGGCACGTGCGTGGCACGTGCACGCATGGTGGTCCAAAGTCCTCTCTAGTCTATTTTCAGTCCGGTCTATGGACTTCCCATATAAAAATCATGTGCCAGTTTTGACACTCCACGATGTGGGAGTAAAGCACCCTCACAGGATTGAAACATTGAATTACAAGAATTGAGATACATTAATACAACTTGATATTGACCATCAAGTTGCATCAAACATTCCAACAAAGTTAATTCCAACAGTACCCCACGAATTCACTGTTGAAACACGAAGAGCCAAAAATCTCAGGTTTCCACACTATTCTTTCAGTAAAGGTACCTTCCGGCTTGAACCTTTACCTGAGTTATCCCCTTTCATCATCACATGAATAAAGTGAACTAAGTCTTGAACTTTAATCCTTTGATGAAATGGTATCAAGTAGTAACAATATAGTGAAGTCTATAGTGACAATATTCTTATTTTGGTGCTATTAAAGAGCATGCACCATGTCCTATTTCATTAGTATATTAAGGATAAACCATCATCCTTTATTTACGGCACACAGAAATACTCATATAGGAGACACTCTCCAAGGATGTACTGCTCACATCCGGCATATAAAAGACTTAAACACATTAAGAGTGTGATGCTCAACCTTTTCCTGTAGCTTTCAAACACTCGACTTTTCAGGGATAGGATTCACATGCAAAGTATTGCATAATGAGTGTCAACTAGTTCTCCATACACCTAGTTTTCCCATTGAACCTATTTTGTGGGATCTCCACTCATTTAGGTTGGGTTGCTACTGCAGGTAAACTCTCAGTGGATTTCAGCCCCATCTCAAGTCTGGATTTCTGGACTAAATATCTATCAAGACCCTTTGTAAGTAAATTAGCCATGTTATCTTTGGTACTAACAAATTCCACGGCAAACACTAAAGAAGACACCAAATCCTTAATAGACTTAAGTTTAACTTTGATATATCTTATAGTTTTCAGATTGTAATTTAAACTCTTTATTTTTGCAATAGTAGGCGTGCTATCGTAATATAATGAAATAGCCGATATAGGCTTACCCTCCATGGGCATCTAAGAGGGAAGCTTCCTAAGACATTCAACCTCTATACCTATTGTGTCCAAAGTACACAACTTTGCCTCAAAAGCAGATCGAGCCAAGATAGTTTGTTTTACATACCTGCAAGAGACTGCACTGCCTCCAAGGTTAAATACATACCCTGTCACACCGTTACTTTTGGAGTCCTCGAATTGGCCAATCCAACTTGCATCACTATATTCTTCTAAGACAAGAGGATATTTACCATAATGCAGTCTAAGAACTGCAGTACTCTCAAGGTACTTCAACACTCGGTCCAATGTCTCCCAATGAGCACGGTCAGGACAGCTCGTATACCTACTCAACTTTGTGACCGTAAAGGAAATATCAGGTCAAGTACAGTTCGCAATGTACATCAAGCTTCCAATAATCTGATAATATCGTATTTGTACTACAGGTACTCCGCTCTTGTTCTTGCAGAGGGGTTTAGATGAATCATAAGGAGTGCATACAGATTTACAGCTCTGATAGCCAAATTTCCTAGAACTTTCTCAGTATAATGCGACTGAAATACATCTATCTCATTAGTAGATCCAATCAGTTTGAGCCCTAAAATCACATTTGCAACTCCTAAGTCCTTCATTTCAAACTTATTGCTGAAGAATCTCTTGGTTTCTTCCACTATCCTTATGTTTGATCCAGATATCAAAATATCATCGACATAAAGGCACATGACAACAAACATATCACTTTTAATCATAGAATACACGTATTTATCAGATTCATGAACAATAAAGGCATAAGACTAGATAATCTTATCAAATTTTCCATGCCATTATTTCGAAGCTTGTTTTAGTCCATAAAGGGACTTTACGAGCTTACAGACCTTTATTTCATTTCCAAATGCTACGAATCCGTCATATTGGTCCATAAATATCTCCTCTTCAAGATCGCTATATAAAAAGGCAATCTTCACATCCATTTGATGAATTGTGAGATCATGTATGAAGGCCAACACAATGAGCATCCGAATTATAGTCATCCTAGTAACAGGAGAATATGTATCAAAATAATCAATACCCTCCTTTTGTTTGATTTTTTTTGGCTACAAGTATTGCCTTATATATTTCTATGGATACGTCCGATCTAAGTTTCATTCTGAATATCCATTTGCTTACTGTGGTGGAACATCCAGGAGGTAGATCGATCAGTTCCCACGTGCCATTTGAAATGATCGAATCCATTTCAGATTTAACAGCATCCTTCCAATGCCTAGCTTCAGTAGAAGCCATGGTATCCTTATATGTGGGAGGATTACCTCGATTTTGTAGGAGACAAAGTCGTTGGTAGCTACCTAAATCTTTGGCAATCATAGGCCTCTTACTTCGTCTAGGTTCAACATTCTCCAAATGTTCATTGGATTTAGAAGAGGTAGCCTCTACATTTGACATCATTTTTATTTGTCGTGGAATAGAACCAGATGTGGAGGCGACATAACTAGTCAAATTTTCAGGACTTCATTTTCTCATTGGAAAAGTATCCTCAAATAGGTAGTATCACGAAGTTTAACAATAGTATTAGTATCTATGCATGTGATCTTAGACCGAGTTAATAAGAACCAATAGACCTAACTATTTTCCAGATATCCCAAGAAGACCGCATCAATTGTCTTAGGTCCAAGTTCCTATCTCTTGTGTTCCGGGACTGAGATTTTAGCCAAGCATCCACATACCTTGAGATACTTTAGGTTTGGTTTTCTATTTCTCTAAAGTTCAAGTGAACTCTTATTTTTATGCCCTAGAGGAACTCTATTCAAAATATGGCAAATTGTATTTAAAGCTTTCCCCAACACATAAGATGGTAGCTCGGAACTTTGTAAAAGTGTGTTGACTATATCAGTTAGGGTCCTATTTTTCCGTTCTGCTACTCCATTGAAGTGTGGTGAATATGGTGGAGTGACCTCATGAACTATGCCAAATAATTTACATTGTTCATCAAATATGTTAGATGTGTATTCACCACCCCTATCTGATCTTAGATGTTTAATTACTTTACCGACTTGTGTTAAAGATAAGAAACTTTTTTAAGGCTTCGTCCTTGGTTTTAAGCAGATAAACATAACAGTATCTACTATTATCATCTATGAAGGTGATAAAATATATTTTGTAATCTCTGGTCATCACACCACCAAACTCACGAATATCAGAATGTACCAAGTCTAGAATTCTAGTTTCCTTATTCACAGAGTGAAAAGACTTTCTAGGCAACTTAGCTTGAACACATATTTCATATAGTGAGTTTGTTTGTAGTATGATCAGGAATCTTGTCAAGTTTCATCATTCTTTTCATAGAATTGACATTTACATGTCCTAGCCTAGCATGCCATAAATATGTAGATTCAATATTTGAAACAACATAAGTAGAGGAATCAAAACTAGAGATATTATTAACTGAACTATCAATGTCACATCTGATTCTAAATAAAAGATCATGATCAGTCAAATATCCTTTGTCAAATAAAACACCATGTCTCAGAAAAATGGCTTTATTACATTTAAAGTCTAATTTTAAACCCTCTCCGACTAATAAAGATCCAGACAAGACGTTCTTCTTGATATCAGGAACATGCAACACCTTGTACAAAGTCCAAACTAGTCTAGTTGAGAATCTCACCTTGGTTTGTCCAGATCCAAGCTTGGTTGCAGATCTATTCCCCATCATCACTGTTCCACCAACTGAAGCTTGATAAGACACAAAGAAAGTCCTGTCAGTACAAATGTGTACATTTGCACCAGTATTAACAAGCCACTCATTAGGATCATTTACAATATAGAGTTCAGGGTTCACTGAGACATACCCCTTGCCATGCCTGCCTCCTTTAGTCATCATGAGAGCTTAAAGGACGACATACGTGGATTTCTTTTGGTTCTTTACAGAAGGGCAATCATTCTTCCAATGTCCAACTTGTCCACACTGCCAGCAAGGTTTGCTCTTTGATTTTTCTGGTTTTCCCTTTGCTTTGAGTTTCTTATTTTCCATTTTAGCATTATTTCCCTTTGAGGTTATCACATTGACCTTAGGGGTTACATCAACATGCATCACAAGTTTTTCTTTCTTATGATCCTCTTCAATAGCTATTGAGACCATTAAATCATTTAGAGAAATTTACCCTTTCCTGTGTTTTAGGGACATCCCAAAAACTTCCCAAAACTTGAGAAATTTCTCAATGATCGACATGACTTGAAACTTGTCATGAAGTTTCATTTCTGCCTCACCTAAATCATGGAGCAATAACAGAAACTCATGAGCCTATTCAGAAATCGATTTCCCCGCAATCATCTGAAATTTCAGGAACTTGGATACTGGGTATTTTTCAATACCCTGATCATATGTTATGTACTTCTTATCCAGTTCATCCCACTGATTTTTAGTGGTCTTGGTCGATACGCCATAGACATCGAACAGAACGTTCGACAATGCAGTGAGGATGCACCCATGACACAGACGATCATGTTCTTTTCACGCATACACCACCTTGACCGCGTCCAGATCTGGGTTCTATTCAGAGACCTTAAGGCACTCGGTTTCCAGAACCGAAATCAGGTCAATCGTGGTCAGTCAGATTTTCATGCGTTAGTGGCAATGCTTGAAATTCTGGCTCCTGAATTTCTCTGGCATACCAGTGAAATCCACACGTGTTCGAAACATCAAATCAGACATTTTTCTTATCACGTTGTAGATCTGTCTTTCAAAGATTGTAGAAAAACGTAGCATATGCTTATACATACAGAAACCAGATTTACATGTTTCTAGTTTAAACCACATTATGTATACATCTAAATCGTTACTAACAAGAAAAATATTCGTGTTAAAATCATATGCAGATCAGAGCAAGGGAAAATCCGGAAACAATCATTATAGCAAACGATGCGACAAAGAAATAGAGGGTTAGAGATTGCGAGAGGGAGAAGAGAGGCGGGGGGAATGAGAACCGTAAGTGTTCGTAACCCTAGTCCACGGCTTTGATAGTGGTATTTAAAGTCGTCGCAGTGGTTGCGCAACATGAGAGAATTAAGGGATGTGTCCTTGGAATTCAAATCAATCTGCGGTTACCCAAAACTGACCTGTCTTTATTTCATGCCACGCCGTGGCCGCGGCTGCAACCCCCACGTTCAAGCCCGGCCTGGCACGACAGGTGTGTGTAGTGGTCCAAAGTCCTCTCTAGTCTTTTCTCAGACTGATCTCGGGACTTCCATATAAAAATCATGTGCTAGTTTTGGATGTCCACAATGTCAGACTAAACAACACCCCACATGGTTGAAACATTGAATTCCAAGAATTGAGATACATTAGTACAACTTGATATTGACCATCAAGTTGTGCATCAAACATCCCAACAAAATTAATTCTAACAATAAGATGGTGATTCACCTGAACATGCTTAGTGTGATCATGTTGAACATGATTTATCTTCAAGTGATTTCATAGCTTTGTTCACAATAAAGCTTCATTAGAAGATTAGTGAAGATGCCCATGTGATTCAGCATGGTCTGAACAAAAAGCATTTATATAACCCCGAGTGCTAGTGAATGGCGTTGGATCTAGCACAAATAGTCAGCTTCTCTCTTCTATGATGAGGGTTACTCCAAGATAGATAGAGCTGCAACAGGTGGCAGTGATAATTCATAGATCTATCTTTATCAGCATCAACGTAAGCTTCAATTTTAACTTCTTTTCAATTTGCTACGCTTCAGTTTTAACTTCTTTTCCGTTTGCAAAAAAAATCATCTGCCTTCTTATATTCTTCTTCAGGTAGCACATAATCTTATATAATTAAGTAAGATGGGTATCAGTTGGGGCATGCATAAATTGACTCATCGTATCCATACCCAATGTCGAGACTTGAGGGTGATGTAGATGAATTTTCTGATAACCCTTTGGAATTGTCAATAAGAGATTAATTCAGTATTTCCCATCTCTGAGGCCCATTTGTGATAGGCTTCGATGGAGATATTTGCAGGGGGGAGACACCATATCCATACCCCTGCTTTCTCGTTTCCTCCCATTGGTCAAAGACGTATTTTCTCTGGCAATTACTTAGATTTCTGTTGGATATATAAATCTCAACTCCTAGGAAATATCAAAATTTTTCTTGGGTTTTTATTTTTGTTGAGTTGTTCTTTAATGGGTAAATGGATCTAGGGATGAGGGACCATTTACCCGTCATTTATATATTGTACTCATCCCCTCTTATTGAAAACAAGATAGTGAAGAGAGATCCCTAATCTCGGGTGAGAGAGATTAGGGTTTGTGTGTGCCCCTGTGGTTTTTCCCTCTCCGTAGGGTTTTCCACGTAAATCTGTGTGTCATTCTTCGGTTGATTGCTCTTTTGATTTAACCATGGTATCAGAGCCTAATCAAGGCTTGTGTTAGCGTTTTGCATCTTCTGATTTGCTGTGGATTCTCTGGTGAAAAAGGTTCGTTCCAGCCTGCTCTGTGAGAAGCCCTTCTCATTGGTCAATATTTGCTGTGGATTCTCTGGTGCTGTGGATTTGCTGTGGGTTTGCAAATTTGCTTCAGATTTGCTTCAGATTTGCAACAAGTCACGCTTCCCTTTTCAACATTTTGATCTTTTCGGTTCTGTATTTGTGGGCTTCTCGTTGGTAGAAGATTGGGTAGGGGATGTCAAAGATTCCGCCCTTGGTGTTTGTTGGGATTTATGTTGTTCTTCCAATGTGCAGTTGAGATTATTCCTGAGTTTTCTATCAAACTTTTTGGGGGATTTTCTTCTTATCTTCATATTGGTTCTACTTCCAATTCAATATCCCTTCTTTCGTGGAGATCTGTTATGGGTTTTCTGTCCCTATAATTTGGAAGGAGGAGCTCACAGTTCGATAGAGAAGTCACCGGAGATCCCAAAGAAAGATAGCACCTTTTGCTTTCCATCTCATTACTGGAACCATTGCTGTGTGGAGCTCCCTCTCCTTGGGATCTTGGTTAAGGCTAAGTTGTAGAGAAATTTTTGAAGGAGGTCTGCACGTGTGGCTACCCATTGCACATGTGCTTAGTTTGAATGGATGCTATTAGTGAATTGAAAATTTTGATGACAAGATTAATGGTCGGAAATCATGGCTCTAAACATTCTTCTGAAAACAACTTTGCTCTTAATACAAGGTGAGCTGATAGGAATAATCTAGACATTACTGAGTGGATCATTGATAGTGGGGCTTCTGACCATATGACAGGTGATCCGCAAATGTTTCACGATTACAAATTATCCTCAGGAAGAGAGAAAGTTACTGTTGCAGATGGATCTCCTGCTACCGTTGCTGGAAAAGGGACCATATCTGTTGTAGATCGGTTTCTCCTTCATGATGCTCTTCATGTGCCTGATTTTCCTATAAATCTTCTGTCTGTTAGCAAAATTACAAAAGAATTGAACTGCAAGTTAATTTTTAACCAGAGGTCGTGTATTCTCGAAGATTTGGAGGCAGGAAAGAAGATTGGAATTGGTCGAGTTGAAGATGGATTATACCGTCTTCCTGCTCGGGTTGGTCAAGCTCTTACTTCTGCAATGAAGATCCAACTTGAGAAGGATTTCTCAATGACAGTGAAACGATGGCATGAGCGTCTTGGTCATATCAATTTTTCTTCTCTGCGAGAGTTGATGCCCAGTATTTTTTCAAGCTTATCTGAAGGTGATTTGCAATGTGATGTATGCCAATTTGCAAAACAAACTCGCAACACTTATCCTATTTCTACCAGTAGATCTACTCATGCCTTTGAGCTTGTTCATTCTGATGTGTGGGGACCTTCAAATATAAAGAGTGTTGGTGGTCATCTCTACCATATTACTTTTATTGCTGATTTCTCACGGAGTACCTTCGTATACCTTTTGAAAAGTAGGAGTGAAGTCCCTAAAGCAATCAAAAGTTTCATAAATATGGTTGACACTCAATATGGAGCCAGAATTAAGAAGCTAAGGACGGATAATGCCAGGAAATACTTAGAAGGATCTCTATGTACTTTTCTTGATGAGAGGGGTATCATTCATGAAGCCTCGTGCAGTTATACACCACAACAGAATGGAGTAGCTGAAAGAAAAAATCGTCACTTGTTGAATGTTACCAGAGCACTCTTACTTCAGCGAAATGTGCCAAAAATATTTTGGGGAGAGGCTGTCTTAAATGCAGCTTATGTGATAAACAGGACACCTTCTAGTGTGATAGAAAATAGAATTCCCTACTCTGTTATTCATCCTGATAACTCTCCTTTCAATTTGGACCCTCGGGTCTTTGAATGTGTCTGTTTTCTCCATAACTCTGGACCTGGTGTGCGAAAGTTAGATCCACGAGCTACGAAATGCATCTTTCTTGGTTATTCTGGAACACAAAAAGGATACAAATGTTATAATCTAGTGGCCCGTCGTCTTCATGTGAGTAAGGATGTCACTTTCTTTGAAGATGAGCCCTACTTTCCTCATAATTTTTCTCAGGGGGAGCATGTCAATATAGATTTTGAGAAAAATGAGAAGGGAATTTACTTTCTTGGCGATATACATGAGAATATCCATTTAAGGGATGGCAATGAGCAAGATAGAAAAGAAGATAACGCGGATAGAGGCCGCTTTGGTCAGACTTATAGCAGACGAAAGGAAGTGGATAAAGTGGTGGAGACTGAAGAAGAAATGATGCAAAGCCATGATTTCCCTGTAGTAGAGACTGAAGAAGGAATCATACAAAGTCATGATTTCAATCCCTCCTCAAATTTGGGAAATGAAGATTCTGTAAGTAGTCCTCTCACTCCTGATATTCCCGTTGACAATTTTGAGCCTTTAACGGATGATCGCCCCATTGCAGTGAGAAAAGATGTTAGAAATGTCCGAGCTTCTACTCGTTATCCTGTGGAAGACTTTGTTGCATACACCAAGATGAGTCCAAGTTACAGATGCTTTATTACCTCTCTAGATGCTTATCATGTTCCTAAGAATATTAATGATGCCAAAAATGATCAGAAATGGGTCAATGCAATGAGAGAAGAAATGGAAGCTTTGGTAAAGAATGATACTTGGGATATTGTTGATGTCCCTAAGGGTGCTCACCTTGTTGGGTCTAAATGGGTATATACAATTAAATATGATGCTGATGGTAATGTTGACCGATTCAAGGCTCGTCTTGTGGCTAAAGGATACAGTCAGAAATATGGGATTGACTACCTTGAGACCTTTGCTCCTGTTGCTAAGATGAGTACGGTTAGAGTTGTTATTTGCTTAGCAGTTCAGTTTTCATGGAAAATGTACCAACTAGATGTGAAAAATGCTTTCTTGAATGGTGATCTTAAAGAAGAAGTATATATGAAAATGCCGCCTGGGTTTGAGAATGATGGTAAGTGTTGCACACTAAAGAGATCGTTGTATGGACTAAAACAATCTCCAAGAGCATGGTTCGAACGTCTGCGTGTGGTCATGATTAGGAATGGATATACCCAAGTGAATGGAGACCACACTCTGTTTGTTAGAAGGAACGATGATAAAAGGTGTATTCTTTTAGTGTATGTGGATGACATGATTCTTACAGGTGATGACGAGGTGGAACTTCTTAAGATAAAGAAAACACTTGCAACTGAATTTGAATTGAAAGACTTGGGGAAGCTAAAGTACTTCCTAGGTATTGAGATGGCTCGATCTCCAGGGGGTATGTGTCTAAGTCAAAGAAAATACGCTCTGGATTTGCTAAAGGAATGTGGCATGTTGGGATGTAGACCTACTACTGTCCCTATTGAGGCGAATCATAAACTTGGTAAAGAAGATGGTGAGCTCCTTGATGATGTAGGAAAAGGAAGATATCAAAGATTGGTGGGAAAGTTGATTTATCTTACCCTCACGAGACCAGATATTACCTACGCGGTAAACGTGGTGAGTCAATTCATGCATGCTCCAACCACCTCTCATGCTAATGCGGTTAATAGAATTCTAAGCTACATAAAAGGATCACCAGGAAAAGGGCTTATGTTCAAGAAGAATCCCGAAGTTACAATTGAAGGATACACTGATGCTGATTGGGCTGGTTCCGTGGATGACAGACGATCCACTTCAGGCTATGCGATATATTTGTGTGGAAATTTGGTTATTTGGAGAAGTAAAAAGCAGAATGTGGTTTCAAGATCGAGTGCTGAAGCTGAATATCGTGCTCTTACAAATGGTGTTACTGAAATTATATGGCTAAAAAATTTGTTAAATGACTTGGACATCAAAGTGAGTATGCCGATGAAGATGTTTTGTGACAACAAAGCTGCAATAAACTTGGCCAATAATCCTGTAATGCATGATAGAACAAAGCATGTGGAGATTGATAGACATTTCATCCGTGAGAAGATTGATGCTGGACTATTGTGCCTTCCTTACTTGAAGTCTACCGATCAAGTTGCTGATCTTTTCACAAAGGGGCTGCCTATTGTGCAATTTGAGATGAATGTAGGCAAGTTGGGCATGGCAAACATGTATGCCCAACTTGAGGGGGAGTGTTGAGTTGTTCTTTAATGGGTAAATGGATCTAGGGATGAGGGACCATTTACCCGTCATTTATATATTGTACTCATCCCCTCTTATTGAAAACAAGATAGTGAAGAGAGATCCCTAATCTCGGGTGAGAGAGATTAGGGTTTGTGTGTGCCCCTGTGGTTTTTCCCTCTCCGTAGGGTTTTCCACGTAAATCTGTGTGTCATTCTTCGGTTGATTGCTCTTTTGATTTCAACAATTTTTAAATTCCCTTAAAAGTTCTGTCATCATCATGTCCTCAACATAGTCAATCTGATGCACCACTTTTCCTTAATATCACTTCATGAAGAGGGCATCATCTATTTTCCCTTCCTTGTATATGTTTCCTTATAACCTCTGCTAGACGGTCAAACCAGAGAATTTGAATACATGTCTCCTTGGAAATGGAACTTATGTCTCCTTGGAAAATAACGTGTAAGTCTCCCTTTCTTGTTATAATCATTATCAGTTGGCAAAAATAATTATTTATATACAAGTTGTTTTAATGGTCAGGTGGTAGTGCAGTGTGCCTACCACCCAAAAAACTGCGGTTCAAATCCCTTGTGGGAGTTGCATTAGGTAGTCGACAGCCAGCGTAAAAAATAGTTGGGTCTTTCAACATGGTTTTGAGCTAAAATCCATACAGCCAACCATACTTAAAGTGGGAGAAGGTTTATAAAAAAACTGTACAAGTGGTTTTAACGCTAAAAACCGTATAATAGACCCATGGTGCAATTGGAAACTAATGATGGTAAGGAAACCGTCAGTTAGTTTCGTTGTAAGGGTCCCTTTTTATAAGTTGCTCATCAACGGTATCTGTAACAGAGGACGAGAAGTATATATGGAGCTCAATTGCGTTTAACTTCTCTATTTATCACCTCTCAATCACTCACTTTTCTCGAAATTTGAAACTGCACATGTTCCAAAGGCAGTCATTTGCACTCGCTCGTCATGAAATAGATCAACAGCAGGTAGAGGTGGTGAAGACATAAGTTTCCTGCAGCTCAACAACATACTCCATTTTTTCTTTGATAAGTTATTGACGATATTATTGCTCTTCTATGCAAAAGTCTCTTTCCCCATTGAGTTTATATCCGACAATCCTTCAAATAGTAGACATATCATAACATGTTTTAATATTTATGTAATGTGTAAAGTTGAAAATTTGAATGATGCCTATTTATTAAATTTCTTTAGGTATAACACATTGATTAGTTTGAATACCTATATAAAAAATTATAAAAAAAACTAAGATTCTAAAGTAGACAACAAGGAGTTAGATGAAGAGGAAATAGGTTGGATTCTCGAAAACAGGCGAAGCATTGTTTTTTTTCCTATTGGTTGATTTAGTAGTATTATAATTATACAAACATTTGCATTCATACAATAACTTCTTGATATGTGTGTGTGAATTTTCCAATGAGGCCTAAGCCTATTAGGCTTCTAGTGAGAACTCATTACAGTCCATATGATCTAAATCAAATGCTTCTGATTTTTGGTTCACTTTAGTTCGATTTTTCGTTGTCAGTTCCAATATCGGTTATTTTGAACAGCCCTACTTTGGAACGAGCACGGCTTTTGGAAAAAAAACAAAAAAATATCATATTTGGATTTTTGCCACAATGTGAACATTTGAATAGGAATTGTCTTGATATCCAGGACCATGTTTGCATTGAACCAGTTATCAACAGTGGGCCAATTTCATTTATAACTGTTAAAATATTAGTTATTGATGTTTGATTTTAGTTATCGCCCGCTTTGCATAAGCAACTATATTGATGTCTTCCTAAATGTAATATCTCATTTTTCTGTTATGAACAGGGATAGGGCTCTTCCCCGGCATTTATCTCTGGCAGTTGCTCAAGTCCTGATGGCATTTGGTCACTTTTTTTTGGCAATGGGATGGCCAGGAACAATGTATTTCTCGACCTTGTTGGTTGGACTGGGCTTTGGAGCTCACTGGGCTATTGTTCCCGCTGCGGCATCTGAGTTGTTTGGCTTGAAAAACTTCGGAGTTTTGTACAATTTCCTTACAGTGGCCAATCCTGCAGGCACCCTGATCTTCGCTGGTCTCCTTGCAAGCAGCATATATGACTACGAAGCTGCAAAGCAAAATAACCTGCCCCATAGCTCTTTCATGTTCAGCCTGTTTTCAGGTGGAAACAACGGTTTGGATCAACCGCCAAAATGCATGGGAACAGTGTGCTTTTTCCTCATATCCTTAATAATGTGCGGACTATGCTTTGTGGCGATGATTCTGAGCATGATTCTTGTGTATAGGACAAGAAAGGTTTATGCAAATCTTTACGGGAAGTCGCAAACGTAAATCTTACTATGAAGTTTGTGTGTTTCTAGAAGATTTCTGTCCATAAAAGAACATCTGTAACCAGCTTGTTGATGGTTTTTCAGCTTGCTGTTCTGAGGGTGATTAGCAAGTCTTCGACATCTTCGTAGACGGAGTTCAGAAAAGCATTTTATTATCGATCAAAGCCTGCCCTATTGCTAGGAAGCATCGAAATCCTTCCAAGTTTGTAATAGAAACTTTTGCTTCACAAGTTTGTCATTGATTGATTGTATAAGACTGGATATCTTCCACAGCTTGTATTACGCATGTAATGAGCTTCTGGTATTGAAGTATATAGAAATGCTGCTTTTGTGGATTAAATTTCCGATTGCCATTTTTTTAATACTTGCTTCTTGCTTTAAAAAAAAGAAGCAAAAGGAGGATGCAAGAAATGTGCCACAAGAACTTGTTTCTTTGTTGCCATTACTGCATGCTCTTCTTCGCGCAAAACCGCTGTGTCATGTTTAGCTAAGGGAAGCTAGCAAGTTAAAAACTTAAAACAGTTAGCAAGCCATTCTCGCGGTTTCCATTACTTCTTGTCCATGGTAATTATGCATTAGCATGTGGGCTTCTAAACTGCATGTGCTCCAGAACTGTTTGAAGAAGAACCAATCTTATGCAAAGTCAACATTTAGATGGAGTGTGGTGCTCCCCAAATGACTTGTTGGTGGTGGAGCAAAACTGAAATGGCAGGGGATATTCGTGCACTAAAACCTAAAAAGGAGACTGCAAGTTCTAGACAGAGAGAGACAATGGTGCCACTATTGATCACATGAAAGCCATGGTCACACCCTCTTCTTTTGGATATAATTAAATCCAAACCTTCTCCAGAGTGGGATCAGATTGATGACCTAGGAAGCAAGCAACTAATCCATCTGGTGGGGCCCATGGTATATGAAGTTGCCTTGTTACAAATACAAGGCTCCTACCACTGTCATGATAAAGTGGGTGTATGTAGGGCCATTTTGTGTGGACATGGTAAGCTCACCCCTTGCCCAACTCCCCAAGTTAACCAAACCACACATGTGTGGCCCAAACTGCCCCACCATAGTTACCATGAGGGTTAATCCAAACCCATGCATGGGTTACCAAAGTCCTACCAAAATGGCAACATTAGGTTACTAACATCCTCTAAGTGGGTCCCACACCCAATTAATAAAACCCTAAATCCCCCCTGATCTTAGAAATAATTAGTATATTCTTTCCATGTGCAAACCCATATGTTATTGCAAGGTTACCACATGCACTCAATTCAAAAAAGGAATTAAAAAAATGGGGAAATATCAATAAAGTATGTACACAAACAAATGGTCTCCTATATTTAACTTTTCATCACTCATGGGTTAATATCTAACCATGGTTAGGGTTTGATCACAATAAAAAAATAGCCTTTAATTTTGTGAAAAAATACTTTAAATAAGAGGAGGTGGTGAGAAAAGGGATCCCATTGGGACCTTTTCCTTGTCTACCTCTTTTTTGTGTATTTTGGTATTTGGGGGCATATTTTTAGGTTTCTTGGTGTCTTGTAGGGTTTCTCCCCCAATCCCCAAAATTCCCCCCTTCTTTCCCACAAATTGGCCAGAAATTCGGAGGAAGTCGGAGATTTGGAAATCTCCGGTGACATTCTCGGCGATTCCATCTCTCCCGACGTCTCGAATTCTTCAAATTTTCGGTGAATTCTCACTCTCTCTTTACTTTTTTCGAGCTTTTTGAGCAGAATTGGTTTAATCGGCAAATCGGGAGGTTCGATCCTCGCGAAGCGCTTGTGTGGCGCTCGTGATTAGTTCGTGTTGAGCTCCGGTTTTGCGGATCCCCCCTCCCCCCACCCTCGAGCTCCTGTTTTGTTGAATTCTCGATCTCGATCTGCTCGAGTGTGCTTTCTGCTGCGGATGTGATCTGCTATTCGTGTGTTCCTTGAATTCGATCCTCTACTTCGTAATTGACCTCATGAACTGAAATTAGGTTTCGGAGGTGTTATTTTGCAGCATTTCGTAGTCGGATTCGTTTTCGTTTGGCATTTCAAATTTGTGTTTGTTTTCAAATTTTTAGGTCATGGGAGGAATCCGATAAACAGGTTGTAGTTATTGCCAGAGATTTTTTGTAGAGAATTGTAGTGTTTGGATTTGCAAATAGATGGAGTGCAACCGGGATGAGGCTTTAAGGGCGTGGGAGATCGCGGAGAAGAAGTTCAGGCTCAAGGATGTTGCCGGTGCGAGGAAGTTCGCTCTCAAGGCCCAGAATTTGTATCCTGCCCTGGAGGGTATATCTCAGTTGTTGGCTACTTTGGACATTCATCTTGCGTCGGAGACCGTCATGAATGGGGACAGGGACTGGTACGCGATTCTCGATGTCAGTGCTACCGCCGATGATGAGACGGTGAAGAAGCAGTACCGGAAGTTGGCTCTCATGCTTCATCCCGACAAGAACAAGTCGGTAGGCGCCGAAACGGCCTTCCAGCTCGTCTCAGAAGCATGGAGCATACTGTGTGATAAGACTAGGAGAATGGCTTACGACCAACGGAGAAACATGGGTGCAGATCAGCAGAAGAGCTCGCATTCCTCGAACGAGTTCTTCCATCATGCAAAAAATGCTCCAAAGCAGAATAGCGCAACGGCTTCCTCCAACGTCCCGCCAAGTCAACCTCCAAAATCGCGCACATTTTGGACTTCTTGCCATAATTGTAAGATGCAGTATGAATATCTCAGGATTTATGTTAATCACAACCTTCTTTGCCCTAATTGCCATAAGCCGTTTCTGGCCGTCGAGACTCCTAACCCCACAAATGGGCATAATCCTCCGGTTCCTTGGACTACTTCCCAGCAGCAAAAGACCTCAAAGACAAACAAAAATGCATTCCGTCAGAAGAAAAGTGTGCCCACCGATCCTGGAAGAGATTTCCAGTCAGTTACGTTTCAAAGGCAACCCGGGGCTGCTACTGCTGGCTACTCCTCACAGCCTGCCAATATGGTCAATGCGGCATATGGGAATTTGAGAAGAGAGGAAGAACACGTTCATGGCTTGAAAAGGACTGCAAGTTTCAATGGTGGATTTCATGAAGGTGATCAATTTAGCTTTTTTAACATTGATAGACCTGAAAAGAGAAGGAGAGGGATAAACGAAGATGGCAGAGCTGATTATACCGGCAGTAACTTGGAGGCGAAAGATGGTGTTGTCCAAGGAAACCAGACATTTATAAACCATGTGCCAAATGTCAATGGTACTTTTGGAGATTATGGTAAGTTTAGAACACACAGGCATGTCAATTTGAGGAGGGAGCTGTCACAAATAGATACCCGTAGCATGCTAATGCAGAAGGGTCAGCTGTTGGTTAAAAAGAAGCTAGAAGTGTGTGAGTCAGATAACATTGATAAATCGGCGGAAAAAGAAAGCAAGAAGATTGATGGACGAAATGGTAGAGGGAATGAGAACGATTCTAAGGCAGATGAGGCAGATAAACTGGTCAAATTTCTAAAGAAAGCTCCCCACAAGCATAATTCCTTGAACAAACCCCGTGCTGGTTCGGACCAAGTAGTTCAACAACCTGTGCAGATCGATGTTCCTGATCCAGATTTTCATGATTTTGATGGTGATCGTTCTGAAAGATGTTTCGAGCCTGACCAGGTGTGGGCTACATATGATGATGAAGACGGGATGCCTCGTTTGTACGCCCTGGTGCAGAAGATCATCTCTTTGAAGCCTTTCAAGATCCGGATGAGCTTTCTTACTTCGAAAAGCAATAGTGAACTGGGCCCACTAGACTGGGTAGGCAAGGGATTCACAAAGACATGTGGAGATTTTAGGGTTAGCAGATATGAAGTGAAAGACAGCATTAACATATTTTCCCATAAAGTTCAGTGGGAAAAAGGTGCACGTGGAGTTATAAAAATTCTTCCAAAGAGAGGTGAGACATGGGCTCTTTACAGAAACTGGTCACCGGATTGGAATGAACATACACCTGATGAAGTGGTCTATAAATATGATATGGTGGAGGTGCTTGAAGATTATAATGAGGAGCAAGGTGTGACTGTCACACCTTTGATCAAAGTTGCTGGTTTCAAAACAGTATTCCATAGGCATATGGATATAAATGAGACGAGAAAGATCCCTAGAGAAGAAATGTTCCGGTTTTCACACCAGGTTCCTACTTATTCTCTCACTGGGATGGAAGCTCCAGGTGCTCCAAAAGGTTGCAATGAGCTGGATCCAGCTGCTACTCCCATTGAGCTACTTCAAGTAATTACAGAAGCTCGAGAAGATGACAAGATGGAGACATCTCAAGTAAATCAAAATTAGTTTGGTCTTTCAAATACTCGGGAATATGCGAGCGTGGGTATTTAGTTCTCAGATGGTTCTTGGCATTTATTGGAGTTACAATGACTCCGTGGATCTCTATTATTTACCAAAGGGGTTTGATGATGGTCTCACTCAATCACAAATTCAAAGTTTCTTGGTAAAGCTAATTGTAGTTTATATGCAACAGAATGAAAGAAGCTGCGCGCGAAAAGGTCGTAGAGATTGGTTGTTAGAACTAATAATTGATGCTAATTCATAGCGTGTATGTATCATTTCCCACTTCTTCCTGACTTGAGAGGTTAGTGTCACATTTACTCTTAAATATCCAAAACAACAAACTTTTTTGTAATCATGCATTTTACATGCTTTCAAGCCTGTATGTCCATGTGTTCTTCCAGTTTAGTGCCTTGAGTGTTGGTTGAAGAAATGTACTATGATTATTTATAGGTTACCTCTAGTTGAATTTTTAATAACAAATTTTTTTAGGTGACTACACTGTTCGAATTAAAAATGTATGCCATTTATTGTAGAACATAATAAAGTGTTATATTGAGATTAGATCGTAGCACTTAATTTATAAGGAGATAATAAGGCTAGGATGAGTATACAAGGAAAACAAAAATTGCAAGAATGCTCCTGAAGGAGTACAATGCTCATGCCCCCCTCAAGATGGAGCTTGGATGTATAACATGCGCAACATTGCTCAAAATAAACTTTGGGTAGTGCCTTCGTGAACATATCGACTATCTGGCCTGTAGAAGTAATAGTGGAAGTCCGAAGAAAACTTTGCTGGATAAGATCTTCATAAACATGGGTTTGTTTGCTAAATGTGTGACGGTCATGTTGCCGCATCTCAACTCCATTTTAATGGTGAAAAATGAAGATCACAATAAGTATGCATATATCCACTACATGTCATTTTTTGTGCCATTTCTATGCATTCTCTCTATGTATTCGAATTATATACCTCCTCTTGTTTCTTGCTCTTCAAGGTGACAAGATTGCCCTCGAGATAGGTGCACTAATCAATAGTGGAATTTCTATCTGCAAGGTATCTTACATATTTAAAGAATAGCTCATTTCCAGGTGGAGCCTTGATGTACCTCAAGTCCATCATGACGGGATCACAGTGGGCCTTTGTAGGTTTTCTCATGAGCCAATAAGGATTCGTTACTACAATGAAGACTTTAGGAACGATCTAGTAAGTCCAATGTGATAGAACAAGTTCTCTGCAGATATGGGCTACCTACAACCCAATGAAGTAACCCAAAGAGTTACATCCTATGCTCTAGGTGTAAGTCCAAGCAAATGCTCAAGATTGCTCTGATGGTCGAGATCTTCACAACTAGTGCAAAAATCTTTGCACGGTTAACTCCTGCTTTATATTGAAAGGTCTTTGCCACTAGCTGAGCTTTGTATATCATGGTGCTACCAGCATTTTCTGTCACTGTGTACATCCACTTGTTGGACAAGATCTTCCCTAAACGTGAAGTTTCTGTGGAGTTCGCTGCGCACGAGTGGTTTTCCCAACTTGTGAATTTCTACGATGAAAAGGTGTGTAATCATTGCTTCTTATTCAGGGTTGATTAACTGTTGATTGAAGGGTGACTTCATTCAACCGTAGAAGGACGTCAGATATGGGAGCCCTCTCGCACCCCTTATTTTTGTTATTGTTGTGGATGCTCTAGTGATTGTTACTGATCATGTTGATTTAGCAAGGGCTTCTGAGGTTTCACAGAACATGAGTTGTCCATCTCGATGTTGCATTACACTGATGACATGTTTTTCGTTGAAGTTTCTCTTGGTTAAGCTTGGTATATTTCAACAGTAGCGAAGTTGGGTGGAGGGGGGAGTATGGCTGGCCTTATAATTAACAAGGACAAGTCTACTTTTGTTTCTTATAACCTTACGGAAGAGGATGCACGAGATTGCATTCTGCCTCTGGGATAGCACAACATGGTCTTCCACTGCATTATTTGAGTTTGCTTATTAACTATTATGAAGTTTTGACTGTCAGATTGGATACCTCTCTTGAGGATGGAACATAAGCTGACAGGGTGGAATGCTATATGTTTGTCACATGGCTCAAGGTTCGTTCTTTAGCTATTTCAGTGTACTATCTTTCTGGTCACAGCCTACCAGTGGGGTTGCTGTAGAGGTTGGAAGCCCTAATAAGGAGATGCTGCTGGTCAAGTTTTGGGCAGGATGCATGGAGGTTGTGTTGTTGGATTAAGGCTCTGTCACCTATCTTCTAAGGGAAGGGGTCTGTGAATTCGGAGAATATGGAAGGATGAATAAATCTTTGCTTATGAAGTGGGTGATCAAACTGTGGGGTCTGACCAAAAACTTATTGTTCAGGTTCCTCGAGGGTATTTATTATTTCTCTACCGTGATGGATGTTTCGAGCAAAGTGGGGGCAGCAGCCGCCAACTTTCTAGAGAGGTGCTTGCTTGGTTCATGGGGATGTGACTATGCTCTTCTGATCGATTTTTTGTGATGATGTCTTTCTGATCCTGTATTGTACTGTTGTGTGATAGATCACGATGTCTTTGGCCACTTTTTGGAATAGTGATGGGGAAGTGCATGTTCTTGGATTCAATTGTTTTTCTAACCATTCTCAGAACAAAGAATTCATTACTTTTTGGCTCTAATGGGGTTGTACGAGGTGAGCATCCCGGCCTTTGGAGCGAGGGTTCTTTGGGACAGGACCAATGGAGACTTTGCGATCAAGAATGCCTATGCACTTGTGGAGATGTATTCTCATCCAGTTACCATCTCGGGTTAGATTGTAGGATGACTAAGTTTGAATGCACCATTGCGGTTGAAGCTTTTAAGTGTTTCCTACGGAAATTGCAAGTCTTGACATAGCCTCTTAGAGCACACCTTTTTTTACTCTCTGACACGTAGTGTATGTGCCCCCTTGTCAAGGAGAGAGCGGCGATGTTGATCAGCTTTTCTCTTTGTGTCAATTTGTGCAGGAGATGTGGAGGGATGCGGATATGACAGGGGTGGTCACCTCATCAGTGGTGTGTTCTGATGGAGTTTTATTGTTGCAATTTTGTCCAGAGAGGAAGGGGTCAAACCTTGTTTGGTTTGCTGAGAGATGCGATGATTTTCCATGGGGAATGCTTTCATTTGGATTGTGACCCACTGAAATTCTCTTGTTAATTCTTGGATTGTATTGTCAAATTAATGAACAATTTTCCTTGGTGACTACTTGCATGGGAACCACAGTAACTTTTAAAAAAAGTTGATGTTTTTTAATTACCATGCTTTCGGCATTGGGATGTTGCATCTGCTCAAGTGGTGCAACCTGAGAATAATTTTCTTACATTGTAGATTGTAGAACAATTAGAAAAAAGATATAAAACCTTCATTACATGTATGCATCTGCTCTAATCTAGTCATATAAAACCTCAATTATTATAATGCATACCTTATAATTATGATAATGCGGATGTGACTACGCTTTAGATACACTTCAAAATCATCTGAGCATTTTCTATTGTGAAAGAAAGATTCGACACCAATTTAGTTTTGCAATTTAATAAAGGTTTTAAGATATGTAACGGTGTTCAGATGGAAGTCTAGATGCTCTGACATGTACAAAAGCATGCCAGGACGTTTTAAATTGCTGAATTATTCCTTTATTATTATTATTATTATTATCGGAAGTATTCCTTTTGAATTTTTCACGTCAATAACATTTTAATCCATTTGATTTTTCCGGGTGACCACTTCTGACTATGAGAATATATAAAAATAAAACCCTCAGTGAATTTATAAAAATAGAAACATGGTAATCGATTCCACCGAACATTTAGGAAATGAGGAAGCTGGATTTCTTGTCTATAAAAAAATTACAGTCAGGTATGATTTCCTTAAACGTATGTTGCATTTCCCCTCTTCTAAATCCTGGGAGAAAGGATCCCAACCTCTCATTTAACTGAGACCATCATCTATTTTGCCTTATATTGAGCATAGATTCAGATGCTGCAGCACGCCAACAGCATGCTGCCAGCACGTGCCGTTTGCCCAGATTTGTCGGCATCAAGACGGGTGGAATGCCCATTTTTCAGATGCCTGTGGCATATCTAGCAGAATGTTGGTTACTTCGACAATATAGGAGAAATTAGGCCTTAAACACTCCTGAAACATCAACCAAGAAGGGCAATATAAAGTGGCATTGCACTTTTACCAACAGACCTATTACTTAAAGATGTCAAGAACTGCTAAAACTTTATAAAGAGGGTTTTTTTACTGTTGCTATTGTCTCATCATTGCTTTTTCTTATTTTTGTCTTGAACTCTTAGATGAATATTATAGATTTTTTTCTCAATTTCATTATGTAACCTTCTGCTTTGGTTACAATTCATTTCTGGTTAAATAACATAATAATTTAGTAAGATGTAAATTGAAATTTCATGCAATGTGTTAATACAACGGCTTCTAATATATAAAAGTATATGATTTCATTGCATATCAACTTCCCATAAAGCCTGAAATGTAAGGTGATAGTAGAACTACATTATCTATACATTCAGAAACTAATAGAAATTTTGTTGTTTCAAATTAATTGATTTTAGTCTGTTTTGACACGATCTGGGATTTTGTCGACATGCCCTTTTTTGATATCGGTGAAACGACATTGACATTGGGGCTTTAAACATTGATATTGAGATGCTATAATTTAACTCATTTGTTCCACCCATTATATCGAAGAGCTTGTTGAGCGACCTCTTCCATGTTACTGGAGGACGATGTCAGTCATCTTGAGATGGGGATCTCAGTAGTAGGGTGTTCAGTGCAGCACCCCTGAAACAACATATAGTTTCTGGTCCTATTTGTATTGAGTTTTGTGGATCCATCTGCTACGAAGGATCCATTTGTATGTGAGTGCAAATAACCCTCTCAGGGTTAGGTTGTTTCTCATCCTCCCTGGACCGTTCTACTAACATACTGGAGAGATATCCTCCTCTGTTATCGAGGAGTACCAGTTAAAGTTGATCCTCATAAATCCTGTGGTCTGGTTGTTAGTGCTTGTTTGGGTTTGATCACGGTCTATCTCCTCAACGGACATCATACTTGAGCATTTATACGGGTGAAATTATGCATGCACCAGTATACATGTCTTATGCCTCTTTCCACTATACACTGACATCCACATCCATACCAAAGTTGCAATACTTTTGAAACCCTGGGAATTTTTTTATACTTGAATTGTTGTGAATATCGTTTTTTCTTTTCAAATATACAATTTGTGCACGGTCCATTTACTTTTATGGTTAGCGACAAATCTGATTCTCATCTAATCATGTCTGGTTATCGGAATCTATATTTACAAACTCGCATTTCCATTTGAGATACCATTTTCCTGGTTTTACTTGGTGCTCCTGTTGAAGAATTATGATGCATATATATTGTCTTGCAGGAAAGTAAAACTCATACACTGTTCCAGTTATCATCTGTTGTATATATCTCTTCTGTTAGATAGAGATTGTCTAAGATTTATTGCCACATTAAGAGTAAGAGACTGGTGCGACAAATTTTCCTTTTTCCCCTTCTCTATGGACATCCTTTTTTTATACTGACAGGTCCAGGTGATGGAAGCATGGCCAAGCTTAAGATCCTGCTTTGCATTTCACCTCTCTTGATCGCACTACATGTTTCTACGATCGGCTTCTTGCGCTGTTCTTCTCAAGAGAAAAAGGGAAGCCATGAATCACTTGGATCCTTCAAGCAGGGATTGCGAGGTTGATGCAGCAGTGGTTTCTCTGTGTTGTCCTTTTATCATATGCTGGGGGTCGTTGGATTAGAAGGCTAGGGTTTTGGTAGAAGCTGATGTTGTAGAGGACACCATGATCTGTGCAGGACTTGTTACGGAAAGATGCAGGTAGGGACATGACAGTTGAAAGATTTATTTCCGAGCTAGTGTTGTTGATCAAATTTGGAAGTTTACTTTTCCGCAAGTCATTTAATCATCTTGATTATCGGTAGCTTGAAGGATCATAAGTTTGTTGTCTCCTCCTCTTGCCAATACCAATCCAGATTGAGATTTGTGATTAAGCATGTAAGCTGAAGCTTTTTTTTCTGAAGGATAAGGACGTCTCCTGCGCTGTCACGAAAATGAAGAGAGTAACCCCTGTATTTTTTTAGAATGGTGTCTTTGAATACGTGAGTTCCGTCTTTCAAATGGATGGAGGAATCGGAGATGTCACTCATAGAATCGATCCGTGTTGGTGAATGGAGAGGAGGTTTAAATATTCTTTGTGATAAGATAGATATATAGATAGCTTTGAAGCAAAGAACCTGCATTGTTTCATAGAGCGAGTATGCGATAGTTAACTATAAACATGTGCAACTGTTTGTTGTAGCATGTCGATGGATGTGACTACTTGGAAGGATCGGATTCGTGATGAGTTTAGCAGATATAGAATTGGTTTGGCACCCATAGAAGAGCCATGGAGAGGAACTTAGCTAAGGTGATTCGATAGATACGAAGTCATCTAGTCTCTAGTTCAAGACGTAAGTTATAACAAGAGCCTTGTGAAAGGGTTTGGGGGAGATGAAAAAAATGTTGGAAGAAGATTTTGTTTAGATAGTGTTAAATCTTTGCATTTTTGTTTTATGATTTTTTAAAAAGTCCCTCCAAACTTTACTTATAACGTCTACCTATTTGCGACAACGATGATGATGATGGCAACTATGATGATGATGATGCTGATGATGGCAACTATGGCTACGACATCAATACTATGTTTGATCGTCCTAAAACATCATCATTTTGAAGGTTGTTTGATCCCAAACTAAGTGGCAGATAATTCAGATATAATTGCATAAAACTCGATTAGAAAGGGCTTGAATAATCCGTCTTCATTAGAGACCAGGGAGGATGTATGAAATAATTTTGATTTGGAGTGTTGGCAACTTGATTGGTGTAGTTGTCATCATCGCCACCATCATCATAGTCGTCATCGTTGTTACAGAAACCAGAATGAATTATTACATGGTTCATTGAAATTGGATAATGTTCATTCTCTTGATAATTATTTTGAATCTTGTATCGACTAAATGGACTATTCAAAATCTTATTCTTATTATGATAAAAAATCAGCTATTATATATCATTTAATCCGATTTTTGTTATGAGCAAAAGTTTCATCATCATCATTCGGATCGAGTGATGGCGAGAGAAGGCGAGAGAAGAGGAAGAGGGAAGGCAAGCGAAGATGAAGGGTCGAAAATAAATATGTCAGAATTTAAGAGATATTTTATAAATTCACTTTGTCACATTTTATTTTTTTTCCGTTCGGTTTGATTCATGCACATAAACAGTATAGGCAGGAGCATAAATACATATATTTTATATGGATCGTGCAATTATGAAATAATAGGATGGCCTAAATGTTAGATAAATTTGGAAGAAATCGTGTAAAAATCACTATGTTTTATAATATTAGAGACGAACAATGAGGAATAATACATATAAATGGTGTATATCAAATCGGTTTTGGATCAACTATTGATCGATATACATATTCCCCACTATCATATAATAAATTATTAAAAAAAAGAGGCTTGGCAATGAAGGGCAATATGAATGGGCAATGTAACATTGTTTCCTTGGTTAACCTCTTATTTAACCCATACACAGTAACACAGGTTGTCCTATTGGTTACTCCACGGATTTACTCACAAGCAAAAAGTTACCCTCATCGACAAACCCCCAAGAAAATGCAGTCTAGAGACCTTTACGATTCGATTAATCAAAGGATCAGGAACTTTCATGTCCGTTGTACGAAAGCGATGACATAGTTTTCCATAATCCAATGCCTTCCTAGATGAACCACAAAAGCTAACCTTCACTCCAACCATTTGAAATATAATCTGCATACCTGGCCATTCTCTGCTTGGGATCTCAGAATGAATCTTCTCAAGATTCAGTACGCCAGAATGAATAAAGAACATCAATAACAAAGATACCGATGAATGAACTCCCAACTCATAATCAGCAAAATGGGATCTCACAATAATAATCCATTAGGCGGCGCTCGGCTTACAGGCAGACAACATTTTATCTCCTGTCCACCTTGAACACACCAGAATGCCAATCACCGAGGAAAAACGCACAAAGATTCTCCCCTATGTCGTTGAATCCAACGTATACAAGTTGAGGTTATGCCACATCTAGGACCTGCCATCTTCCCATTTCGCAAACCTAACCTGATCAACCAGCAATCCCCATCCCTCAAGCCCTCATTTTTATTTCTTTCTGCCTGCTCGGGTTCCTCATACTTCGTTCCTCGGTGCAAACCATCTTCTGTATGATCCCATCATTGCTCCATCTGCACTTCAGTACTGATCCTGCAACACACCCGATATTTCGCCTCATTTCACCGCATTGGCGTTGGTCTCTGCTTTACACTTGGTTTAGGATTTGTGCTTCTAAATATCTACCTCCAGAGCGATCTCAGCTGACAGATACAAGGGAAGTAAGCAGTTCCTGCACACAATTCTATTTCAACTTGTTGTTTCAGCACTTTACCTTTGTATTGGAATCTGATACCAGTTCAAACAAAGAAAACCAATCCTGAAAGATATGATATGGAGCTCCACCCTCTCTTTTGATAAAATGTTCATAGCTGGACCTTCTTCTCCTTTTCTGTCCAAACATTCATCCTTCTGGTACAAGAATCTCAGATCAATCCATTCAAAATAATTGACCGAAAGAACCATCTAAAATTGGATGCCATTTTTTTTGCATATCAACTTTGTGATATTTCTATACAGATAAAGAGATAAGAAAGACTAACCGGTTGACAGAAATCGAGCAATGGACCATGGATAACAAGCAGCCACCACCACACCCGCTGCCTTCTCTGAGGGCGCCCTTCTACCAACTTCTTAAGCAGCGAAATCAGCACCAGCTTCAGATATTCTGGACCTTACATAGGCAAGGGATCGAGCATGCCAAGGGCTTCAAGAACCACCAGCTACCCCTCACCCACATCAAAAAGATCATGAAAGCTGATGAGAATGTCCGCATGATCTCTGCCAAGGCACCTGTTTTATTTGCGAAGGCATGTGAGCTCTTCATTCTGGAGCTCATCATTCAGTCGTGGCTCCGTGCTGACGAGAATAAGCAGAAAACCATTCAGAAAAGTGACATTGTTGCTGCAGCCAGTCAGACTGATATCTTCGACTTCCTCATGGACATCATTCCGACATGTAAACAAGGGCAATAGGCTACAAAACATTAGTGCAGCAGGTGTAACTGCCGTACTGCAGTCACCATGCTATAGTCCACTGACAGATCAAGGATACACATATATTTTATTCGCTCAGTCATTTGCACCAATATTCAATCATGATGCCTATTTTCAGCAGCCCCTACATCCCTGGCAATAAACATGGCAACCAGGTGTTATAATTCCTGGAGCATAAAACAGAAACAGCCACAAATTGAGAATGGATCTCGGTGATACTCTGGTCACCTCCTCAGCCAGTCCTTGCAATAATGCTTTTTTAAAATCTGAATAATGTATTATGTGAGAGAGAAAACTCCATCACATCCAGTGCATTTTTTGCATTTGATTGTTAACTTAAACAGCCATAAAGTAAAAGAGTGGTGTTAGCTTGTAGTCCATCGGCCATATCCGTCATACTTCCGTGGATGGTTCTCTTTTATCAATTATTAGTACTATATCATCAGACAACCAATCTGGATCAATACAAAAATCTTTTAAAAAATGTTATGCAATGTCTACCATGTTGTTATACGTTTCACACTTTGCATAGTATCATTGTTTATAGTGTAAGATTTTGAGAATTGTTCGCTAAATCCATATTGTAGAAGTCTGTTAAAATCAAAAGATTTACTTCTTATTCAGGAACATGTAAGATAGAATCATCATATGTAAGAAGCTTAAATCTAGGATTGTCATGATTGCTCAAATTATATTTGCCTCTGTAATCTTCCCGGATCTCACAAGGGCAAAAGAGAAGTTCATGCACCCTAGTCTAGCAAGCTGCTATAACCATAGAAAAGTATACAGCCCTAAAATGGTAGTCCCTTGAAATGTTTTAAAACAAGAGAATCTTCCCATCGAAGGATAAAATTCTCCCTGAAAATTTAGAGATATATAGATGACTTTCACATCATTTCCAAATAATAATATAACACTTGCACGGCAGTTAAAATCTGCATTTTGAACAGATGAAAAACTATGAGAACATATAAACTCACTCAGCAGAAACCATTTTTATACCATACTAATGATGTGTAAGAAAATTAACAGCCATAAAACTACTGAGTCCAACCAAAAGAAGAATAGCAGCATGATAGCCCCAGCAAACTTTGGCATACAGCCTGAAATCATCTTTGGCATACATGTAAAAGTTGAAAGAAACAGTTCGCATAGGAATCCATAAAAGCTGCCAAATGTTGCATCATATCACCAGTGATTTTCGTCCATATTGCCACAAACTGCTGGTGCATTCATTTTTCCACATCATCATGGATCTAAAGCAAGGATGAACCCAGTCCTTCACTAGGTTAGGCACCATCTGCTATGGTTCTCTTTGAGGTGCTGATGTACAGCACTGAAATTTTGAAGAAAGAAAATCAATAAAAACAATAATGCATCCCATAAAAGTGCTATTGAATTTATTTCTTAGATAGAATATAGACACACCATTGTTGCCCCGAATAAAGGCGTCCCCATATTTATTCTTTAGCTGACCATTGACATACTCCTCAGTTTGTTCCATTGCAATGTTCATATATCCATCCAAGCAAGCTAAAATACCTACACCAATAATAATTTTGGTCATGAATGCTAGTGACAAAAACCAAAAAATACATATTTTTAAGTTAACAAAGAGTGGCAATTTAGGAGGCATTGAAACTAGAATCTAAATTCCGAAGACAGTATGTTCCACCACCAGTGTTGTGAACCATAATCATCTACCAAGCTGACTAAAGGATAAAAGGTCTGTTGAGGGATGTTATTCTCGGGGGTCAATCTTCCCCATCTGATTTTTTCCTTCCCTCAATCCAATCAACAAACTACTCGACTCAGAAAGATAGAAAGAGGGCAAGCCACTCTCCTCTGATACAGCAGAGGAGAAAGAAGCAAGCAAATCAATGTAGAGACAAACAGCCTAATTTCTTTCTAAAGGGTCTGGAACTCTGGGAAGGAAGTGGGAGTGCGTACTCGGTTAACTGTTAGTACCTATCTTCAAGGAAACTAATGTAGGGTGTATTTTTTGAACTGCTTATTGGATGCTTCAGATTTGTATGGACCTACACTGAGAGCAGAAATGTGGTCTAAGAGTCCTTTCTAATTGATCTGGGGCAAAGCCATTGTTATATGGTGGTGACTGATTTCAATGTCACTTTCGACTATTGACATGCTTGAACAACATGGTCCTCCACTATTTTAGAGTTTTTGATATTCCGGAGTAGATAGGCCCGATGGACTACCTTGAGCCGAAATGTTGATTTACATGACCCTGCACAACGACTGATACCACCTGGCCAAACTACCTTTGGTTGTCCCTTTGGAATGACCACCGTGAAAGCCATGCAACTATCCCTTTCTGACGATACTCCTCTTCTTCGGACTGATGGTGCCCGGTCTTCACAGGTTCAAATTTGACTAGTCCAGTCTGTGTGAAACAAGTTTCAAAGAATGGTGGCCTGATATTAGAGAGAGATTCCAATGGCATATTGTGCTCCCTCACCTTAAAAACCAGACTCAGATTCCTCGCTTTTTGACAGACTTCAAATAAAGACTAAGTACAGAGAAAGATGCAGGAATTCTGCTGTCACAGAGTTTTCAAGATTGGCTGTCTGCAGGATAACATGCATCTTACTCGAGAGGAAACATATACAGAGCCTACATCATTAGGGTAGAAGACCTGAAGACTGAGATTGATAGGTGATAACGCCAGCAACAAACTTGGCTCAAGGAGAGTGATGCAAACATCCGGTTCTTTATGCATGCCAGTAATATAAGGTGGAAAATAGAATTGATGGGCTTCTAGTCGACCTGAGGTATAGGGCAGAAGGCTATCAATGATGCCCTTGTGTACCTTTTCAAATGATTTCTTCATCAGGAATTAGGGCAAAATTAAGGTTCAACTAATTTAAGTTTAAGGTTGTCGTAATTTTATTTCTGTCCAATTAGAGTCCGGATAAAAAACTAGGGTTTACCGTTCAAATTGGATGGTATTTATATATATTATTTAAATAAAGTGAGATAGTTAGTGATCTCTAATTAGTTATTAGGTTGAATAATTTTAGAATTCAAATTAAGGTTTGTTGGGGTTATTTTTCATTGAAGTCCGATCCTCTCTGTAAAAATGGGCTATGAGTCACTATTATGAACAGTTCAAGTTATCATCAAATTTGGAGTTTCTTCGTATATCCTCTCTCTCCTTGCTCCTCCTCCCTCTTGTGCATCTTCGGATTTCTCTTCCAAAATCCAGTGCCATATGCGTGTTTCTTCTTCGTCCTCCTCCGTTAATCAAGTTTCTTTCCACCCAAAATATCTGTCTGCACCACCTAGTGAAGTCGTCATCATTGAGGAAATTGTTGTCGCCTTGAAATCCTTGAAGCATGAGGGCTTGCCTGGCCTAGATAACTTCCTAGCTCAAGGAATTCAGCAATCATGTTAGGAGGTGTTTGCAATGGCCAAAAGTTTCATGGATAGCAACTCTAGACTTTATAAAATTAATGAAATATTTCTTCCTTTTAATAAGATGGCATTTGCAAAAAAAAAAAGAAGATTATAAACCCCTTGCCCTATCCAACTCCATTTACCTCATTGTTGCAAAAGTTATAGCTACTCACCTAGTGAAGTCAGCATCATCGACGAAATTCTTGTCGCCTTGAAATCCTTGTAGCAGGAAGGCTTACCTCTTCTAGATGGCTTCCTAGCTCAAGGAATTTTGTACTCGCATTTCAGAAGTTTCATGGATAGCAACTCTAGAATAAAATCAATCAACTCTCTCTTCCATTTAATAACATGACATCTTTGCCTCAAAGAAAGAAGGTGTTTGCAACAAAAAAATTGAATATTATAGACCACTTGCCCTATCCAACTCCATTTACCTCATTGTTGCAAAATTTATGGCTAATCACCTGAGAGGGGTATAGCTGAAAAAGGTTTCCCAGTCCAGAGTGCTTTTATTAAGGAATACTCCATTTTGGAGAGCTTTTTTCTCGTCTACGAGGTGATTGCTTCACTAGAGGAAAAACGACTCAATCTTCTTATGGAAAGTTAACGTCTCCAAAGCCCATAACATTATCCATTAGACCATTTTAAGGAATCGTCAATTTTCAGATCTTTGGAACGCTTAGAGGATGCACTGCATCACAACCCATCATTCCAAGTAAATGGGTGACACTCTGGAATATGGATTCAACGCCAACAGGGCTTTGGTAGGGATGCCCTCTCGTACCTATGCTCTTTGTTCTGGAAGTTGATGTCCATGACTATGGAAATTTATCAAGTCAAGTTGATACCTAGATTCTCTAGTGAGTCCACCATGGCACTCTTTTTCCTTTCTCGCAGACTAAAATACATTGACGACACAATTTTCTTCATTGAAGAGAGAACAAGATTAGGCGAAGGCAATAAGAACTCTTCTTAACCTATTTGGAGAGGCTTATGGGACGATGGTCAATCACCAGAAATCATGTTTCATCCATTTCTACCTTGATGATTCCCATACGTCTTGATCTATGTCGCTGTCCAAACCGATTGGGAGCATCCTCATCACTAGCCTAAGTTTACCATTGATACTTCTTTTGGTAGATCACAGGATTGGACCTGGTTTTGGATAACACGGAACTTTGTCTGAAGAGGCTGGCAACCAAGCATCTCTCCAAAGGAGGCAAGTTGATTCTGTTAGCAATATGCTTCAAGCTCTACCGGCCTTCATTTTCCTTTATTGCTAGGAGAACAGACAACTTGGGAATAAATTTCTTATTGGCAGTGCAGGCAGAACTAGTGGGTGAATGCCCTTGGCAAGGTAGAATGAGATTTATAGGCCAGAGGATGTTGGAGGTCTTCGGGTGACTGATTTGAGGGTGTAGAACAAAATGTTGCTTTTCAAGTGGGTTTTAAATCTATTTGCAAACTGAGATGGAACTTTTTTAGAATGCCATGTCCGTATGCTACACAAGGATGCTCGAGTATGACGAAAGGGAAGGCTACCTGCAAGATTTTGGTGATTGGTGAACATAATTCCTTTGATTTCAAGTTTTCTCAATTCAAAAATAGGGGACTGATCCAAAGCCTCAATCTAGCAACATGTTGAAAGGAAGTTGGGCAGCTTAAGAAACTATTTCCCAATTTAATGGATATAGCAGTTGATTACAATGCAACAGTTACAAATTAATGGTCCTCTAATTTTTTTGGATGCCCAACAGTTACAATGCAATAGTTACAATGCAACAATTACAATATAAAGGAAAGTATTACAAAGTAGTCGTGATATCTGTTATGCTCTATTGATCAGAATCTTGGCATGTGAACCATGAACTTGTGAAGAGAATAACAGTAGCAGAAATGAAAATACTAAGGTGGATGTGTGGTCATATATTAAAAGATCATATTTGTAATGATGCGATCAGAAGGAAAGTTGGTGTAGCTCCTATAGAGGATAAGATGAAAGAAAACCGTTTAAGATGTTTTGATCATTTGCAAAGGACGTCATTTGGTACACCAATTAGAAGATGCATATTTGGGATGTTGAGCCAGTTAAGAAAGGGCGATGAAGACCCAAGAAGTGTTGGAATGAGACTATCGAATGGGATCTTAGTTATTTGGATTTGATCCCGAGAATAACCCAAAATAGATCTAAATAAAGGGGGAAAATCTATGTAGCCGACCCTACTTAATTGTTGAAAAAGGTTTTAGTGTTGTTGTGTATAAAATATCTGTGAATATATGGGATAGTCAATGCTTAATATAGTACTTAATTTATTATAAAATAACACACTTCTTGATATGTAAAGTATATTTGTATATATATAAACCTTATCTTATGTCCTCAATTTTGAGCTTCAAGGCTTCTACACTTTAGGCTATGGCATGCAACGGGACATGACGAGCAACTTCAGACTTTGAACAACTGCAAACCGATTTTTTTTAACGAACTACAAGCGAAGTTTCTTTCAATGGCTCCTTTTAAGTTTCACCTTTGATAAAGTGTAGTGATGATTCATGTGGTAGGCAAGTCACAATAAACATTGACGAGCAAAGTTGCCTCAATCGAAGCTTCATGTGATGTGAAAGTAAGAACACAAACGATAAAGAAGAAGAAAGCTTGACAATGGATAGGGCAAAGACAAAAAGGGAGGAATGTGTTCCAGTTTTTTGAGGTGTTATCTGAGGGCACCTTTTTGTCACCACACTGCGTTAATGCCTCAGATGACTGAGGCGCACACCGTGCTTGGGAAGCATGAGAATATATCCTCAAGAAAGTTTTCTCTATGAAATGCCTTAAGACATACGCCTCGGTTTCTCAAGGCGTGTTTTTAAATATCGCAAGCATAGTTAAAATTTGTTTCTCGGTTTTTCTAGAAGTTGAAATTTAAAAAAAAAACAGATAAAAAGGTTATGTGCTGTCTTCGGGCACCTGTAAGCCAACTTCTCCTTTAATTGACCGAAATTCCTCCAAAATAATCCTTTCGTTAGCCATCACATGTCCTCACAGAGACATCCCAGCCACATTTCACGCAATAGCCGTCAAATGATTACCTCTGGAAAGAAAACCTATCCTCCCAAAAGCTTGCACACATTTTCCTCAAACAAACCTCAGCATTATCCGTGCCTTCTCAAGAAAAATGTGAAAGGAAATCCTTTATAAAGCTGTGCAATAAAAACAAATCAGAGCATGCAGCAAATATTCTTATGTGGGAAGTGCAATTAAATCTCACATCCTTCCTCTCATCGACTAGAAAAAGGTAGGACCACTTAGCAAAACATTCATTGCCCCGTAAACCCGAACGTCGACCCTTCTCTACAGAGATGTAAATTCCCTTGGCCTCAAAAAAAAGAGATGTAAATTTCCTTCATAATGCTCACGCTCTCAAGGTTTTCTTGCATCTTTTTAAATTTTCCCAGCATCTAGCTTCCACAGAAATATGTAGGCAATGGACCAATCTATCAAATGCCATCCTTCTTAATCTTTTCTCGAATTTTGTGTTTTCTTTGATGTGCGATTACTTTGATAAGTTTATGTTAAAAAACCCTGATTTCTTTAATAGGAACACGACCAGTAAGTTAAGATAACATAGGAAGAACCAAATAGAAAAGGGTAAAGAGAGACCTCTGTAGTCAACTCCGGAATTGAGCTTGACGACAACGGGACGCCCTCTAATGGACTTGAGGAAGTCGGCCGGCGTCTTCACGGATCCGCTTCCTCCCTTCTCCGCTCCTCCACTGCTCATCTCTCTCTCTCTCTCTCGGGTTTGTAGGGTTTGGGGGGGAGAGGAACGAAAGAGGGAGAGCAGGTCGAATATCAAGTGGGTTGTGCGTGAGTTTTTGGACGACGAGCGCCGCGTCCGACTCGCTTTAATTAAATCGACTCGGGTCCGAACTGTGAAGATAATGGAATAGTTACATGTATGCCCTTGTAACTTCTAAGGCAGTGTAATCATGTGTCAGTCCATGTATACATCAAGTTTACATATGTATCACTTTGTAAAGTCACTAACTCGTATGTCACAACCTCATGTCAGCTAACTTTCATCCATTTGATTATGTGATCGATTCACCTATTTATCTATAAAAAATAATAAAAGAGACTTTTACACTACGAATATAATTTTTTTTGTCGATTACCTTCTTGATTATATAAACATTGTAATTATTACCTCAACTCCGTGAACTTGCTAATTCTTATCCTAGGAACCATGTAATTAAATTTCATCTATTTTATCGTTAAAATAAAATATTTATATTACCTTTATTTTTATCATATTTAGAAATAGGGTAAATTTCAATTTGAGTCCCCATCTATGGGCTCGATCTCAAAATGGGTCCCCATCTTTAAATGTAACGATTCGGGTCCTTGAGCTATTTAGGAAACGGAAATTTTGGCGTTCATGACGGATATGCCCTTGTCGAGAAGGGAATGAGGGTTGGGTTCCAACTTTTAAACAAGAGCATATTTGTCATCAGCCTCAAAAAATTCATTACGTTGATGGCTACGGGACCTGAATCGTTACAATCGAAAGATGAGGACTCATTCTGATATCGGACTCATAGATGGAGACCCAAATTGTAATTTACCCTTAGAAATATTTACCCTCTCTCCACTCCCACCCTCCTCCTCACCTCTTCTTTTCCTCCTCCCTCAGTCGTGACCTCCGCCTCTCTCCTCCACGCGCCCAGACCTCCACCCCTACTCTCTCGCACCGCCCAGGACCTCCAGACATTGCTCCCCCTCCACTGACCTACCTTGCGGTTAATCATGTGGAGGTCCGTCGTCACGAGATAGACTTGAGGTTCATGGTCTCCGCTCGGAGTAGACTATACTGGAAAGGAGCAACCTCACATCCTCGTCTCCTCGATTGTCATTGCCACTTGATATGAGAAGGGTGAGGATCAATAACTCCAGATCAAGTCGTGGCCGGTGGCTCCAAATCAAGCCATTGTTGATGGCTTCAGATCGACCTGCAGGAGCGGCGAGGTCGAGCGTAAGAAAATGTTCATCTTCCATCGTGAGCTCCCCTTCTCGCTCGAGCTTGTTTCTAGAGGAGTTCAATATACGAGGTTTTTAGGTGTGCCTACTTTTCTGTTTTTTTTCTAAATGTCGATGTTTTGTGGGTTCTGTGAAGGAAGGTCGTATCGATATCGATATTATTTCGGTCTGCCCAGAAATGGATATATCGGGATATATCATCGCTATATCGACGATATAGTTGGAAATATCGGAAATGGCTCAAAAAATCATTTTTTGTTGTTTTTTTTTCAGAAATGAAGATCGTCCAAGATATTAAAACAACAATAACTTACAAAAACACACGTATGTCACACATATCGATCATTTATAGCCCACATATCACACATATCGATCATATCAAACATATCGTTGTTAATGTTTATTCATGATCTATAGATATTGGAAATAGTTTTCATTCAAGTTCTTATAACATTAAATAACTTACAAAAATACACTTAGATGACACATATAAATCATTTGTGAATACTATGGTCCTTATATAGCACATATCGGTCATATCAAACATATCATTGGTAGAATTAGTTGTTGACATATATATATATTGAAAATGGAGTTCATCCAAGTTCTTAGATCACTAAATAACTTACAAACATACTCTTAAATCACACATATCGGTCATTTATGAAGCTTATATCGCATATATCGATAATTTCGAACACATCGATATTAATGTTGATTCTTGACTTATAGATATTTTTTGAAGAATTGACTTATATATATTAGAAATGGATTTCATTCAAGTTCTTACAACATATAATAACTTGCAAATATACTACAAATTGAAGAACCATTATATGCACCCTTCTGCCGTACAATACCCTACAAAATATAAACCATTGTGTATTTTAATACTAGGTATAGCTATGTATGTGTTTTAATATTGGGTGTAGCTAGATAAGTAGAGGAATCAATCTTGCACGAATAATAACATTGATATATAGAGATATCGGCGAAATATCGACCATATCTGGGATTTTTTGTACTGACTCCAGACATTTTTGATCTATATGAACCGATATGGAGATATATCATCGATATATTATCGATATCCCTGTAAAAAGATATACTAGGTGATTTCGATACCTCGAACCTATCGAAACCGATATATCGATGATATATCGCTGATATATGGTCGATACGGCCTTCTATCTCTGAAGAGCTGCAGATGGTAATTGGTAGACAAGGCATTGGTGCCAACACCGACAAGATTGAGCGGCGATGAGGAGACACACAACGAGGGGTCAGTGGTGAAGGAGTTCATACCGGCCACCAAAGGTGGAGCGGCAGGACTTTGGTGGCTGAAGGGTGTTGGAACACATGTACATGTGATTATGCTTGTGATGATGCCTCTCAAGATGATGGTGCAGACGAAGACAAATCTTAGGTCGTCCTTCGCTCCGATGCAAGTGTTGGTCACAGAGGTGCTAAGGCTCTGTACCGATGATCGCAGAGCTCATGTGGTCGGCTTTTGAATCCGGTAAGGTTTGGTTCTCCGAAGACGACAGAGTATTTGGTGATTGAACATGGGTGCTATGTTGTATGTTGCAATCCAAGGTATGAGATGTTGCTTACGACTCCAACGCAAGGGAATGATGGTGGTGGTGTAATGGATGCTTCCTGTGTTGTGCAGCTATTGGAAAAGGAGAGCGGATGCGGGGTAGTCCTCTGAGTAGCGGGAAGATTGTTCTGATGCCCAAGGTCGAGGTGCGATCGAACGGGGTTCGCCGCTCTTTCTTCTCACTGCCTTCTTCTCCGGGAAGGTTGACTTGCTACACGGGCCTCGGATACCCCTCTCACTCGTCGAGACATGACTGAGTGCGAAGGCATGTTCAGTTCTCAAACCTGGTTTCTGCAGTAACCGCTTGAGTCGCTCGATCTTGATTGAGCGGTTCATATGAATTTACAAGGTATGAGTCCACAAAAAATGCAGAATCGTACGAACCGCTCGATCAAGATCAAGCGGCTCAAGCTGTTACTACAGAGTTTGCTGCAGTACCCGCTACAACAGACGATCCGGTCCCTGCACAAAGATAGGTTAATCACATGCGCTTTCCATCCTTTTGTAAATGTGACCATGATTATTGTGACTATCATGGGTATGGAAGGCAGTGGTCTAGTGGATATGGACTTGGGCAGAGGAAGATGTGGTGTTACAGTCATCGGATCTCGACGGGGGCAGCGTCCATGTTGGGTTGATTGAAGGGGGGAGAAGATGGAGGAGAGAGATGAAAAAAAATCCACCGTTCATTTTGGTATGGTTTGATTAACTCACTCTTAATCCAAGAAAATTAACTCAAGAAGAGTCAAATTAACAGAGGGTTTGTGATGTAACATATAGTAAGTTTATAGGGTTGAGGTGATAATTACGATATTTATAGGTTCGTGAAGGTAACTGACAAAGTTTTAAGATTCATGGTGTAAAAAATCCATGATGTAATTTAAGAATGATCGGCCACCTCTTGTTATAGTTGAAATTAATTTACTGTAGAGATTTTTACCCCACAAATCCTAGAATCATTGTAAATTACCTTCTTGACCTTGTAAACATCGTTATTATCCCTCAACCCCGTAAACTTGCTTCGTCCCTACAAACCTTGTTGTCAATTTCACTTTTACTCGAATCTATAACTTGGGTTACTATTGAGCTAGTCTAACTATGCATGCTATAGAGGTGCGGGAGAGGGCATTGGAGCTTTAGGTGACACGAGGGAGGCGGGGTGGAGACCGGAAGGTGGGGGGGATGGTGTCTGGAGCTCAAGGCGATGTGGGGGAGGCAAGGCAGTGGTCGGGAGGTAGGGGGATGGTGCCTGGAGCTCGAGGCAGCGTGGGGGAGGCAAGGCAGTGGTCGGGAGGTGAGGGGGATGGTGCTTGGATCTCGAGGCGATGAGGAGGTGGGGGGCGAAGGTTGGGAGGTGCGAGGGATGGTGTCTAGAGCTTGAGGCAATGTGCGGGAGGCGCGAGTGAGATAGGGAGGCACGAGGAGGTTGTATGGGTGGTGGGGTGGTGAGGGGGCGACACATGGGAGGCGGGTTTGGGATTTGATGCAAGGGAGGTGGGGCGGCAGGGGAAGCGGGTGGAGGAGGGGTGGTCTTGGTAGAGGTCGGAAGTGGGGAGGGGAGATCTAGGAGGAGGTTGCACGGAAGGCTTGCGTAGAGGCAAAGGCGGAGGGTGGTCAGCGTGGTTAAGGAGGGACGGAGGTGGGTGGAGATGGTGCTGTGTGGGGAAAGGGAGATGAGGAGGAAGGTTAGGGGGGAGAAAGGTAGGAAGACTCTCGTTGTAGTTTCGATAAACAATATGGGTATATGTAATAGAAATTTATGGAATCCAAATAGTTTTAACAACCAAATGGATGGGAATTAAACAAAGTCTTGCGGGAGTAAAAGTTAGAAAGTTTACGAGGTCAAGGTGATAATAACGATGTTTACAAGGTCACTCGTACTTGAGACAGAACACATATGGTTTGTTTGGTTGCAGGGTTGGGCAGGATTGGGTTGGGGTACCCCTGTAAATAGTAAACTGTGAGGAGGATTGGAAGGGTTGGAAGGAGGGATATCCCGGAGTACCCTAACCCAACCCTGTCCAACCCTGTAACCAAACGAAGCCATAGTGTATGTGCTCTCGTATGTGAAGTGTGAGAACCCCTCAGAAAGTGACATTTTTTTATATTTTTGGAAAAATATTTTTACCAAATTTCACCTTGAGGCTATGACAACGTATGCATAGCACGTTAGACAGATGGATTTTAACAAGAGCTGTAACGACAAGATAAACAAACAGAAATAAACACTAACGAGGTCAAAAGGAACAGGATAAGATGAAGATATCACACCCATACCATTTTGATTGACTAATGCCAAATATGGGTTCATCTCAAAACCCCCAAAACTAAATGTCAAATATGGGTTCATCTCAATCTTATTATACACGCACACATCTTCAACAGTGCCCCTTCTTGGAGGGGTCAGCTCTGTACTTCCTCAGCTTCTCCTTCACGAACCTCTGATAGATGAAGGACGCCCATCTGAACTGCAGCAGCACCAACCATGCCACCACCACCACCAATTTCATCTCATACCATATCGGTATCCTGCAAATTAAATCCATCATATCCATACATACAAGATCATTCAACTACTATGGGAAATTAATGCTTAATAGTCAGAGTACCCACCAGTATAGTACACCTGCAGCAACCATTTCGGTGATGGTGATGAAGGAGTAGAGGATCTAGTATGCCAACCACCGGAGGAAAATCCGTTCCAGGGACTGATGATCGCGAAATCCACCTCTTTAATAGTCGATAATTGTAGTATAGGAGGCGGATTTCGGTCGTCAAAATACCACAAGCTTTGAATGTTGTGGAATATTTTACTTGGCAAGTTTACCAAGGTCGAACACATGGAACGGTGATTTTTAGTTGTGTGGTCTTAAATCAAATTAAGTAATTAAATTTATGCTCGATTAATTTATGTGTTGCAAAAATAAAATATACAATGCAATGATGAAGATGCGAATGTGATGCAAAGAAAATAAATTGAGAGAACTAATAAGCTCAGGATCTGTGATTTGAACGTATTAAATCCTTCAATAACATGATCATTAAATCCATCAAAATTAATCACAGATCAAAATGTAATTGAGTCAATGCTTCAGGTTAATAAATTTAAGCTCAGAATAATTTAAAGCGAGATATCAGGCCTCCAAGTACTGTTGAATCAATTCCTCGATAGTTGTCTATAAACTTAGAGGAATGGATCTAAATTAATCCCTTGTGAAATCTTAAATATAAGATTAATCATCAATGATCACCAGAGTTTAAAATCATTATCCGATCTCCTGCAAAAAATTATCAATCAATTCTCAAGCACAAGTATGTCAAAATAAGCCTGCAAAAGTCAATGATGATCCTCAAATAATAATTGACAATAATCAGCCTCAGATCTGTTCACAAACAATGCTAAATTGTAGAGCATGAAAATAGCTTCAAAATGACATATTAAACGCTAAAATCGGAGTCCGTATGAGAAAGATATGATAAAATGAAGTTTTAGGGACTAAAATGTAATTAAAATAAAGGTATTCCTTCAAAATGATCCTTGGGAGGACTTATCTGTAATTTCCAAAAGTCGGAGGGCTTCTCTGCAATTTACCCACTGGCGGGGGTATTTTTGCAATATCTGAAACAAGCAGGGGTATTCTTGCAATTTACCCTGCACGTGCCTTGCACGTGTCTATGGAGGCGGCGACGGAGGCTCGGACGTCCGAGCCTGAGGTTCGGCGACCGAACCTGGGGTTCGGACCCGAGGCACAGGTGCGGGCGGCGATGGGAGCTTCGGGGGCCCCGAGCCTCGAGGCTAGGGCCGAGGCTCAAGGGGAGGACGTGGCTTGTTCTGCGTCGTTGGATCAAGGGCAGGAATGCCCGATCCTACGGCACCTGTAAGCTCGATGGAGGGTCGTGTTGACGATGGCGGAGGAGTGCGGCGGGGTGTGGCGAGGCTGCTCCTCCGCCGACACACGACGCGAGGGGAAGCGGCTGTAGCGGAGAGGGAGGAGCGGGGCGACGTTCGAGCGCTCGGCCAACACACGGCCGAGCGGTGGCGGAGGGAAGGTGGCGAGGCGCAGGGCCGGCCCTGAGGGTGGTTTTGAGGTGCATGGGCCAAGGGCCCATCAAATTTAGGGGCCCATTTTAAGATCCATAATTTACTCATTTTTCCACTCTTAAATTCCCAATAATGAAATGATGGTTCCCCTTCCATATTATTTCAACCATAATTACATTTTCTATTCCGGTCATTCTCAAGTTATACCATCAAATCCTCTTTCTATCTCTCACGAATCATCAAACCTCTAATTTAAAATGGATCAAGTCAAGCTCAGAGTCTCAAATCCATCCTACCATTGTAATTGTCATCCGGCAATTGGATTCCAAAACCGGCAAACCCCACTCTCTCTCACGAATCATAGGTTGTATATGAGCCTTCTGTCTTTGACATTTCAGACTTGCATCTCATGACCCTCATCAGGTTGCCGAGGCCTGGGCATCAGCCGTACGATCACTTTCAAGTTGTTTCCTCATTTGCTTTACTGTTGTCCCCAAGTTTGCCCTCAGCATGGACATAACCATGTGCCATCCACATCCAAACCACATATTCTTTCTTAAATTGGTAGTCCTTGAGAAACAACAATACATATGCAAACTATTGTTTTCAGATGCGAGGGAAGGTGTCGATAGCTCACATAAGTATCGGCATGATATTGCAATCATCTTAGAAATCTTGTAAGCACATCATTCCATGCAATCTCATGATTTCATTACACAAGGTGGATCCAAGCACCATTGTTGCTAATGGAAAGCCCTTTGATTTTTTTATAATCTCTTCGCTAATTCCTTGCAATCTGTTGATACTATGACAACCACTTGTCGTAGAAGGCCCTCTATATGGAAAGGCGTACAACTGAAAGATCCGCAAGCACTCCTTATCAGAAAGAATATTGAATGGATATGATTTCACGGAGGCAGCTGTAAGTTCTCTTCTAACATCCTCTCGATATGTGATGATGACCTTGCTTCCATCACTCTCATATGTAAGAGGATCCCACAATTCCTTCCATCTTTTCGATTTTCCACTCCATCAATCATCCAACACGATAGAAAAACTTTTGCCCTCCAGTTCAGAACGGATCTCAATCCTTTCCACTATAGCTCGACCAAGGATTTGATTTGTAGTTTATATCCTATTGTTTGATGCTTGACGGCCATAAATATCCATATGTCTTTGTAAAATTTTAAGAACTTTTTATAAAACAAAAGTTTACTAGTTTTATAAAATTGCATTATACTTTTTTTTATAAGGCCTATGTTTTTTCTTTTGTCCAGGGCCCACGAAATGTCAGGGACGCCCCTGGCGAGGCGGTGGTCATGGCGGAGTCGCTCGAGGGTGGTGATTGGCGCTTCGGGCTTGGGCGGCGGCGGAGGTGCGGAGGAACAACAACTCCGTAGATGAGCGTTCGACGACTGGAGGAGATGGCGTTGTCGGCGTGGAGGTCGGGGACACGGAGCGGAGTAGAAGGCGTTCGTTGGCGGAGCTCGATGGTGGAGTGGTGATCGTCGGGGTTTGGAGCAAAAGAGTCGATGCTTGCTCCGATTCTCGCCTCAGAGGAAGATGAAGATTCCTCGAAGCTTTGCAAGCTCGACGAAGAGCTGCGGCAGGAGGTTTCAACTCCTAGATCTCGCCGATGATGTGAGCATGCCCCTGTCACCGGCGCTCAAGGAATGAAGGGCGGATACTCGAAACACCGGCGAGGGTGGTGATTTATAGGAGGGTGAGGATGACGGTTACGCGCGAGGGAGGTGGCTGGAGGCGGCGCGTGAAGTGAAGGTCGTGCATGGCGGGAGGTGGAGGAGGAGAAACGGCCGGGGGGGTGGCTGGTAACAGCTGGAGGTAGGGGAAGAGGGTCACGTGCGCAGCACGTGACCCGGGATAGGGCTAGAGAGAGAGTGTAAGGAGGGTGCCACGTGGCACGCCCTGGAGCTGCCACGTGGCACCAAAAAAATTCAGATTTTTTTGGAGGGAAAAAGAGATAGAAGATGACCTCGGATCGAAAAATTTTCTTCACAAAAGTTGTTAGTCTCGACGAGATCTACAACTTTCATGAAGGACCCATGAGCAAAAGAGGTTATCTGTGAGAAGTGGTATTTTTGGTGGCTCTCCATGTGTATAGAAAACCGAGTTTTGGGGTTTTGTATTTTTTGGTGGTTTTAGAGGGGATAAAAATTATAGAAAAAATACAATAAAATACAAGAAAATTATTTACACACTAATCTAATTTTTTGGATTTTTAATGGATAAGAAATTAGGAAAATAAAATAGAAGTCAGAAACACACAACTTTTGTACAGACTGACAACGGACACTTGGACTCAATCAATTTCTTTGATTTCAGCTTTGATCTAGATTTGGATTTTTACGTCCCTTAATAAAACTTTCATCAAAGAACACAAATGAAGAAGAAATAAAATTAAACGGGTTAATTATGTACATAAAAACTCAGGTCAAAATAGCAAAAAGTCAAAATGCGCAAAAGAGGCCCAAAATCCAACTTTCACATATGAGCTCCGAAATTTACGAAATTGGTCTTGTTTTGAAGGTATTTGAAAATGGAGTACTTTAAAAGTAAGTAGACCAAAATCGGACACTGTATGTGGGAGATATGCTCATTTTAGTCTGTCAGATGTGAAATTTGACTTTGGGATTATTTGACACTTATTGGGGTTAGTAATTTTTTGTGTTTTTTATTTAATAAGGTTAGTAATATCTACACAATGAAGTTGGTTTTGGGTCAATCGAGGTTAGGATGAATTAATTAAAAATAGGAGAAGTTAGCGGCTTTTTGGGCTAATTTACACTTGGGATTTTTAATGTAATTTATGCATAATGAAATGCAGATATTATTTACACATGCATGATGGCTAATAATGCTCTATTAATGACTAATTACAAGTGCATGAAGGGAAACCGAGCCTAAATGATTGATTTTAGCATGATGAATACGAGATTCATCAGGGGCATATTTATAACTATATTAACTATATACGGTCGGCAAAATTCTTTTTTATTATATACCGTAGGTAAGCCGCCTCTTGAAGAGGCGGCTTTGGTTAAGAGAGAGTCGCCTCTTGAAGAGGCGGCTTTGGTGGAAGCTGCCTCTTCAAGAGGCATCTTTGATCGGGGATAAACCCCATCGCGGATAGAACGCCCCCACGCATTCAGTCCAACCCAAGCCCTCTCCGCCCAACGTCTCCGCCCAAGCCCTCTGCGCCTCCCTCCGCCCTCTTCTCTCCAACCACCTCGCCGACCTCCGTTGACCTCGTCTCCGCCGACATTCTATTCCTCTCCTTCCCCACCTCAAGGAAGGTATGATATGTCATGGGTTTAGGGTTTTAGCCACATTTTGTAGCTTAAATGATTGTTTAAATTTTTTTCTTCACTAATCCATTGTTGTCAACGTAATGGTATTTAGGATGTCTCGAGAAGTTCGTTGTTTCTGTCATTGTGGGGGTACAATATCGAAGTCTAGTAAAGACGTGACCTATGTTGGAAGTCGTATGAAAACCATCAAAATTGGTCACGAACATTAAGTCCTTCTTCAGGTTGGAGTTATCGTATGGACTTGAGTTACAGGTGTTTCATAGAATGCCTCAAGATGGAGTAAATTTTTACATTGGGTGCGTCAAGTTTGATGATGATATCCGAGAGATTGTGGAATATTCTGAAGAGATGAGTGCTGCATATCGGCCCGTGATATTTACTGTCGCTGTCTCTATACCCAGATCCGTACCTCAAGGATATGTACCTCAAGGTGGAAATAGCTACGTTTCTCCCGTGGTGAACATGGATCATGTTAATAATCCAAAACTTGACAAGTTAATGGAACTCTCGCCACAGAATACAGATGACGAGATGGAAAATGATGACACTGAGGAGCAGGATCATCTTGGAACCCGTATCGTGTCTGACATACCATTTTTGAACATGAGAGGGGGTGATGGATATATTCTGAATGGCGAAGATTGCATGAACTGTGATGATGGGATTAGTCTGAGCAACGAGTTGAAAAATGGCATGCTTTTCTAATGCAAAGTCAATTTGGTGTATGTCGTGAAGGTTTTCCACATTAAACATCTTTACAACTTCACGGTAGTGGAATCAGACAAAAAGGTGTGGGATATACACTGCAGCAAACGGGTTAGAGGTTGTTTGTGGATATTGTGTGGTCATCGTCGACCTATAGATGGACAGTTTGTTGTCTCAATGGTTGACAAGCCGCATATTTGCTTGAATCATGATGTTAATCAAGATCATCCTCAGCTGGATTGCAACTTCATGGCATTCAGATTCCTAAATCAAATAAAAATATCTCCCTCAGTCAATGTCTCATTTCTTCAGACATCAATTCAAGATGACTTTGGCTTCTATGTGAGTAGAAGAGGGGTTTGGGACGCAAGAAGGAAAGGAATAGAGATGGTATACGACAATTGGAAAAAATATTACAACGAACTTCCATATCTTTTTAGGACCTTTGAAGAGGTTATTCCTGGTTCGGTTACAGATATTGACACAACAACAGTGAATGAAGGGGAGCTATTTGAGAGGACCTTCTGGGCATTTGGACCTTGTATTGAGGCATTCAGACACTGCAGGCCCATTGTTAGTGTGGATGGTACACACATGTATGGAAGGTATAAGCAGAAGATTCTTATTGCTTGCTCAAGCGATGCAGCTAACTATATTTTACCGTTGGCTTTTGAGTTTGTCAACGAGGAGGATTTCCCTAGTTGGGCGTGGTTTCTGAAGAGGCTACGTTTGTATGTTTTCCGTGACCATGCTGGACCAATTTGTTTTTTATCTGACCGTGGTCCTGGGATACGTGTTGCACTCAGATACCCAGAGGTTCAATTTCTTCCACCATGCATACATTGGCACTTTTGTCTACGATATGTGGGTAGCAATTTCAATGATGCTCACAAAAATTAAACATTGAAGCGAATGATCATGATGGCATGAAAAGTCTATTCGCAGGCAAAATGGCAAACTTACATGGACAAGCTGAAGGAGTGCGACGAGAATGCTACAAAGTGGTTTGACACACATGATTGTCCAAAGGAACGTTGGATAATTGCATTTGCTGGGGCTACAGATTTGATTACACAACCACAAACTTTTCTGAGAGTTACAACACCGTTCTTAAGGAATCAAGAAAGTTGCCAGTTGCGGCTTTGGTGTTGAAGACGTACTACAACTGCATTAGCTACTTCTGTGACCGTCAGGAGGAGGCGCGTAATTGTATTTTATGCGGTGAGAAATATACCAAATACGTGCATGACATGTTGAAGCGTTTGGATCGACAGAAGTAATGGGCATCGTTGTTTTCTCATACAAGGAGCACAATTGCACATGTATGAGGTCGTTATAGGACAACGCATGACACAATTTGGACTAAAAGGTGGAAAGAAACAAATTGTCTTGGTTAGCGATGCATCGTGTACATGTCAAAAATGGCAAACTCACAGAATCCCTTGTTCTCATACATGTGCCGTGCTATCTCACTTGAACACAGAACGTAAGCCCTTGGTATACATGGCAAGCTCAGTCACACATTTACGAGGGATTGCTCTACCCATTGGTGACAGAGACAAGTGGCCCAGGTTCGACCATCTATTAGTTATTCCAGATGATAGCATGATAAGGAAAAATAGGCGACCAAAGAGTAAGAGGATTTACAATGAGATGGACATGAGGGAGAATACAGTGCTATCTCAATGCGGTACTTGTGGCGTGGAAGATCATAATAGGAGAAACACTTCACATGGGAGGACATAAAATACATGCGGTATCTATGGTGGATTGGGACATAACAGGAGGAAATTTCCTAACATAAATAGTATGCGAATGATATAATTGACAATCTTTTTAAAATATTTAAATTGTTAGTCAATGTTTAACTGTTTCTAATGTTGTTTATGAATAAAAGGAGCCGAGACCAGTTGACTGTTCTCTTTTACGGCAACAGAGGGAACACTGTTCGTCAGTTGTTTGGGCAGGCGATGTAAGTACAACTTTTATAAATATTCACATCACATTTCTAAATTTGTATTCATAATCTATATGTTTTCATTTTCAGGTGACGAGATGTCTACGTTGCAGACGACAGGAGAGCACACTGAGGCATGTTCCTTTGGACGAGCGCATTGTTCCCCACATTTGCGTAGCGAGTTTTTTGGGCGTAATGCAGATGGATTTCATTTCCTTGGACTAGCACTTGGTTACACCTCTAGTTGAGAGATGGTGTTCTGAGACACATACATTTCACATGCGCCACGGGAAGATGACTGTCACATTGCAGGATGTCGCTTACATATTTGGGTTGAAGATAGATGGTCAAGTAGTGATTGGTCCTACCACGTCTCCCAGTTGGGCAGTCCTGTGTGAGCGTTTGCTTGGGGTCCGACCAGAACAACCCAACATTGATGGCGCTCGAATACGCATGACTTGGCTATTTGAGCACTTCTCAATTCTGCCAGAGGATGCCGAGGAAGATACCATTCTGCGATACACACGTGCGTACATTCTACAGCTCTTGGGGTGGTGTGATCTTTCCTGACAAGTCAAGAAGCGAGGTCTCACTGATCTACCTACCATTTCTGAAGGATTTGGAGACTTGTGGGACATACAGCTGGGGCTCAGCTTGTTTGGCTTACTTGTACAGGCAGTTATGTGTTGCATCGAGGGCTGAGGCAATTGAGATTGGTGGTCCCCTGATCCTGTTATAGTTGTGGGCTTGGGAGCGATTCCCCCGTATCGCCCTAGTCGTTCACCACCGACCTCTTTGGCAAGGGAAGCCCATGGGGGCAAGATAACATGCAGAGTTTGATTACATCGGAATCTACACATGTGATTCGACCATATAGGGATGCACTTGACCTACAACTTAAGTAGCAGGTATTCACTTAACCCGTTATTAACATTTTTTTTCACTTATATCATTTTTTAACATATCTAATTTAATACAGGTGGTATGGATTCCATATACACAGGAAGTGTTGTCCCTATTATCGTTGTATTGCCTTGGCAATGAGGACTTGCATGTGGCTCGCGTCCCATTGATTCATTTTTGTATTGTGGAGCTACACACATCGGATAGAGTCCTTCGACAGTTTGGTGGAATTCAGCGGATTCCAATGGCTTGTGATACGTCATCTCATTTGCATTCGATCGATCTCCGAAGGAACAACAACGTCGATTGGACGGAGTTCCGTGCAGTTTATGTTAGACTATGGAACATCCGTAGGGACTACATTGTGCTAATGACTCCCATTTCATTAGGAGGACCAGATACGACCGTCGACTACTTGTCATGGTATCGTAGTATTACACGACGATTCATTGGTCGACATGGATGCACACTCGATTATGCGGTAAGAAAAAATTAACTTCAAGTAGCTATTGTGGTATCAATTATCATGTTCTGACAAGAGTTGCTCATATTGCAGGTGTCTCGCTTCGACGAGATTGTACGACTCTGTGATGACGTTGCTCCACAGATTAGAGAGCTTGCTGCTTAAGCAAGTTCTAGGATACGTGAGTCTATACAGCGACAATTCCAAGATGGTCCTATTGAGGAGATTTCACAGGAAGATGGCGAGGCAGAAGCTACATCTCATCCTCGTTTACGTGTTCGAGGACGTGGACGGGGACGCGGTCACTGACAAAGGGGAGAGAGGCCTTCTGGCGAGGGAGATGTCTCAGTTGATACGTAACAACCACCTCCGTCCGACATAGAATTTAAGACCCCAATTCCTGAGTGTGGCCCATTTAAAGAGCCTACAACACCGCTTGCCCCACGGAGGGATCGAGCAAATCACAATGCAGGACCTTCACATCATTCACCGCTCCTATTGTCTTTCTTCGGAATTGAAGGAACAGAGACGACCAACATCGATGATATAGATCGCAACAGCCAACTGCATGGATTTGAGCCAAGAGCCCTGGAGACCACTGATGAATCCACATTTCATCATCTTTATTCCATCATTTTGGCACCAAAAACCCTAGCAAATGCATGTAAATAGCATTAAATACACAATCTTAGCATTCATGCATGTGCATCTAAATAGTGTATAAAATACTGTAATTAAAGTCAAAATTATAGAATAAATTAAAGAAAAGAAAAATAATAAAATATTGTAAATATTTTATAACCCAAAACCCCGAGACCTAGGCATCTTGATGAATAGGTCGACAAGGAGTAAAGTAGGGGGAGATAAGGTCAGAACCACAGTTCAAATACAATGTATTCTATTCATTCTTTATTCATTTTGGGACCTATTTTTGGTTCCACTTTTTATACATCAAATAAAGAAACTTTATACATGAAAGTTGTATATAATTTAATAAAGAAACATACAAAATTGATTTCACTGAAAAATAATGTATAGATAAAAAGTTATGGTCTGAATAAAAATCCAGAATGCCAACTTCCCAGACCCGTATCTCATAAACGAAAACTCCAAATGCAGCATATTCACCTTTAATTGTATATAGAATAAAATAAGCTATTTAATGACGGTGGTTTCGTATTTGGCAGAGCTACGGTTTGAAAGTTGAGTTTTGGACCCCTATTGTATAATTGTACAGATTAAAATATTCGATTTATTATTTATTCATTATTTTTATATTTTTATATTTTTATAATCTTGTAAATATTACTTATAATAAATATGTATATTAAAATCAGAATAAAAATACAAAAGAAATCCAAATAAAAATACTTGTATATATCATATACATAGGTATCATACCTATACTTATACGTATATAAAATACACTTCTATTTTATTAAATATACAAAACACATCAGAAAAAAATAAAAATATACTTACATGTATAAAATTATTATATAAATTTATAAAATACTAAATAAAAATAATAATTTAAAATACACAAAATAAAAATAAAGTAATAAAGTATATAGATAATATACCTATATAGGGGTATAAAAGCAACTTATAAAAATACATCTCATAAAAATAATTAAAAAATCATAATAAAATAATTTATAAAATTATAAATATTTTTTATTTAATAACCTAAAATTAATAAAATCGATTACTATTTTAAAATAAATTTTTAAATCTTTTTTTCAGGCTTTTTCATGGTTGGTCCACGTGGACCAACCAGGGGGGCTGGAGAGTTGACCCGCGGTCAACTCTCTGACCCCAGCCTGTTAATTGTCAGAAGTAGTTTTTGTCGCGTTTTTGCGGATTTTTCGAGGCTCTTCCTTGCATTATCTCGTGATGGTTCCTTGACAACTTTTCTTCCTCGACATTTGATCTTACACGCCTAGTCTTAACCTCGTGGAATGGATCAGCGATTCACAAGATATGCATCGATCTTTTGGAGCCTCTCAGCCGTTGGTACAAAAACTCCCTTTCCTCCATTTTCAAATTTCGAACCCTTTTGACCCCCTTTTGACCCCAGCCAGTACCTTATCCACTGTTTTGATTTAATTCAGTGTTTAAAAATACCAAAAATAGTTTGAAAAAAATAACCAAAAATCCCAAAAACAGTAAAAAAATATAAAAATACCAAAAATATTTTATTTCTGATTTTTTTGGTTATTTTTACATATTTTTATAAATATTTTGTCACTCCTTGTATTACATTGTTTTTATATTCCAGTATTGAAAAAAACATAAAATATAAAATATAAAAACCAGAAAAATAAAAATCCAAACAAAAAAATCAAAAATTAAATAAAAAAATTTTAAAATTAAAAACCCACAAAAATCTCTTTGCTTGCTTGCTTAGTGTAGACATCACTAACTTCACACACACACACACATTTACTTGTGCTTGATCTACCTTGTTTGCTCCCTGTGTTCGAACTCCCTGCATACTTGCTTGCTATACATTTTGTGCAGAGTTAAAAAAAATTTAACTCCACATTTATTTCTATTTCTTTGATCTATAGTGTGGGTTAATTGTTGATTTTAGTCCAGGATCCATCGTGAGTCGTCACAGCGACGGTTGTCTCCGCCTTGTGTGAGATACCATTTTTAGACTCCGTGAATTTTGGATAAATCAAATGGCACCGTTGCCAGGGAGCAACAGCGCGTAGATCTCGTTTTTGTTGTGTTGTGATCATTTGTCGGCATTTCACGGCTTTTATTTCTATTTGTATTATTTTTGATTTATTTGCTGAATTGTATAACCAATCTCCTTGTTTGGATTCCGTGCGAGGTACGCGGATCGAGGGAGGAGCCCTTCTTGGAGAACCTTCGCACCCACTTGAAGCGGCTTTAGCCTAGCACGAAGAAGGACTTGAAGGATTTTACAAGACAACTTCTTAGCATCCATTTTTCTTGTATTGTATTTATTTGTGTAATTTCAGTGAGAGAGAGAAGACTCTATTTTGTAATAATACAGGTACTTGGACTCTTGGACATTCGGGCCCAATTTCCAAGTGTTTGTTCACTTGGGGGCTCATCGCGGCTTTCCATCGGTTTTCATCGCCTTTTCTTACTTTGTTTTCTGGTTTTGTTTTCCTTACTTTGTGTGATTGAGCCCGTAGTTTTAGGAGTTGCTTGTGATAGATTAAGGCCAAAAACCTAATATATTTTGCATGTACCTATAGCCGCGTTTGGACTTAGTCAAATTTTAAACAGTCGTTTCATCATCTTAGATCCGTCGCGCCGCGAGCCCACCCCATCAAGCGCTACTCCTGAACTCGATTTGTCGAGAAGAGGAGAGGTGAGTCTAGACCGGACTTTTTGGATTGAGGATTGGTGACAACTTGTGGTTCTTCACGCTAATAGCAATTTTTGAACTTAGGGCGATTTCATCGGCTTTACATTTGCATATAGATAGGTTTCAATTCTGCTGAGCATCTTTGCATGTAGAGTGCTGGAGGCAAGGTGAGCTTTTACGCTTTAGCATCCATCATCGTTTGCCGCTTGCATTGCTTTTCCGCTCCTCTACCTCTGTTTTTGATCACATAGGTGCTAAATAAAATTGACTCCTCGTTAGGCTCGTGCATTCTCACTAAAAATCCAAAAAAGTGATAACCAATAAAATTGAGACCGTTAACATTACTTGACCTTAAAAACCACCAAAAGAAAAACTTGTATTGGGGCGAGTAATCCCCTCAGTGTCTTCGTTTTACATTGCTCGTGCAGACGCTAAGGACTAGTACCCAAATCCCATTGAGCCCCTAAGTGTTTGTGCAACTTCTTAACTTTTTCACCTAACTCTAAAACAAACAAGATAGAAAGACCGACTTTTCGGTCTCGACCGAGTTGAGTAGGTGAATTGAGGGTTTGACTTGTTTTCAATTTTTGCATGTGATTATTTTGTGTGTGTCCTAGATCACTTCGCGCATTTGCGCCTTTCTCCACACTTCTCTTGACTTGACCATCGTGCTCTCCCGATCATTTTCCTCTTGTTCGAGATGGATCCCTGGAGCGATTTTTATTCGGATTTTGCGGATTCCTCGTACTCTCCAGCCGGTCCACCTCCCTTTTATCAGGAGGATCCTCCTCCTATTTTTTCTGACTTTTGTACATACCCGCCTCAGCCGCAGTATCAGACCTCGGATTTCTACCCACCTCCACCTCCACCCGTATATTATCCACCTCCACTTTCACATCCACCCAAGTCTGACATGTTGGAGTCACCTTCCTTGATCTCTATGAGTGATATCTTGAATCGGATGACAAAGCGCATTGATTTGATGAATGATGATATTGCTTTCTTGAGGAAGAATCAGATTATGCTCCTTTCGTCAGGGATACGGCTTCACTTGTAGGTGATCATGGGAGCTTGCAATCGCCAAAAATACAAAAAAAATGAGGAAAATTTAAAAATCCAAAAAGAGTTCGGGAGACACTTGGTTGATCCATATTGTGAGGAGAGAGGACATTTGCCAGAGCCCTTGACCACACAACCATTCACACCTAGTCCCACCTTTGACCCCGAGGATGCCGCTGTACAGACTGCTCTTGGCATGCCTCGTGTATATGCTGATTCTGACTTCCTCCCTTGTATGGAGGAAGTCCAAAAATTCAAAAAAATGTTATCTGAACCCGAAGTGGTGGCTGCTATTCATGAGATTATCCGTGCCTCACTTCAGCAGGCCATGACCCAATTATCTGCTCCTCTTCACCAGAAGAGAAAGCGGAGGAGCAGATCTGAGCGTCATATTCTGACCATGGCCACTGCCCTCGCCATCACACATCGTCCCATTCCCAAGAAGAAGAACACAACTACCCTTTCATCACTTGCACCATCTCTGACTACACATGTGATCGCACTCTCCTGGACGGCGGTGCATCTATTAGCATATTACCCTTCTCACTGGTACAGTCTCTTCACTTAGGGACTATCAAGAAAACCAGGATGATCGTACAGTTTGTTGATGGGTCTATCAAGAGGCCGAAGGGTATCCTTGAAAACGCCGTCATTTCTTTTCATGGCACGAACCACCATGTTGATTTTGTTGTGTTGCCCATGGAGAGCTCCACAGGGGAGCCGTCTCCAATCATCCTGGGACGACCATTCCTCGCCTCTGCGAGGGTCGTTATTGACTATGGATCAGGAGAGATTCGCTTCCGTCCTATTGACAAGAGCGAAGTGGCGATCACCGCACCCACAGTTGATCAAAGACCTGCACCTGGTGCTCCTTCACCGATCATAGCTGACTCCGAGGCCCGTGACCGATCTGATGCTAGTAGAGATGTTTTCTTAGCGATCCCTGATGAGACCCGACGGATCCCCCGAAAGGGGAGGAAGTCGGAAAGCATGGACCTCACTGTTCCTACTCCTGGTGTATGGCGATGTGTTGATGAGATCCAGAGTATTTATGTCATTGAACCATTTGAGCGGAGGGCAGATACCAAGACTAGACAGGACGGACCTGGTTTGACTACTTCCACTGATAAGTACGTTCCTGGCCACTCACAGGTAAAAATGATTGAGGACGTTTATGATGTTGCCCATTATTTTGAGAGACCTCATAAGGAAACAAATGACCTAGGTAAGACTAGACAGGACAGACCTGGTTTGATTACTTCCACTGATAATCCATTACTGGTCCTTCACAAGTAAAGATGGTTGAGGCTGGTTATGATGTTGCCATTTATTTTGATAAATTCAGACCTCTTGTTGAAGACAATGATTCAGGTGAGAGTCTTGAGGACGAACAGAGTTCGTATACTTCCACTGATGATTTCGTGCCTTTTGACTTTGACCTGGACGATCCCTCGTAGGACGACTCCGATTACACTTCTTCCGAGGATGATGAGTTTGTCCCATTCCACTTCGATATCTGCGAGACTTCCAAGGCCGGACCTAGTCGTAATTCTTCCACTCACCCGTCTGTGCCTTCACACCATAGGACCACCAAGGGAGAACCCAGCCATACTGCTTCCATCGATCAGTTCGTCCCTTTCCGTTTTGATTCCACTAAGGGCCTTCACCGTGTCAACCCTGATCGGCTTCCATCTACTGTGGACCCCGATGTCGACATACACCATATCAGATCTATCCCTCAGCGGTTCCGCAAGAAGGTTTGCTTTCCACCTTCTAATGATCACCCATTTATGTTGTAGATTCTCTCCTATGACTCTCTTTCTATCTCTCGTTTTTGCTCGTCCACCCATTCTTGTGTCTGCCTTACTTGTAACATCCTTAAATTTTAATGACTAAGTAAACCCAAGATGATGAACCATTAGTGAGCATATGCTAAATTTGAGATATTAATAGTGGCTAAGTAAGATTAGAGACTAAGGTTTGGTAGTCATTTGTGGATTTCCATTTATGGGTGGGCCTTGGTTGCAATTAAGAGGAGTGGGTGGAGCTATGTTGCAATTTTTTTTCACAAGGGAATAACTTCCCTTAGGCAACCCCTGTAACCCCACTTAGTATTCTTCTTCTTCCCCACTCCAAAAGCCCTAACCGACCACTCTTTCTTCTCCACCTCCTCTCCTTGATAACCACTCAAATCTCCACCAAATTCGAGTTTCTTGGGTTCAAATTAAAGCTGGGAGGAAGGAGCTTCTTCTCCATCAGGTACATGTTGAATCAAAGGCCAAGCTTGGATCAAAATTGGTGATAGAAGAATGGAGTTGCTACTGTTCTTGAGTTGTTCTTAAGCAGTTCTGGAGCACTGTTTAAAGGATATGCCCCTCTCTTGCTGCCATTAAGTGGATTTAAACCACCTAAAAACCCAGATATTTGGTTGAGAATTTGTTTTGGATTTTGGTGGTTTTGGGGGAGAACTGACTGCTGTTCATATGGCAGTTCTGTCGAGTTTTCAGAATCTGTGATCTTCTTTGTATTCGTGTTGTGCATGACTTTTGGGATGATCTTAAGAACCATTTTCGTGGTTTTGGTTGCTGTATGAATGGGGGTTATAAAACCCACGAAATCCATGTCTTTAGTTTAGGTTTTAGTGGTGGTTTTGGGGAGAACTGACTGCTGTTCATATGGCAGTTCTGTCGAGTTTCCAGAATCTGTGTGTCTTCCTTTTAATCCAAGTTAGACATGTATTTTGGGATCTTTCTAGGGTTATCTTAGGCAGAATCATATGTTGATTAATACTCCATTAAGGTAGACTTAAATCCATGGGGTTAAATACGAAATTGCATGTGATTATAACATCTTAAAGAGGCTATACATGGACAGTCATACTGAAATTTTCAGATTTGTTGTTGTAAATGTTGGCCAATAACTTGCATGATTTGGGAGTCTTCTTTAAATTCCATTGAGTATATTTACTTACTGATTATGATCCCAATAAATTGGTTTATGATTCTTGGTTTTAAATTTGAAAATTTAGGTGATTAGAAATGTTTTGGATGTTGACATATGCATGTAACTGAATGTGTCCAGATCTGTCCATGAACTTTAAGTTAGTGTTTTAAGATGCATTTGAGAAGTTTCTTCATGTTTCCTTGAGTGCAATTACTTGTTGGTATATACTCTTTCATATCAATCATTAATCCATGGGTTTGTTTTAGAAAAATGAGGAGTTTTTGAGGAGTTATTGACTACATATATGATATCTCCACTGAATGTTCAGATTGGAGATGGTTGCCTTAGGACTAAGAACATACATGATTTTGACAATATCCTTAGACATCCTTTGGTGGATTTGACTATAGATATTTAGGGAATGTAATACACATGAAATCCATGTAGTTGGATTGGTTTTGATGAAGATTTTGAGACTAATTTGGTTGCTGTCCATGAACAAAACTGTGACCAAATTCCATTGTGGAGTGCATGTTTAATCAAACTTTTAGGCATCCTTTAATAAGTTTTAAAAACCCCAAGTGCTCATTGATTTCCCTGTATTGAATTGGGGAAATAAATAATGATTTAATCCCATTAAGGAGAAGGATTAAGAGAGGATAAATTGCCTTAAGGTTGCAGACATATACTTACTGTACACATAGGTCTATGTGTGGAATAGATGCATGATTGGAGCATGTGATACCCTCTAAAGACCTCTTTAAATGATAGACCTTAAAGTAAAATAAACACCTAAATGGTATCTTTAAAGTCATGAATTTGGGTGTGAACTTAAAAAGGACTAGATGCCTTGGATTATTATGAAGTATACACACACAATGTCAATGTTTGGGGTGATAAAAATTGGATAGGGTAAACCTCGATTAGTAACCATGTTAGAGCAAGCCTTAGGATAATTGTTACATATAAAGGTGGGCTTGAATCATCTATTATGAAATTTAGAGATTTGGAGATGATCTTAAGGATACATATATATATATATATATGTAGTACCATACAGGAAAACAAAACTTTTATGAACTTGCCATGAAGCAAGTCTTCCTCTAAGAGTAGCCCGATCCTTGTAGGTAATTGTGAATCTTATGGGGGCATAGGAAAGGAAGACGTTTTCCGTGAAGATAGCCAAGATCATAAGATAGAGGTTTCTTCAGTAAGAATTTTAGAGAGAGACTATCGAACAGGTCAGTATCCCTTACCTAGGATCAGTTGAGGTTCTTATAGAACAAGTTCGAGTCTGGAACTGACAGCTTGTAAATGGGAAATAAATCAAAGAAATCTTAGACACTTAGGGGAAACATGAAAATAACAGAAATGTGATGTCACATATAATCAGTCATGGAGATTGATGCTCCGACTGTGCGAGGGCGCGGTGACCCTCACCTGAGCAGGAGATGAGGTCGCTCAGGCTTGGGTAGCGGACATTGAGAGCATGGGTCTAGGATCCCAGTCTTTTTACGTGTTTTCTTCGAGCCGGCTCGGTTTTTACGCTTCGTTGGGATCCACGAGTTGTCTAGACCATTCTGCTGACCCGTTGGCTTTTCTTTGAGGACCTAGGGTTGGGGGTTCTCTGCAGTTAGTTACGAGCTCGTCTGGTTTTTTACTTAGCTTTTCTCCTTCGGGAGTTGAGCAACGAGAGAGGAAGTCGGGTCCGGCAGGCTTACCTCTTCTCTTTCCTGCCTCTAGTGGCGTAGTAGTCGTACTACCACTGCCTTTCCCTTGGACCACACTTCCACTGGGATTGGCGAGAGCAGACGAATCCCTTCGGGGGTTTCCTCACCGCTGAGTTTATTACCTTTCCGCCAGGCTGGTGTCTTGGTGATGGGGTAGTGATCGATTGATATGTGACAGTTCACCAATTGGCCAGTTAAGTTATAAATTCCATCTGTGGACATTAAGGATTTAATTACCTTTCCGCCAGGCTGGTGTCTTGGTGATGGGGTAATGGTTAGTAGACACTAAGGATTTCACTTACCTTTCCGCCAGGATGTGACCTCGTGATGGGGTAAGAGATGAGTGACTTCTCCGCTAGGAGACTAGTGACGACAGTTCCGTTAGTAGAGGCTAACGAGGGATGGGTGTTGAGAGAGTTGTGAGTACGGTTCCTCTTATACACCTTCGTGAGCGAGCTATCACACGTGTCGACCAAGGATCAATGAAAGTTGAGAGAACAAGCTAGAAGGAGTGTTGGGAACTTAGTTAGGATGCAAGACACCGCCGCATGCCTACGGAGGCACCCCAACCCTGAGGCGTACATCATACCTCAGAGTCATAGTGTGAGGTTCAACCTGGACTTTGAAGTCCTATCCGGATGTCGAGGTCCTAACCGGACCAAGACCACAGACTTACTTCTAGGCTTGAGTTGTAGTTGGGTTAGTTCCATTGATCGAGGGAGACACGGTGTGGTAGTGAGCTAGTATATTCTTGATAGACTTCAGAAAGCAAGTAAATAATTTAAAAGAATCAATTAACCCACTTTTACTTGCTAGCTTCTTTTGTACACTACAGTTACCTTACGGTTTTCTAGCTGTTCTAGTCTGTTCTTACTACTTTTCTTAGTAGAACTATGTAGAATTTGTACTTGACAACTTTGTGACAGATACTTGTTTGTCCTTTTTTTCTACTTGTGGCAGGCAAGGGCCCAGCGACCGAGTAGCCGATGTGGTTTTAGGCTGCTGTTGTTTCTTTGGGTGTTACACTTTCAGAGCAGGTATATCCTTTTGGAGTTCATTAGACAGTTGTTAGTTGTGTTCTCTTTTGTAGCCTGATCTTTGGGATATTTACATGTATTTTGAATGTTGTGGAACTTCAGCATGTTATATGAATGAAATGAAAATGAATGAATATCCTTTTGTTCAGTTCTGGTGTACTACTACTTCCGCTTTTAGTTTTCTTGTGGTTGCTTGCATAGCCAAAATTAAATCTTGTGAATGTCATGTTTTAAAAAGCGAAAAAAATTTCCTCAGGGTTTCGTAACAATGGATTAACTCTAAGTTGATTAAGTACGTGAATGACGTGTTTGACGGGTAACCTAAGGTCCTCGGGAGGACGGGGTGTGACATTACTTAGGACGTACTTTGTCCTAAGTATAGGGGGGTGGACGAGCCGAGTGTTCATTCTTCGTTCCGTGTCATCACTCCTGTTGTCGCCTATACTAAGGGCTTCTTCTACCCTAAGTATAGGGGGAGTGATGTGTACATCCTCGGATCTCGTCTCCATTGTCATCTCATCTTCCCAGTTCTTCTTTCTTCTTTTCCTTTTCTATCTTCTTCATCTATCAAAAAGGTGCCGCCCTTGTAGACAGTTTTCCATACTTAGGACGTACTTTGTCCTAAGTATAGGGGGGTGTGCACCCCGAGTTTATTCTATTCTTTTCGATCCTCTCCATTGTCTCCTCTTCTTGTCTATACTTAGGGATATTTTACCCTAAGTATATGGGGAGACATTCTGAGTACGATCTGTTCATTCCCACCCTTGACCCTCCCTGCGTTGTGTACAGCCTGCTATACTTAGGATTATTTGATCCTAAGTATAGGGGGGACGATCAACTTCTCATTCGTTGATTCATTCATTCTTTAGACTTGTCTATACTTAGTACGAGTTATTTCTTCTCTTTTTCTCTCCGATCTATGAGGACATAGCTCAAGCTAAGTATAGGGGGGTCGTATATACTGTGTATATACTTTAGCCATAACTCGTACTTTCGTATTTTCTTAATAAATATGGTTATTAATTCTTTAAAATTCATTAAAAACCCTTAATAAAAAGGTGTATCATTCCTCAAATTCTTTTTGTATATACTGATTAATAAATCAGGTGAAAACGTTTTTTTGCAAAATGTTTGAAAAATAATTTGAAAATCTTTGTGAACATCTATTGAAAACTATTTTTAAAATATTTTGTTACATGTCTTCAACCTGTGTAAAAATGTGTGTTTTGTAAAATTTCTTTTCTTTGTGTGAAATAAAATGTTTGAAAATTGATTTGCAAATGGTTTGAAAAATGGTTGCAAAAATATTTGAAAAACCTATATATACTGTTTTGAAAGCCTTTGCAAAATGATTTTCAAATGTGTGTACATGTTTGCAAAAATGTTGGTAAAAATTATTTTGGACTATAGTTTTCAAAAATTGTGTGAAAAGCTTGTGCCAAATAAGTTTGAGGAATACTTACATCTCACCAAAATCCACTATATATGTATCTATATATGTATAAAATTGACCACTTACCCTTGTAAATCCTTAAAATCCACTTCTTGTAGATATAAGAAGCACTCCCGTGTACATAGTTTTCACCTAGTTTTCAGCCAAAATCTTTTTATTTTCAAAAATTTCAAAAACATTTGCAAAAGTAAAATCCAAAAACATTGAAAAATCTTTTTGAAAAATACAAAAAAATGCATATGCATCATCATCATGTTTTCAAAATCATAAAAATTTCAAAATCTTTGAAAATTGCATCACAAAAATATTTTCTGCATCCTGCATCGAATTTGCATAGCATTCGCATGTTTCGGATTGAGTTTGATAGTTGAACAAGTCTAAGAAAAATCCGGAGATTGGAGCTTGATTGGACCTTAAAATCTACCTAATAACAGGAACCTTTATAGGAACTGGGTTTGAGGTACTTCAGGTCTAGTTGACTTAATTCCTTGAAGATCACGAGACTTAGTTCAATGGATTCTTGACTGCCTAAGTAGAGTATTTCGGAGCACACGCACGACTCTTGTTGATAATGACCTAACTTGGACACCTGCACCTTTCACATGGCTCAACTCTGTTGGAGTGGTGAGGGGATTGGATTTGTCGGTATGAGACGCACACAAGTGGAAACATTTGTCCTCCTCTAGGGAGGGAAGTGCACCCCAACCCGTCCTGTGATTAGGAAGTCTAAAGACAGGAGGATGTGGTTGCGATAAAGCTTCAAAAGAGGGATAGTCTACTGGCTCAAGAGCAAACACTCCTTATGTAAATGCTGTTGTATATAGTATTCAAAAAAAAGAGAGGCAGGCCTGTCAACAACAACAACACAACAACAACAAAGCCTTTTCCCACAATTAAGTAGGGTCGGCTACATGGATTCTTTGCCTCCATTCAGATCTATCTTGGGTCAATCTCGGACTTATATCCAAAAACTAAGATCCCTTCGTATAGTCTCTTTCCAACACTTCTTGGGCCGTCCTCGCCCTCTCTTAGCCGGCTCAACATCCCACCACTCGCATCTCCTAACCGGTGCATCAGTTGACCTTCTTTGCATATGACCAAACCATCTTAAGCGGTTTTCTCGCATCTTATCCTCGATCGGAGCTACACCAACTTTCTTTCTGATTGCATCATTCCGAATCCGATCTTTACGTGTATGTCCACACATCCATCTTAGCATTTTCATTTCTGTTACAACCATTCTCTGCACATGTCTATGGTTCACAGGCCAACATTCAGAACCATAAAGCATAGCAGGTCTCACGGCTGCTTTGTAAAACTTTCCTTTAATTTTTAAAGGAATTTTCTTATCACAGAGAACAGCGGAGGCTCCTCTCCACTTTAGCCATCCTGCATTTATTCTATTAGTAACATCTCCATCAATTTCCCCATCATGTTGCAAAATAGATCCCAGATATCTAAAAGAATCTCTCTTCTGAATGTTATCGTCACCATCTTCACCTCGATTCCTTCACCATTGCTTCCATCAAAGGTACATTCCATATATTCCGTCTTAGCCCTACTTATACGAAAACCTTTAGTCTCCAATTCATGTCTCCAAACCTCAAGCTTCTCATTTACTCCATCTTTAGTCTCGTCAATCAACACAATATCATCAGCAAATAACATACACCAAGGTAGGTAACTCATCCTGAATGTGACTTGTCAACTCGTCCATAATCAAAGTAAAAAGAAATGGACTCAAAGCTGAACCTTGATGTAAACCAATGTTGATATCAAAATAGTTGGTCTTCCCTGTCGGAGTCCTTACACAAGATAAAGCCCTATCATACATATCCTTTATGAGACTGTACAAAAATAAAATGCCTGCAAAGTATGTATATATGTTGTGAAGTCAATAAGCAAGCTTGAGTTCCAAAGTCATATCATGTGAGCCTGCAGCAGGATGACTTGACTACACTGGTCTTGCATCCCAGGATAGGTAGCTACACTGGCTACCGTCCATTCTTCTCTTCACCCCCTCCTCTTGAGTTAGTTGCCACTTGAACTTAGAAGAGAATACCCCACTCCTCGAGGATGGAGTTGTTGGATTGGGGAATCATTGGGTTGGTCGTACTGGAGAAGTCAGTCTCTTTGTCATTCTAGTTGGGGAGAGCCACCATCACTTACACTGTACGAGTCAGATTCATAGTCATAAGTTTGCGTAGAGTTTAAGTATTTCTGACCTGGCTATTGAGGAAACTTGGACAGAGTTTTGGGATTCTCAAGGACTGTTGGATTTCAAATTCGGTTCTCATTGAGGTTCCGCCCGCACTAAAATTCCAAAGGTTCGATTTAAGCTCCAAACTTTGATTTTGTGAAGACAAGTTTGATAATCAAATTAAATCTAAGTTCTTCTTTTTCTTTTCTTTCTTTTTCTTTTCTGCACTTATTGCATAAGTGTTTGCTAGGGACTAGCAAAGGTAAAGTATAGGGGGATGATGAATCCACATTTCATCATCTTTATTCTATCATTTTGGCACCAAAAACCCAAGCAAATGCCTATAAATAGCATTAAATACACAATCTTAGCATTCATGCATGTGCATCTAAATAGTGTATAAAATACTGTAATTTAAGCCAAAATTATAGAATAAATAAAAGAAAAGAAAAAGAAATAAAATATTGTAAATATTTTATAACCCAAAACCCCGAGACCTAGGCATCTTGATGAATAGGTTGACAAGGAGTAAAGTAGGGGGAGATAAGGTCAGAACCACAGTTTCAAATACAATGTATTCTATTCATTCTTTATTCATTTTGAGACCTATTTTTGGTTCCACTCTTTATACATCAAATAAAGAAACTTTATACATGAAAGTTGTAGATAATTTAATAAAGAAAAATACAAAATTGATTTCACTGAAAAATAATGTACAGGATAAAAAGTTATGGTCTGAATAAAAATCCAGAATGCCAACTTCCCAGACCCGTATCTCATAAACGAAAACTCCAAATGCAGCATATTCACCTTTAATTGTATATAGAATAAAATAAGCTATTTAATGGCGGTGGTTTTGCATTTGGCGGAGCTACGGTTTGAAAGTTGAGTTTTGGACCCTTATTGTATAATTGTACAGATTAAAATATTCGATTTATTATTTATTCATTATTTTTATATTTTTATATTTTTATAATCTTGTAAATATTACTTATAATAAATATGTATATTAAAATCAGAATAAAAATACAAAAGAAAATCCAAATAAAAATACTTGTATATATCATATACATAGGTATCATACATATACTTATACCTATATAAAATACACTACTATTTTATTAAATATACAAAACACATCAGAAAAAAATAAAAATATAGTTACATGTATAAAAGTATTATATAAATTTATAAAATACTAAATAAAAATAATAAAATTAAAATACACAAAATAAAAATAAAGTAATAAAGTATATAGATAATATACCTATATTGGGGTATAAAAGCAACTTGTAAAAATACATCTCATAAAAATAATTAAAAATCATAATAAAATAATTTATAAAATTATAAATAGTTTTTTATTTAATAACCTAAAATTAATAAAAATCGTTTACTATTTTAAAATGAATTTTTAAATCTTTTTTTCAGGCTTTTTCCTGGTTGGTTCACGTGGACCAACCAGGGGGGCTGGAGAGTTGACCCGTGGTCAACTCTCTGACCCCAGCCTGTTACTTGTCAGAAGTAGTTTTTGTCGTGTTTTTGCGGATTTTTCGAGGCTCTTCCCTGCATTATCTCGTGATGGTTCCTTGACAACTTTTCTTCCTCGACATTTGATCTTACACGCCTAGCCTTAACCTCGTGGAATGGATCAGCGATTCATAAGATATGCATCGATCTTTGGAGCCTCTCAGCCGTTGGTACAAAAACTCCCTTTCCTCCATTTTCAAATTTTGAACCCTTTTGACCCCCTGATTCAACTCCTATCTGCTGGGCTCTGGACGGGAAGCGTGACAGGCTTCCTCCAGCCCTTGTGCGGAGCCCAGTCGAGGGCGGCGGAGGAGCTTCCATCACCTCCGGCCACGCTAGGCCGTCGAGGTCCATCTCTTGACCGACCAGCCAAGGTCGTTTTAATCCATTTTTTAGTAGTTTAGATAGCATTTTGTTCCAGCTCTCATCTTTGATACTTAGTTTGCATTTTGATCAATCACTTAGCGTAGATCCACCATCGAGCACCTTGCTGGAGTTCTTCGAGCTCCGGCAACTTCCATCAAATCCTCACGCTACATTCCACCATTGCTTGCCCTGGGAACACGCTCTTGTCCTCTTGCGTTTCACGTGCAGGTCCCAGGGGAAGGAGACCTCATCTGGAGGCGAGTTTTTGCAAAGAACAACCCCCAGGTCGCCGGAGCTTCATCGTGTGTCGGAGGTCCTTCAACGGCCCGCGGCCCTATCCACGCCGCCTGGAAGCCTTGCCGTAGTTGCTGGAGCATAACGAAGGCATCGGGACAGATCCAGGTGCACAGGAGCTCGACCCCCGGCGAATCCAAACTCGCCCAGGTCGAGTTCCTCGTGTGTTCTTCCAGAGCTATCCAACGCCGTCGGATCTGCCCCCTATCATCCATCAGAGCAGCAGCCGTCCGATCTGCCCCTGTATCAACCGTTGGATCACTCTGGGGCATCTAATCGGAGCCGTCGAACCGAAAGGGTATCGCGCGTCCGCGGCGCGACACGTGGCATAAGTGGCTTATCAACCGCCGTAGGATCGCAAGTTTGCTTGGGTAATTTGCAAACTTCGGCCCAGCCTTTTTGTATTTAACTAAGACTCCTCAAACATTCCTCTGCAGGTTTAATATTTTGTGATATTTGCATACTGTACCCCAAAGTTTTGAGTATTGCAAATTCGCCCCTCCCAGGCGCGCGTGCCTATGCACGTGGGGCTTGGGTTTTCGTAAGCATAGCCTTGGCATTTTGTGCATTTGAATGTAGTCCAGCAAAGTTTATTTATTTTCTGGGAATATTGCGCTAAGGTCCCTACACTTTCTAAATATTACAAAAACAGCCCCTGGCCTGCACGTAGTTTCCCTTTGTTGCTCTAATTTTTGCACACATCTATAAAAACCCAAAAAATCCCCAAAAATCAGTTTAGATTTCTGTTGCATAGTAGTTCATCATCATATTTTTATTTTTCATATTTTCTGCATTTTAATATTTATTAAAAAATCAAAAAGTCTTCATTTCAGCACTATCTAGCTTAGAAAGTACCAAAAAATATTAAAAACCTCGAAAAATTCCAAAAAATTCCCTACTGTTTATTTTAACCTATTTTAGTGTCAGTCCAAAATTACTAAAAATCTCAAAAAGAAAAACACTAAAAATTCAAAAAACACTCAAAAACTTCAAAAAATATATAAAATCGTAGAAAACTCCAAAAATTGTAAACTCAAGTTCTGTAGTCTTCTATTTTTATTGTCTTTATTTGAAAAATAGTGTGGAAAAATTTTGTGGCTGTTTTCTATTTTTAATTCTCATTTTACCCCCATCCACTACCTTATCCACTATTTTGATTTATTTCAGTGTTTAAAAATACCAAAAATAGTTTGAAAAAAATACCCAAAAAATACCAAAAACAGTAAAAAATTATAAAAAGACCAAAAAGATTTTATTTCTGAATTTTTGGTTATTTTTACATATTTTTATAAATATTTTGTCACTCCTTGTATTACATTGTTTTTATATTCCAATATTGAAAAAAAACATAAAATATAAAATATAAAAACCAGAAAATCAAAAATTAAATAAAAAAAATTTAAAATTTAAAACCCATAAAAATCTCTTTGCTTGCTTGCTTAGTGTAGACATCACCAACTTCACACACACACACACATTTACTTGTGCTTGATCTACCTTGTTTGCTCCCTGTGTTCGAACTCTCTGCATACTTGCTTGCTATACATTTTGTGCTTAGTTAAAAAAAATTTTAACTCCACATTTATTTCTATTTCTTTGATCTATAGTGTGGGTTAATTGTTGATTTTAGTCCAGGATCCATCGTGAGTCGTCACAGCGACGGTTTTCTCCGTCTTGTGTGAGATACCATTTTTAGACTTCGTGAATTTTGGCTAAATCAACCACCATGGCCGATGACAGACCGGTCAAATTACAGTACAAACGGAGAAGGAAGCGTAGACCCTAGAACGATATCTTGACAATCTTTTGTAATGTAAAGCAAGCATGCTAATTTATAGTGTTTGTAAATATTGTGTTGACTCTTGCGTTATGCACTTCGTATATGAACAATTTATTTTCTAATCTATGAATCTTGACTTTTAAACTTATTTTAATACCATATTTTGTGCTACACACTTTGCATGCACTTCGCCAAAGTATAAATCTATTAAAGAAAGGGAAGCAGCAGCTCTGCGAGCAGCAGAGCTGTTGCTTCTCTTTTTTTCCTGTTCTGGTCAACAGCCGCCTCTTCAAGAGGCAGCTTTGGAAAAAAACCGTCTCTTGAAGATGCGGCTTACCTACAGTATATAATAAAAAAGAATTTTGACGACCGTATATTGTTAATATAGTTATAAATATGCCCCTGGGACGAATTTTCTTCCCAACCACTACCCGTCATCCTCCTTCGACGAGCTCTCTAATGCACAGACATATGCGTACCTGTTCGACCCGCAGACTGGACTTATAAGAGGATGAGGAAGAAGAATTGTCGTTAGATGGAAGATGCGAAGACACTTCCAGTGGGTAGAGGAGCATGATGGTTGGCCTGCAATTTGATCCACTCGTGAACTTAGTTTGAGCAATTGTATATATGGACGTAATTAAGGAAATTGCTGGAGATTAGGTTGATTACCCTGGTAGAGATCTGAGGTGAGACATGAAGGTCCAGAAGTGCCCCATCCCATGTTCTTTTGCCTTCAGGTTGTCGGTACTGTATGCAGTGATTACTATTATATGTGCATACAAAGAAGGAGTTGCCGTGGAGCTTAGGATGCTTTCATTGGGGTAGCACCGACCCAGGGGCGTCCCTGACATTTCGTGGGCCCTGGGCAAAAGAAAAAACATAGGCCCTTTATAAAAAAAAGTATAATGCAATTTTATAAAACTAGTAAACTTTTGTTTTATAAAAAGTTCTTAAAATTTTACAAAGACATATGGATATTTATGGCCGTCAAGCATCAAACAATAGGATATAAACTACAAATCAAATCCTTGGTCGAGCTATAGTGGAAAGGACTGAGATCCGTTCTGAACTGGAGGGCAAAAGTTTTTCTATCGTGTTGGATGATTGATGGAGTGGAAAATCGAAAAGATGGAAGGAATTGTGGGATCCTCTTACATATGAGAGTGATGGAAGCAAGGTCATCATCACATATCGAGAGGATGTTAGAAGAGAACTTACAGCTGCCTCCGTGAAATCATATCCATTCAATATTCTTTCTGATAAGGAGTGCTTGCGGATCTTTCAGTTGTACGCCTTTCCATATAGAGGGCCTTCTACGACAAGTGGTTGTCATAGTATCAACAGATTGCAAGGAATTAGCGAAGAGATTATAAAAAAAATCAAAGGGCTTTCCATTAGCAACAATGGTGCTTGGATCCACCTTGTGTAATGAAATCATGAGATTGCATGGAATGATGTGCTTGCAAGATTTCTAAGATGATTGCAATATCATGCCGATACTTATGTGAGCTATCGACACTATCCCTCGCATCTGAAAACAATAGTTTGCATATGTATTGTTGTTTCTCAAGGACTACCAATTTAAGAAAGAATATGTGGTTTGGATGTGGATGGCACATGGTTATGTCCATGTTGAGGGCAAACTTGGGGACAACAGTAAAGCAAATGAGGAAACAACTTGAAAGTGATCGTACGGCTGATGCCCAGGCCTCGGCAACCTGATGAGGGTCATGAGATGCAAGTCTGAAATGTCAAAGACAGAAGGCTCATATACAACCTATGATTCGTCAGAGAGAGTGGGGTTTGCCGGTTTTGGAATCCAATTGCCGGATGACAATTACAATGGTAGGATGGATTTGAGACTCTGAGCTTGACTTGATCCATTTTAAATTAGAGGTTTGATGATTCGTGAGAGATAGAGAGAGGATTTGATGGTATAACTTGAGAATGACCGGAATAGAAAATGTAATTATGGTTGAAATAATATGGAAGGGGAACCATCATTTCATTATTGGGAATTTAAGAGTGGAAAAATGAGTAAATTATGGATCTTAAAATGGGCCCCTAAATTTGATGGGCCCTTGGCCCATGCACCTCAAAACCACCCTCAGGGCCGGCCCTGCACCGACCACGTCAGATTTTCGAGGCTCATACTTTGATTTACAGGTAATTAATGATGTATGGTTGTTCGATTTGATACAGGGATTTTTACACATATACCCACTTGATCTTCCAATAATTCCGATGCCTTTATTTATTTCAAGATCATATGGAGACCACTGCAAAACTCCTCTTCATCTTCCTCTGCATTCGTCTCTCTTCCTCCTCATCCCTCTCTCTCGAGGGTGTAGCAAGTCATGGAGGAAGTAGCATGCCAAGGGGGCTCCTCGATCGCCCGAAGTGTCTCTCCTTGTTGCCATGTCTGGCCACGACGAAGCAATCCTTGTCAAGGAGATGGGAGTGGATCGTCGTGTTGTTACCGCCAAGGTTTTAAAAATCGAACCGAATCGGTCGGTTGAACCGATTAAACCAAGAACCGAAGGGAAAAAGGTCCAACGGCTCAGTTTTTATTCAGAAAATAAAAATCAGTCAAAACCTGGTTGAACCTATTGAACAAAACCATCGGTTCAACCATTTATTTTTTGACAAAAAATGATTTCCAGTAAATTAACAAAATACAAACTTTTCACAATTATTCATAATCTAGTCGCATTCTAAATCATAGTATATAGTACTCATTTATCTCTTCTCCTTTACATATATCAATGACTAATTATCACTTGTCCCTTCCTGCCATTTGAGCATTGCATCTATCTTCCCACATTAAGTATTAGGTTGTCCACTTATAACAACAAATGAAGAAGACGTTGTCATATTCATACTATGAGAAGCTATAAATTAACAACACTCGCAGTTGATTAGAGTTTAAATAGTTTTAAAAGTATTAGTTTTTTATATCATGTATATGTATTTATATCAATTTTATGAAATATGATTATTATGTCCTTTCAAGTTTTCTAAGAACATTTATACCCCTAAATTTTAAGCAATTTCACTTGTGCTCATATATTTTATTAAAAAATCACAATATCATCCTTATGTTGGTATAAAATGGGAGCATAAGTGTACTAATAAAAGACCACTACTATTGATTTTGTAAAAATATGGAGGACATATGCAATTGTATTAAAATGGATATGAGTGTTATTGAAAAACTTCGAAGGACAAGAGTAAATAAATTCTCAAAAGATATGATGTATCATTTTTCGTATTTATTTGTATGAGATACCGGTCTAACTCGGTTCGACCCAGTTAAACTGTATGAACCAAACCAACAATACAACAGTTCGATGTTTTACAATTTTTTTGAAGGGATTTTTACCAGGCAAACCCTATTTACTTTGTCAATTACCTCCACGACCTTTGAAACAACGTATTTCCTCCCTCAACCATGTAAACTATCTAACTCTTACCCCACAGACGAATAAAAACTGACGGCGGGGTCTGTGGGGTAGGACGGAGCAAGTTTACGGGATCGAGGGAGGAATTACGATGTTTCAAAGGTCGTAGAGGTAATTGACAAATATTATAGGGTCTGCCGGGTAAAAATCCCTTTTTTGAACTGTTGACGTCATCACCGGTTCGACCGGTCGGTCCCATTAGTCCGAACGTAAAAACCAAAAACGATACATGCCGGATTTGATATCCGGTTCGATTTTTCAAACCTTGGTTGCCTCTCCTTACATCACAAGCAAGTCCCTCTACACTTATTATGGCAATGAGTGAGAGGATGAGGGGAGAATAATATAGAAGATGATGAGGATGAGTTGAAATTAAGGGTTTTCACACCTGTGTCCCTAAGAGATTCTACAATTGAATTTTTGTCCCTATCTTTTTTGTAATAACACTTGTGTCCTTGTGTCCATCTTACAAAATTCACAGCACTGCCCTTTAATTATTACACTTACACTTGTATTTTATATCAGGAGGGTCAAGCAGTAAATTTTGTAAGAATATAAGGGCATTGGTGTTATTGCAAAAAAGTAGAGGCACAATTGTCATTGCGAAATTTAAAGGGACAGGAGTTTTAAAAAACTCTAAAATAAATTTTACATGATTTTGCAATATCAGTTATACCCCTTTCTTTTTTGGAATATCCGTTGTGCCGTTAACTTCTTGTTGTTTTATCACTTGTGTCATTCCGTTACTTTAACTGTCAATGAGTTGAACTTAACCATTATTTTTTTCAACTCATGGTGCGATTAAGAGGAGCATAACTGTCCTAACACTCCTCACCCACACATCCTCCTCCGACCTCTCCTCCTCCGGTCCCTCCAGCCCACGCCCTCCAGCCTCCTCCATGTCGTCCCCCACATCCTCTGCCTGTCCCAACCTCTTCTGCCCCTAAGGGCTCGTTTGGTAACCGGGTTACCCCGGGGTAACCAGGTTTATCCCTCTCTTTTCATGGAATAAAATTTTATCACAAATCATAGTGACATCACATCACATTCTTTATTCCAACCCCCTTCAACCCTCATAATTATCCCAAACAACTACTATTCCAATCAGGTTACCCCAACCCACCTCAACCCTGCAACCAAACAGCCCCTAAGTTCGATGGTCGATCAACCACCGTAGGAGCATCTACTGCTGTTGAAGCTCTGTGCACACCTGGTGAAGCATCTACTGATGAGCCACAATAGGGCTCATGGCGGAGCAGCTCTATATAGCTCCATGCATACTTGCAAACCAAGAACTATCGAACGGGGCTATGTGCAGGTGTGCATGGGATACAAAATAGGGGAGAATCTAGAGTGGATGGTGTGTATGTAGATCGCAACAACTGCTGCACGTATGATCTGATAAAGGAAGCAGAACTTGATCAAATGGAAGCACAACAAGTCGTTGTTCGACGACTTAGATCATCTGTTCTTTAGCTGGTCGGAATCAAGGGAGGTCTAGTCGACTGCAAACATCACTGGTATTCGGTGGGACAGAGTGGCATCATTTTGATCTTATTTTGGTAGCAACCAGCGTCGATGAAAGATGCAGGTTGTGTGCGTTTTTGCGGATCATATGGTTGGCTAGAAATAATTTTATGTTTGAACTGAAAAGATTCAATTGTGAGAATGTAATCGAACATGCCAAAGTTGGCTCATGTAATCCATGTTTATAGTTGTTAATTATTTTTTGGATGAACCTCTTCTCTTCTGGAATCAGAGAAACAAGGAGGAAAAGATGAAACAGAGGATTGGGACGTTAGTTCGTGACGATAAAATTTTGCAAAATCCATCCAAAAAATGACCAAATACGATTAAAAATGAATATATATTTATATATCCTATGAACATTGGAACGGATCGGTGAAGAAATGCCGAAAATAACAAGGTTTGATGACTTTGGATTGGGTGATCATCTCGACATGCCGAAGTGGTCGGAAGCTCTGTGAATGCGCCCTCCTTCTAGACTCTATCGTTCATGCTTAACAACGGAGAATCTCACCATCACCGGACGTTTCTTGGTCTCTCTCTGGAGCTCTGGGGAGAAATGTAGCGAATAGCAGATGGGTTGGGTTCTAAACCTAGGGTTTCTATTTATGGGAGAGGTTTGAGGACGAAAGATGACAAAAATGGAAGAAGAAGAAGAAGAATGCGGAGGGAGGAGGAGGAGGGGTGGTGGATGAGCAGGGGCGGAGGAGGAAGAGGGGAATGGGGAATCCGTGGAAAACCTTTCTAACTTTTTTTTAATCCAATTCTCTTGTCTTCAAAGTTAAAGTCCGTTTGTATCGAGGTTGGATGATGATTAACTCGACAAGCACAAGTGATCATTGTGGAAGAAGTTAGGGGTTGAACTAATATTCCAAAAAAAGATATAATTGATATTGCAACATCTCAAAGGAGCACAATGGATGAAAATTTTGATTTTATTTTGTAATTTTTTCATTTTAACCCCTTAATTATCATATCTAACATTTCGACACATGTTAACAAAGACATTTTATAGAAGTCATGTAATTATAATTAGAGAAAATGGACTTGCCTCCCTCCCCTTCATTTTTCAACTATTTTTTTATTTTTTTGGATAATACCGCCATATATTTTCAACACTATATCCCTCTAATATGTCATTCTGATTTCGGCAAAAACAAAGACTTATATACCCTCCATCCACATGTCAATTACATCAATTCCAAAATTTACATGTTCTAGATGTAGGGTATAAGTATCTCTATTTTTAACAAAATTAAAATGATATGTTAGAGAGATATAGCGATGAAAATATATGACGATATTTTTCAAAAAAATAAAAAATTTAGCCGAAAAATGAGACAAGGACAACCCCGTTTTTCTCTTATAATTAGCAGGGACATAAGTATTATTATCAAGTACAGGGACATAATGTAATTTACAGGAGTCGTAAAAATCCCTTTAATCTATTTTATGTGTTGGGAACCTCAAAACCCATGTGGACCATATTGGCCAATGGCTGCCTTCCGCAAAGCTATGTCTTGCTTTCAGGACACATGGCTTCATCTGACAGTGCCAACACACCTTGTGGCTGATGTTAATACCAGCACTGCTCCAATTATCAATGCTTAGCAGCTGAATAGATTTAATGTAAACAATGATCAGCGATGCATATTATTTGATTATTGTTTTAGATGATTGTTGTAGCTGTCAAGACAGCATCATTAGGTTGCAGTGGTTTTGATGATCAGAGATGCATCTTTACATCTGTCATTCAATACTAAGCAATTAGGATACTTTACAGTGCATACAAACATCCATTATAGTAAGGCTGAAATTGAAACCCAATCATAATCCTGCAGTCTTTGCACCACATCTCAGGAGGAAGAACAGTGAATGTGGACGACAAAGATTTGCATGATCTGCTGGCGATAAAGGTCCGCAAGGACAAAAAATCAAGAAGACGTGATAGGACTCGCGAAAGCGTGTCTTGTTAAGTAGAAATCAAGTGGCTCCTGTCACACCCCAAAATTCCGTAATCGAGAATGATCGTGCAGACACGGTAGCTGGATGTTCGAGAATGATCGATGAAGCTGGACTTCAGGAGGAGTCCGAAAAAGTGTGGATATCAGGGAGGTCATCCACGGGAGTCTGGGCTCTACCGTACGTGACATGGAGAAGCGTCACAGAGGACATTGGCTCGGTAGCAGAGTGTCGTGAAGCTTGTAGCAGTGCGAGCACAGCGAGTACAGACAGCAGTGCAAGACATGACAGTGGATGCACGTAGTCATACATACGCGAGCGCAGAAGGGCGGTACGTAGTGAAGTAGTACGCATTGAGGAGCAATGCGGTACGGTCACAGAGGCGTACGCACAAAGGCGCACGGTATCGGTATTGATGCGTGGCGGTCCAAGGAGTCATGTAGCGTTGCAGGTGCTGAGTACGAGCATTGTCGAGCATGCTCGGTATTACGCGTACGACAGTGGTCTGGAGGCCACGATAGCGAAGTTCTGGAGGACTTCCCCTTAGCATGGAGAATGCTAAGGAAGGGTTTACCGCACGAGGGTCTGGAGGCCGCGGGTTCCCTTATGGCACAAGACCAAGTGTTTGGTGGCACTTGGTGAATTACGGCAAAGCTGCATCAGCAGGGCGTTGGAGCGCATGCGTGCTGGTGACTGGGCGGTTGACTGGGCGTCAACCGTGCGGGAAGACGAAAGGACAACAAGGGAGTCGAAGAGACGAGCAGACGAAGAGTTGCTGAGGAACGCGAAGGGTTGCCAAAGAACTCGAAGGGTCTCTTGTGTCTTTATGTATCATTATTGTAGATGTAATAATGAGTGTCCCTTGGGTTGCCTTGAGTCTTGTATAAAAGGAGAGGTGGTGGCTCATTTGTAGACACCCACTCCAGAGAAAGAGTTCCCCTTCTAATAAAGAGAAGAGCTTTGTGCCCGTGCTCGTGTGATTGCTTGTAGAGTTCTTGAGCGTTCTTGAGCGTGTTCTTGAGAGTGTTCTTGAGCGATCCGGAGTTCGTGCTCGTGCTTGTGTGGAAAGCGTCGGTGCGCTAGCAAGCAGGAGTACGAGAAGAGTTGGAGCGCGTCCGTGACCGTTCTACTCGGAAAGGCTGGTTAGCTACGGGTTAGCTAACGCCGCACAGGATCGGTCGAAATCGATAGCGGGATTTTGACCCTGTGACATTTGATATCAGAGCTTGGTCGGTGCCAAGGAGCAGATCACAGATCTTGGTCGGTGCCAAGATAAGCGGGCAAAGCTACGAGCGACTGTTGGAGCAGTCGATCGCGGGAACAGGAGGATACTTGTCGGTGCAAGTACATCTTCAATCAGCGGAGCGAAGATGGTGGGTGTTACCGAGCATGTAGCAACACTGGAGCAGGCAATGGCAGAAGTGGAGTCCACTATTGGGACTCATGCCCATCGCATCGCCGCCTTGGAGAATCGTTCTTCAGAAGGATCGGATGTTGGGGACGAGACCCAACGCTCAGCGGAGCAGATCCAGTCCTTGGAGGACAAACTGAAGGCGTTCAGCACGATGATGGAGGATCTTCGGAGTGAGATCTCCCTCATCAAGAAGGCGTTGGTGAATAGCGGGGGCTCCATGGAGGTGCAGAGACGCAAGGTACCCGAGCCCAAATCCTTTACAGGTACGCGGAGTGCCAAGGATTTGGAAAACTTCCTATGAGATATGGAAGTTTACTTCGAGGCGATCAAGACGACGGAAGCCGAGAAGGTCGGTTTGGCATCGATGTATATGTCGAGCGACGCCAAGCTATGGTGGAGGAGCCGTGCAGCAGACGAGGCAAGACCGAAGATATCCAGATGGGATGATCTAGTCGTGGAACTGAAGGCGCAGTTCCTGCCCAAGAACACTGCGTGGATTGCACGGGAGGCTCTTCGACGCCTGAAGCAGACAGGCACAGTTCGTGAGTACGTGAAGCAGTTCACGTCCTTGTTGCTGAACATCAAGGGGATGTCCGAGGAGGACAAGCTGTTCAATTTCACGATCGGGTTGCAAAGCTGGGCGCAAGCCGAACTGCGGAGGCAGGGAGTGAAGGACCTTAATTCAGCGATCGTGGTGGCAGATGCGTTGGTCGATTATGGGGCGACCCAACCAAGTCACAATGCTGAAGAGAAGGAGTTCACCAGCAAGCCGAGGGCGCGGTCGAAGGACAAGGGCAAAGGTGTTGCCCATTATCCACCAATGGAGGAACGTGAGTACTCCAAGAGAAGGGAGCAACCCAAGAGCAAGGGATGCTTCATATGCGACGGACCGCATAGGGCGCGGGAGTGCCCAAAGAAGGAGAAGCTGAACTCTCTTCGTGGGGACGAGGAGGAGGAAGAAGAACGTGAGGTACGCTTGGGAGCCATCGGTGCTATGCGCAAGGTACGCCTCACGACACTTCGAGTCGGAGCTTCGAATTCGGTGGAGGGAGGGAACTCCACAACAACGAGCGTTGGAGGTGCCAAGGCTCGATCGAGGACGCACAGGAGTGCGCAGGTGCATGTTGAGCACCAACTTGTGTGCAGGAGGCACACAACCAAAGCCGCGGATAGGAGAACATCCGTGCACGAGAAGACAAGGCAGAGCTCTGGAGGGCGATGCAGCATGGACAACGAGTTACATGTCCATGGGGGTGGAGTGGTGACGAACCACACCACCAATGATCTTGCAGGAGGCAAGATAGGGAAGATGCTCGGAGCGCAGGAGGTGCTCATTTCCCAGGACACGGGTACGTCTATGGGGAACGATAGAGATCGTCAACGAGCAAGCGTGGAGGAGAGAACTCCACATGTGGAGCTGGAGCTGCCACAAACCAGCGATGGAGCTGCTGTATCCAGGAGGGATACATCGAAAATGGGAGCTGACGAGGAAGCTCCACTTTTCACGTTGAATACCAAGTCATGGAGGGACGTGGTTCGTGAAAAGACCAGGTGTAGGAAGGGAGGCGGTGCACGGCGGCACCACCCTTCCAATTGAGCCGCATCAGGAGGTGCGTAGCGGATGGAGGATCGTGACGGGACGCCAGCTGAAGAGGAGATGCTCGGTTGAGGACAACCGATTCTTCAGGTGGGGGAGGCTTGTCACACCCCCAAATTCCGTAATCGAGAATGATCGTGCAGACACGGTAGCTGGATGCTCGAGAATGATCGATAAAGCTGGACTTCAGGAGGAGTCCGAAAAAGTGTGGATATCAGGGAGGTCATCCACGGGAGTCTGGAGGCTCTACCGTACGTGACATGGAGAAGCGTCACAGAGGACACTGGCTCGGTAGCAGAGTGTCGTGAAGCTTGTAGCAGTGTGAGCACAACGAGTACAGACAGCAGTGCAAGACATGACAGTGGATGCACGTAGTCATACATACGCGAGCGCAGAAGGGCGGTACGTAGTGAAGTAGTACGCATTGAGGAGCAATGCGGTACGGTCACAGAGGCGTACGCACAAAGGCGCACGGTATCGGTATTGATGCGTGGCGGTCCAAGGAGTCATGTAGCGTTGCAGGTGCTGAGTACGAGCATTGTCGAGCATGCTCGGTATTACGCGTACGACAGTGGTCTGGAGGCCACGATAGCGAAGTTCTGGAGGACTTCCCCTTAGCATGGAGAATGCTAAGGAAGGGTTTACCGCACGAGGGTTTGGAGGCCGCGGGTTCCCTTATGGCACAAGACCAAGTGTTTGGTGGCACTTGGTGAATTACGGCAAAGCTGCATCAGCAGGGCGTTGGAGCGCATGCGTGCTGGTGACTGGGCGGTTGACTGGGCGTCGACCGTGCGGGAAGACGAAAGGACAACAAGGGAGTCGAAGAGACGAGCAGACGAAGAGTTGCTGAGGAACGCGAAGGGTTGCCAAAGAACTCGAAGGGTCTCTTGTGTCTTTATGTATCATTATTGTAGATGTAATAATGAGTGTCCCTTGGGTTGCCTTGAGTCTTGTATAAAAGGAGAGGTGGTGGCTCATTTGTAGACACCCACTCCAGAGAAAGAGTTCCCCTTCTAATAAAGAGAAGAGCTTTGTGCCCGTGCTCGTGTGATTGCTTGTAGAGTTCTTGAGCGTTCTTGAGCGTGTTCTTGAGAGTGTTCTTGAGCGATCCGGAGTTCGTGCTCGTGCTTGTGTGGAAAGCGTCGGTGCGCTAGCAAGCAGGAGTACGAGAAGAGTTGGAGCGCGTCCGTGACCGTTCTACTCGGAAAGGCTGGTTAGCTACGGGTTAGCTAACGCCGCACAGGATCGGTCGAAATCGATAGCGGGATTTTGACCCTGTGACACTCACCATCGTTCTCGTCCAGGGTTTGGATCTGCTACTGTGGGATTGTCTGCAGCAGCAGCTGTTGTGCAAGTCAAAGCAGATGCCAGATCTATACACACTTCAAGGACAAGATTTGTTATTAAAACTCAACTCTTCATCAGCAAAATGTGCTTCACGATAAAAATGCATAGAATCCAAAAAAATTGTAGGTTTTAGTAACAAAATGCAATTAAAAAGTGTTGGCTCATGAATGGAGCAGTATGTAAGCAACACGTGTGTAGACACACTGGTAACACAACTCAAAACGATTTTAGCATGATCATGTCATGGAACAGTGTATTCTGTCCCGCCGGTCTTGCTTTATACAGAGCAGCAGATCCAATCATTTCATGTATGCAAATGATATCAAAGACATTGCTCAATTCAACCACTTCATTTTCCAAAGCTAAACATAGATGGGGATACAAAGATGTGGAACGCAAAACTCCTCATTGCTCGACAGCAAGATACAAATGATGCTCAGATACCTCAGGTGAAAAAATGGCAGGCCTCCTAACAAAACCATTACAGAAGAATTTCTACCTCAGCCTAAAAACTGAATCAGGGTCACAGGTAAAAGGAAGTTGTGACACCAAAGTCAGGGACGACTAACAGGATATGTCAAAAACTGGGAGATCGGGGAAATAATCTCTTCACTCAACCAAAAAACAAAAAGAATTGGCACAAATGTATGGTACTGGAACAAGCCGGGGAAGCCTCTGATCAAAATAAACTTGGGCACAGTCCTCAAAGAACAACGGCAGCTTTCTCCTGGGAAACAAGAGGAGCAGGATATGCTATCAAGGGCTCATAGTGATCGGCTCCTGCACCACACCAACCTGTAAGAGAACCGTAACAAAGTTCAGCATCATGGTCACCGGGGTATTTGAAATATATACTCCATTGTGAGCTTGTTGAGATACCTAAGCAATAGCTATTTCACCATGAATAATAGAACCCTGTTGTATCTTGTAATTACTGTAAGTCTGTAACTACTTGCTACACTACAAAGAATTTTATTTGATGAAGCCTCAACTCTAGCAACTCCAAATTTCTCTACTGTTTTATATTGGAATTGATGGAGTCGAATACTGAGAAGTTAAGCAAATTTTCATTGCCGAGCAGAAAGAAGTTTTCAGTTCCTTTCTAAGGAAAAATTCAATTGCAGCAATGTGATAAAGATGATGCAGTAAAAAAACCCACAGAAAAGATATATGACTTGTTTTAACTTTGAAATTCTCTTATTTGGCTATAGCTCGATAAAAACAAAAAAAAAAGATTCATTTAAGTTTAATATGTGAGGAGAAAAATAATGGCATATATACAAAGACAAGCATAAACAAAACATACAAGTGGATATGACTTCACACATTGACCAAGACATCATGTAAAATTATGACAACCATGATAAGCATTAAGCAACATGGAAAAGCTGCCCCTTCCTGTTGAGTCTCTCTTATGAGACAGATAAGATTAGCGATTCATTTCCGTTGAGCATACAGAAATATTACTGATAATATAATACCAGATAGACTCTAAAAACCCAGATAAAATCATTGCTAAAAAAAGAGCATAATTACCTGTTCCCTTCATGAACAGAAAAATTGGAGGGCCACAGATTTCACTTCTTGGTCGATGAGGAAGGAAAAATACACAGTTATCCTCATCAACCATTGCATCAGAGCCATGGGCCTGAACCTGTGGCATAAACAGGAGCATTTTTAATATGTATTTCTTGCAGCACTGAAATAACCTTTGAAGTTATATGGCACATGATAAAATTTAATAATAATCAACATTTCAACATAAGTGACTTAAAAAGATTAAAACACACAGATGCAACTTCTTTCCCACATCTAAGAAGGATTCGACCTCCGAAAAATATTTTCAAAACAGATCAGGCAGTTGTTTTCCATTTTAACATAACAATCTACAAATTCACAGAAGTCCACAAACTCATGACAAACAGAAAATTACCACATAAACTTCACGTTTGAACTCTGTCGCCAGGCTCTCAATGGCGATGTCGTCCCCAAATGCCGCGGCATGCCCACCTCTGTTCTCATCAACGCTCAACAACCCCTCTTCGGTGTACTGCAGAGTGATGATATCAAATTCATCCTCCACCGAGCCTGATACCGACATATACTTCGCCCAACTGGTCCCATCGGTCACTGAATCACATCTCTCCTTGTAAATTGATTCTGCAGCATTTTCCCTAGACAACAAAACGCAAACTTTTCAATACAAAGATCACAATTATTACTCCAAAATCGTTGAAAACCAAACAAAGATGCACCTTTTATGCGAAAAAAAGAGCAACAGTCAATCAAAAGCGAAGAAACTGCAAAAGATTAAAGTTTATACCTCTGGATACCAAGATCCACGAGCTCCTGGATCGCGCTGTCGAGGCCCACCCGGTCGGCCTTCCGCGCCAGGAGCTTCACCTCCTGCACGACGTGGATACCCCACCCCGCCTTCAGATCTGGCGAGTAGAGGTGGCGGATTACCTCGTCCACGGCCCTCCGGTCCTCCACCCTCGCGGATCCGTACTCCTCCACAAATCTTCTCACGGCGCGCCTCCTAAGATCCCTTGCGCTCCCCACCGCCGCCGAAGCCCGCGCGGCTGCAGTGAAGAGGCAGTTCCCGTCGGCCTCCACGTCACCGCCGTGCGCCAGCCGGATCAGGACCCCCGCCGCTGCCTCCGCGGAGGGGTTCTTCCAGAAGACCCCCTTCGCCTGGAGCCTCTGCAGGAAGCGCATCTGCTGGTCCTCAAGGCCCCGCACCGCCGCCCATGAGTCATGCGTCGCCGTATCCGGCGCCTCCACGGTGAGCGCCGCCGGATCCTGCCACGCGAGGAGCGGCGGCGACTGGCTGAGGGTCTCCCCCGCGGCGCCGCCGGATTCAAAGAACAGCTTCACCATTTCGCTAGCAGCGAAGAATTAGATCTAGGGTTAGGGTTTCGCCCCGTTGGTTTTGCTTATTCGCGCGTTTCCGGGGGGGAGAGATGGGAGGAGGGGACGGGGAAAGAGAGAGAAACTGACCGTTGCGGGAAGGGAGGGAGGATATGTGAGATGCTGACACGTGGGGAAGTGCTATTGGATTAGCTGACGAGGCGTTGTGTACTAGGTGCGGGGCACGTGCGGACAGCTGTGCGTGTGGAGGCGCATATGACCGTTGACGCTCGTTGCAGCTGTTGTTGTGAGAGATGGGTGGCCGTCAGATTAGAGAGGTTCGGTGGTAGTCTAGAAAGCTCTGCGTCAGATTATATATGGATGGATTTGTTGAATAATGAATATGATGTGAGGTCACATTGATTATATATTATATAATTTTTTGGGAAAAGAGGATTTACTTATGGAGTATAGGTAATTTATCTACATTATTTATTTTACTTTTTTCATTTTTTTAAAAAAATATTTTCATGGATTTTCATAACTATATATTTCTAATATGTCATTCAAATTTCGTTTGAAAGACTCCTATGCCCTAGATTTATTGTAACGGTCTTAGATTTATTGTAATTTTAACGGTAATTTTAACGGTCTTAGATTTATTGTAATTTATCTGTTTTGAATGGAGTGCGTAGGAGTCTCTGTTTCTGAAGGAATTTGAATGACATGTTAGAGAGATATAGTTATGAAAATCCATAGAAGTGTTTTTCAAAAAAAATTTAAAAAAAAGTGAAAAAAAGAAAATAGAGTAGGTAAGTTACCTACTCCATGGAGTATGATCCCTTTCCTCTAATTTTATATGATTATAATACTTTTTGATGTTATTTTCTATGTAAATGTGGTTAAAAATATTATAATGAAAAAAATTGTGAGATCCATGCTACTAATCCAACCAGGAATGCGGTGGTACAGTTGTGAGGTAGCCAGGTTATCCCGAGGCAATATGGCAACCAAACGAGCCATTATTTGATGTTATGTGTGGGTATTAGTGGCGTTGAAAAGGTCGATGTTAACATTAGGTGTACGCGTAATTATTTGGTGTTATTACCAACTTGCAACCAGAGGAACAAGCATTTAAGTTTCTTTAGTTTTTCGATCATGTGTATGCTTGCAATCTTATACGAAATTGGTGAATTTAGCATTCAAGAAGAATCCATCAATCAATTTGTCAATACAATGCAATCATTAATTAATTAACTACAATACATAAATTTGGTAAACTCTTTTGTATGAAATCGATCACTCTCGACGAGTTGATCTTGTTCGTGGCATCAACCTCGACCCAGTTTGGTACAATAGTCTATTTTCACCATAACAAACTTTCGATGCTATAAGATCTATCTTGGGTCATTCTCATGCTTAGATCCAAATAGCTAAGATCCCTTCCAGTAGTCTCATTCCAACACTCCTTAGGTCTTCCCCCGCCCTCTCTAACTTGACTCCACATTCCAAATCTCACATCTTCTTAACTAGTGTATAAGTCAATCTCCGTTGGGCTTGTGATAGCTAGCTTAACTTGTATCACTAGCATGGAGCTAATGTGATAGAGGATCGGGCACACCTATCTCGACAATAATCACAACAACGAACTGGGTAAAATAGTTTATTTTACGATGGTGTGTTGTACTATGCTCAACTGTGCGAGCAATGCAAAAATAGTTTTCATACAACTAACCAACTTCACTTTTGAAAAGTCTTTTCAACCAACTAGAAATCAAATGACATTAGTTAATTGATTTATTTTTTATGTCTTGAGTTGATTGCTCAAGCATGAATATAGATCTTTTTAAGTTATCCATTGGCTAGCTACTTCCCAACCCCTTTTAATTGATCTTAAACATCTTTTTAACCATCCCAAGCCATATAAAATAGGTTTCTTAAGAGCTTCTGCATGGCACGACTCAAATATATGTTGTTATAGATCATTTAAGCAAGTTTTGAGCCCCATTCTTCTCATTCTTGTGTGTGATTCTCGAGTGATCGTGGTCTCTGGTGTGTTCATAGGTTCTCAAGATCTTATCCATCATCAGCAAGCATTTTCCAAGCCTTGTTCATTCTTCATAAAGTTGTTTAAGCTTGATGGTTGATTTCACTTCATGCATTGATCTTTGAAGAGCTTCAAGTACATCCACAAGTATGTATACCATGTTTGCTTAGAGCGTATGAGTTTCATCTTTCATATGAGCATTTTATGCGAAGTACTTCACAAACTTCAGTGGGTTTCATGCACGTAGAAATGGATCGTGGAGCTAGTGGTATAAAGTTAAAGTAAGCCTGGTTAGTTAAGGAAAAAAGTACTTGTGCATTATTCTATTACAATAGATCATGCCCATCGCCTTTTCTTCTATTGAAGGAGACATCAAATGGGTTGGTGATGCTATCATAAGACTTCATTTTGAGCCCGAAGGTTTCGATGCGGTTGCTCGGTCAAATGTCAAAGGGAAAAGGGGACTCTTTGGGTTGAGAGTTGGTGTTGGCACTTCCATATCTCATAGGCTTTGCCCTGCCGACCTTATTGATCAACTTGTATAGTTCCATGAGGGAGTGTGATATTCCTTTCTTCATCGAGGATCCATCGTTATCCAAGTTGTGAGAGGGTCAATGATGCTCTTGTCTAGGGATACGATTCTTCGATTGCTCGAGCATCTCTGTATCCTTTCCATACTTCCTTATCCATTGTGTGGGTCAGAGATAGTTACGGGCTCCTCCTTCGACACTATTAACCCCCACTCTAGTTGATAAATATTTAAGTGCGATGGGAGTTCAATAGAGGAAGAATTCCGTTGAGCGACTATTTGATGAATGGCTTTATTGTTGGTCCAACATTTTTAGCCCTTGCCTTGCTTATCACGCACTCTTAAACTGAATACCATAAGGTCTCGACAAACGAGAGGCGGTTTCACCTTGGATGATGGATGGTTGATGGAATGCTCCTTCCTGCGGATTGTGCCAGATGATATGGAAAAAAACCCTCCTCCAACGATCCGAGGAGCTCATGTTGATCAGTAGAATAAAGGTTACAGTGGGGAAAAAGCACACGCAATCTCAAAAGACGAAAGCTTGTCAAGTTACATTGATGAAAGGTGTGCAACCTGAAGGGATGGTCCAAGTTCTCCATACTTATTCATGCTTCAAATGTACTACTCGAGCGGTCGCGCTCAAGCTCATTTGTTGATTTGTTAGGCTTTAGCCTCTTGCTTACTTTGTGGATCTTGACTTGGAAGTTTTACCCCTCATCAACGAGTATTACATCGGTTCGAAAAAACAACACTAAATATGATGGTAATATAAAAAAATATGCAAAGAAATCAATACCTAGAGATATCATTAACGCGTGAGGAGGATAGATAGTTGACATTTTAAGATCCATCGAAAGAGCAAATACTAACTAAAACTCCACATGGTTATTAACGCTACATATTTTCAAATCTTGTAACTCGTTTTCCTTTTTAAGCAAATATAGTTGTAACTCTAATTTTGATGTTTGTGGGATCTAAATTTGCATCATGAAAAAAAAGAATACGAGGAGTTATATGATGTGTTGTTTGTAGTCCTACTAGTGTTGGAAAACTGGGGACAACCCTAACCCTATTAGAAACTATCATTAGAAAGTGCCCTTTAACCTTTAGGCATGTTCTTATCCTTTTAAAAATCTAGATACCGAAACAGATCTCTCGTGGATATTGACCATCGCAATCTGTATCCTTAAATATGGATATGAAAATGGAAACAAATATAATCACTATTCAGATACATAATTGTTATAAATGGGTATGGATTATCCCATAGATAATAAGATCTCTCTAAAACTAAAAATTCAATGTCAAGATTAAGCTTAATAAAATAAAATAAAATAAGAAATAAATTAATATGTAAAATCAAACTTTTATAACAAATAGTTAACAACCGTAAGGGGGTGTTTGGATAGTGGGTTTAGGTGGGTTAAACTGGTTGCAGGTAACCCATTTTTGGGTTTTGGTGTTTGGATAGAGGGTTAAACTGGGGGTGGGTTAGAAGTGGGTTTATTATGATATTATTGTATTGGAGTTTGAAAAAGTGAGTAGTTATTGTGATGTGATTGTATTGGAGTTTAAAAAAGTGAGTAGAAGTGGAGTAGTTTATATTTTTTAGATGAGATGATGGTATCATATATTATTTTTTGATAGGATTGATGATGTAAAATTTATTTTTTTAATTTTTTAAAAAGGGAATAGAGTGGGGCCCACGAGGAGGGAGAAAACATGGGTTAGGGGAGTTAAACCACCCCGGGGGTGGTTTAACCTTGTAGCCGAACACACCCTAAGGTAGGGACTTCATTTTTGAAATGATATAAAGGATACTAAAATTTCAACTTTATGCTTCAACATCGACATGGAATGATTGCATAAGCTTATAGAAGCATATATTTAAGATAAAAAAATAAGATCGAACTTTTATTGTTCTACTCCAAAATAAAGCACTACTTTAGAATCGATATATAGTTAAGGCTCTTTTGTAATTTACTCTGTTTACTTTTTTCCAACATTTGAAATGACTTTAAAACAAATTATATCATGTATAATATTGTAATATATGTAATTATCTATTTATACATACATTAATAAATATCAATGATATACATATACATACAGATTTTTGTCACACAGTTATCTGTATCCACTAGAAAAAATTATAACTATATTCGTATATCCATATTCTCTTCATCTATATTGAATACGAATCTGGATACGGGTACTTATCGCATATGACCATATCCAGTTAACATCCGGATCGAATATTCATCGAATCCGGATATAATTCCAATAAACAACAAATATGAATATAGATCGAATATAAAGTGAATACGAATATGGATAGAATAATAGCTGCAGGTCCAGGACAGTCGACCAGATGTGGCTTTGGCCTTATAGTTTGTGCACACACCGTATTTCTTCTCACCGTCTCTTCAGTCTGAGTCTTCCGATAAACAAGAGTGAACTCGATGACTACGTTGGGTCTCACCTTCGACACCTCAGACCCGATACAAAAGTGATTAAAACATATCTATTACAAATATATGTCCAAACCATCCAATTGTCATCAAGTATGAAGTCAATCAATAAACTCTATTATGTTAATATATGTTTTTATACTAACAATTGAAAGAGTAATGTAAATGACATACTTGAAATAAAATACCACACATATAAATTAAAAAAAGATGATTGTCATTTCAAAATTTTTCAAATAAAATATGTCAAATAAATGGTGACAATCAAAACTATTAAGTTTCAAGAAAATAAGGATAAGGAGGAATATGAAATCCTCGTCACTTATCACTCATCAGCCTCGACTAGAAAACATCGTGTATATTTTATAATCTAGAATTAGTGCTTATGATATAATATATTGAAATATATCACAATTTATTAGTTCATCTAAGCTAAGTAAACAAAAGTGTTATCTCTTTAAACTAATGGATGTTCCAATGTCGTCTAGAATTGATCTACTACGAACTTTGATTTAAGTCAAACGAAGATGTGATATCATCCATTAACATGGATGTAGAACTTGTATTAATTCAAAATATAATATATGAATATTCTATTAGAATTTCAAACAACTTGATGATAATTTAAAATTTATCTTACCTCATCTTGCTGCCTTCAACCAATCTTGAGTGCACATAAGTGCTTCCACAGTCTCTGGTGCTAACCTACTACGGTATATATATCAATCATTCTTCCTCCTCCGCTAAATGCAGACTCAAATGCACCGGTAGATTTAGGAACATAGTCTCTTACCATCCTTGATAAAATTGGATATGCACCTTGATTAATTCTCCACCATTGAAGAACATCAAAAGTTGTTGAGCATGTATTAGGATCAATTACTCCAACATCAATATAACGATCTAGTTCTGTTTTTTTATGGCCGAATTTCTGAACTTTGCTTCAAAAATTGGGTGAATTTTCTTCTCTTTTTTTCTCCTTGATCCGATTCATCGTTTCCACTATTTTTTTACATTGGTGCAATATAAGAAGGCAGTACGATGGACGAACAAGCAGAAGAATACTCAGCTAACAACTTCTTTATATATGGACGAAACTTTTTCTATCTCATGTGAAGCACTCTTGTCATATAACTATCTAAAATAAAACTCTACATACTTTATTTTATAGTTTGGATATAAAAAACATGTTATCGCCAACATATAGTTGTTTTTTTACCAATATTTTTCAAAGTTCATCTTCATTCTAATAGCTATTCTATTAATAGCTTCGTCAGTATCTACTGATCAGTCCAAAAGATGAAAGTAGATTTCACAAAATTCACCAAAAAGTTGTTTGAGGTGGGATACTTTGACTGGGAAAAAAGCTCTATCACATCGTAAAAGATCTTTAAATCATTTGAAATGTTCTTTACTTGATTCCACTCTTATCTGAATGACATTTATTATACTTTGAAACAAATATATGATATATAACCAACACATCTTGATGTTCTAAAGCGGATTTGAGCATTAAGTAGGTGGAATTCCAACATGTAGTTACATCATGTGACAAATATTTTCCACAAGAAGAATTCACCTTCATAGCTGCTTCTTCAAATTTCTCTTGATGCTGATGAGAAATTTTTATGAACATCACATTTTCTTTGATTCTATCAATGACATGCTCAATTTCCTTTAATCCATCTTGTACAATAAGTTCTATTATATGTGTAGCACATCTCAGTATCTCACATGACAGAATTTACCACTCATGACAGGATTTTTCTAAATATCTAAATTCATGATTTTAATGGTCTCATCATTAACAGAGTCGTTATCATTGATTAATGAAAATAACTTCGAATTCCATTTAAAAAATTCCTCAGTGAATCGTTCACACAACTTATCACTGAAACCTCTTCCTTCGACATGCATAAATTTTATGATTCACTTTTGTAATTTCCACTCATCATCAAAGTAATATATCATGATGCACAAGTAAGCTTTATTCTAACATGATGTCTATTTGTCTATTGTAAGACTCAATCTACAGGGGAGTAATTCAAACACATTAAGCAGTTTCTTCTTCTCATCCTCGTAAACAAAAAATACAAAATTTCTTCATGGTAATTTTTATAATTAATTTGAAATAATAGATTTATACATTTGATAAAATCCCTAAATCCGACATGATCTGCCATTGCAAATGGATAAGTATGTAAGATGAACATTTCAACAAACTTCCTTTGGCTCAACTTATCATCTCTGTAAGATAAACATTTTAAATCTATTATCATGGTTAGATTTTCATATAGATTAAATTTTTCAATGATGATTTTTTTAAATTTGATAAAACTAACCATTTAGGCATCTCTAAATACGTCCCGAAAGGCTAAATATCAAGCGAAATTTTAAAATAAAAAAGTTCATGATTAAAATGAAGCAATAAATTTTCCATTTACAAGAAGTGCTAGAAAACAATAGGAGAGATAAATGAACTCGGAACAATTTTATATCAAATTATACTTAAATTATTAATACTTTGGAAGTTATTGGATAAACTGCATATAATAAATTAAAATTTAGAGAGGTAAGATTGTAACTCTATTCTCCAGTATAATATCCATGTTACTCTTTCCAACCTTTCTCTAACAACATCGTTTATATACAACTAAGGAGAGGTTATACTAAGAACTCAATACATTACACAAATGACATGTAATAATCAAGGAGGGGCCATGACCCCTCCGTGGCATATACTAGTTCAGCTTTTTGGGGTTGGAAATTGTCATTGCGCTTGGTGGAGGATTTGAGAAAAAAGCATCTTTTTCTTGGGTACCTTTGTAATGTTTTTTGGACAAAAAAATCCATTGTAACTTGGTTGTCCATATCGGGGTCAATCGCCTTTCTACCTCTTATTTACGTAAATGAATGAATGACCTTCCTTTCTTTTTTTAAAGAAAAAAGGGTCTTCACTGTATAGATGAGTGCTCAAAAACTTTACCATTAATCACCGACAAAATACACCCCTGTAAACAGATCAAATAAATATATGAATTTTTAAATTCCTATGCTCTGCTAACATTCGAGCATGCGCAACAATGTTTTCTCCGTAACACCACTCCTAGCGAAATATCACACCATTCCTGAAAAGCCAGATCGTCCACATCATAGAAAAAATGACCTTCCTTTATTAAAGAAAATAGTAATGTAGATTTTAAATACTTTAGTGATTTATTTTTATATTTTTCTTAAAATTAACCCTTGAAAGTTTGATCAGAAGCATTCAAATAAACATAACACTACTTAGTCTTTTATAAACCTTCTCAAAATTAAAAATGGCATCACCCATCCGTTCATGGTAACAATTATAGATCTAATAATAGTATTGTAACAGATTTAACCAGTTCTTTTTAAATAACTATCAATTTAATCCAAAACAAATAAATAGGTATTAATTTTAAATAATTTATATTTTAGGTATGAATCCACATGTGAGATTTCGAATTGGGGAGAGAACCTAAAACGACGCGTCAAGTGCACAGTACCTCAACTGTCAATTTAGGTGGGTAAATTTCACCCATATCCAAGCCACTTAATATCTATACCCTTCTCATAGTTATTATTTTAAATACCTATTTAATATAAACTACTTAAAATATGTATATGGATACATGTATGGATGTTGGTACAACTACATGTATTGACAGATATGAAACCAATGTACCATATCCTCAAAAAAATATGTTGATGCTAAATGGATATGAATATGGATACACAAAAAATGCACCTTATATAGATACAAATATAGATATAGTTTTTATTGTTTAAAATATGGATACATGATCATGTATCTTTTTTTGGGGATATAAATATTGATAATCTAATATATTGAATTTATGGGTGCATGATGTATTGACATATATTATTGCGTGTATAAACATACACTTGAATATATTATATATGTCCACATAATATAGGGAGAAAATATGCAATTTGATTTGTGATTTTCAATATCTATACGTGTATTCTAAGAAATGAAAGAGATACACATATCCACATCTTTGTCAAAAAAAATTAAAATCGATTTTCTTATTTGTATTCAAAATCACAAAATAAAAATGTTAATCCATACCTGCTTAAAAAGGTATATGATAATAGATATACACTGGGTGTATTCGTTGTGATAGGGGCTAATACACAAACAAACCCACAGCTAATACTTCGACCCATATCCAAAAATTAAAATGATATTCTTATTTATATTGTAATCTATAAAAATAATAAAAATTATGGATGCAAACATATATTGGTATACCCATATCCGCTCCATGATTGTATCCGTTATAAAGATTTGGCAACCATATCCATATATGTTTTAAAGTAGATAAGGATACACATTTCAAACTTACATGTGCAAATATCCATATCCCCATTTGCATATATGTTTTCATATATAAATATTATTGTAGATTTACTTTTAAGTATATGCAACATAATTATAAGTTCTTAAACCATAATTGATATAACTATTACAAAATAAATATTTTTGGTATATCTATATGGGTAAAATGGGTTACCCTGAGGGGGAGCTAACTTGACTCCCCCAGTCCCAATTTTCTTATTTTTTTACTTTTTCTGAAAAATGAATCCGTAAAAGTTCATCACTATATCTCTATATTATGTCATTCAAGTTTAGTGCGAAATATATACTCCTACGACCTCCATCTAGACAACTTTTTTTAACGGTCATAGAATTGTTGAAATCGACCACATCTTAATGGAGGCAATATGAGTCTCTGTTTCACACGAAATTTGAATGACAAAATATAGAGATTTAGTGATGAAAATCCATTGAAGTATTTTTCAAAAAAAATAAAAGATAGAAAAATGGGAAGGGAGTTCTAAGTTAGCTCCCGAGGGACAACCCTATTTTACCTATGTATATTATGTATACGTTATCCAATACATGTATATTTAAGACAATGTATAGAATACTATCATCTACATACATTTTTTAGGGAATGGTACAATAGTTTCATATATGTCAATAGTTGTAGTTGTATGTGCATCTATATTCATATTCATATACATATTTTTAACATTTTATATTACACACAAACATATTTAAAGAGGATTGATCCTGTGAAAGCTAAAAACTGCGAGAACATGAGAGCAGTGAGCATTAAACATTAAATTTTACTAATCTCTCTCCTCCTCCAATCAACCGGTGTGTGATGAGTAGAACCTAATGGTCCAGACTCACTGCTCTCATAGTTTTTGGTTCTCACAGGTTCAACCCTCTATATTAAAATAATAACTTTATGAGAATGATGTAAATGTAAAATGGGTTGGATATGAGTGAAAGTTACCCACCCAAATCAACACTTGAGATGCCATTCTGTGTTCTCTCCCCAAATTAGGTGCCGATTCATATCTAAAATATCAATTATTTAAAATTCTCGTCTATTTATTTAATTTTAATTAAATTAATAATTATTAAAAATGCATGTGTTACATGATTGCCTTGAAAATAAGGAGCGTGCGAATTATAATGTGTGGTACTCGACTACCATTTGACGAATTGTCTGCCTGAAGATATTGTCGTGCCATGTGAAGGCACAGAAGGGAGTAAGCTAACATATATCTTAATCTATTAGCAGAGAAATTAAGTAGTTACAAGCCCATAGATTTAAGCATTTGGGCCTTTGAGCATAGCGGGTTTCCTTTATAGACAACATGAGGTATCGACAATTCGAAAGTGGGCACATTTTGCATTATAGTAGTCTATAGAGCGGTGTTTTGTATTATTTTGAGTTATTTGTGTTGAAGCAACTTAATAGCATAATATTGAATGATTCAATTGTGAAATTTCATATGTATGATTGGATTTGCTCACTGAAGTTGTAATGTTAATCTTGTGCTTGGTTTTTCTTTATGGTTATTTTGTGCGCATGGTCAGTTTTATTTGTGATTTTTTGTTTGTGCAAATCATCTTATTTCCATAAGAGGGTCGCTGATATCAAGGGGGGGGGGGCAGGCCTGGTCCTTTGGACAAAAGGTGCTATGATGGTGGGTGGGGGTGCTTTCTGGGGGATATGGGTTGTTGGTTGGGTCACTACACTAGGTAGAGACCATGCTTCAAACTTATGCCCTTTATTAACTTCAAAGCGATTCCACAACAACTGCATCGCATGTGGAGCGAGCGACTATACCTTAGTAGGTAAGTGCCCCAAGGTGCCACCATTTATGTATCCACCCATCCCACCCACATACCTCATGTAGTAGGAAGCCTTGATAAATTTTAACTGTATGTTCCTCCTTTTCCACTCAGTCCTCACCTCTTTTGATATTTTATTATTCCTCATAATTCTTGCCCATTCTCTCCCTTTCATTCACACCAACAATCCTTGTGCCCTTTGTCTTTTTTACCACTTTTTCACACTCTTCAAATTTATAGGTTTTTACATGTGTCCCCTTTCATTTGTTACAAGTTATTGCACTAATATTATGCTCGTACATTTTGTGCACCAATACTTATGTACTTATATTCTTTGCATCCATTTCCCATTGAAACAATCATCAAAGGCATGGGCATTTGGCACTTTCTTTCTTTCTTTCTTCTTCTTCTTCTATATCTTCATCTTTCTCCTCCACTCCCCTCCCCTCATCCTCCTCTCCCTCCGGTGCCCGAGCTCTCACACCCTGCCAGATCCCTCTCAAATTTATCCATTCAAAAATTGATAGCGAGCAACTTCCTCTCTCATGGACAGCTAGTGGTTCTACACAATGATAGCATGCATGGTGTTCGATTAAGGTGACCTTAATCTTAGGTCTGGAGAGGCGGAGGAAGGAGTGAAAATGGGTTGGGGACATGACATGATGAGCTCGAGACAAATGGAAGCAGAAGGGTGTGTGTGGGGGGGGGGGGAGGGACGAGAAAACAATGAGGAAGTGGAGGGTGGCGACGAAGATATGTCTCAGAAGCAGAAAAAAGGAGGGGGGGGGGAGTAAAGGGTGGAAAGGAGGCAGAAGTGAGGGATATGGGGTCATGACTGAAGCGTACAAGAGAGATATACTTTCTCTCGATTAAACTATGATTTTAAACAAACCATAGTATGGTTTAGTTTAATATATTATTGATCAATTGAAGAGTATAACTGTTAACGGTGCAAGAACATAAAGGCCAGTTCCTATCGCAAAAAGATAGAGCATAATAAACATTGCAAAAAAGTGAGAGGACATGTGTGTAAAATCCCTACCCTACCTCCAAAGAAATTCAAAGAACTAATATGATAAACACAAAGAACACAGCATGAATGGCCATTGCTACATTTGTTGCCGATGCCGAGTGCGATTGCCGATCACGATTGCTGGTGCTCCTTCCGGCACCTGAGAGGGAGGAAACCCCGAAGCCCCAAAGGAACTGGCGTAGATCCCTTCCGGTTCCTCCTATCTCCGGCGAGGTGAGCACCAAACCTTCCAATCTCGCATAGATCGCATCTGTAGCTTTCACTTTAATGTTTAAAGCGGCCTAGAGATTCTGGTACTCCAAAAACCTTGCTTCATTTGCTTTGCACGATTTTTGGGTGAAATAAATGGAAAGAGTCCGTGGTTGGATATATACGATTGTTTGTTGCCGTGGGAGTCTCTGTATTAGGAGTGGTGATACAACATAATGTATTAGGCAAGTAGAAGTACGCTCTATTAGGAGTGTCCGGCGAGGAGATCCAACCTCCTTCGCTACGAAGACGTTTCTGTTTCTTAAAATTGCTACCAATGTTACTTCCGCAGAAGGTGCTTTCGATTTGACACTGATGCCAATTGAAGCATAAAGCACCTTTCTTTCGGCGATGACACATTGGTGCAGTCAAACCTGTCTAATTTCATTGTTTTGCTTTTGTTGTAACTTTTGTTCTTCTTGTATTAGTTAATTACCGTAAGAATCCAAACGTGGCAATCTTTAGAACAGTTTTTAGATGGATGGATGCAGGGTGCAAGCAGGAATTTTAATAATGATGGGCCAAGCATATACATCTATCATGTACAGTCAAGAATGAGAAAAAATGTTTTATTTGCCATGCTTCAAACCTGCATGTTGAAGGGCGATATGGTGATCATGTGGAAGAAGGATTGTCATAAGAGCATTTGTAAACGTCCTGTCACAACTGGATAATCCAACGGTAAAAGTAAAATGTGACATAGGGTGCACAATGCATTGCATTCCGAGCTTCCTTGAAACAATTTGAAGCCCAATAAAGAAAGAGGAACCATTTGTATTCGTAGCATCTGTAGTAGCTTCAGATGAGGGATCAATAGTTGCTGGGTCATGAGCTTGCAAATCAAACGAAATAGGTAAAGGAACCATTTTATGTACCAGTTTCTTCCTCTTGTAAACCTGTAGTGAAGGAAACTCCGAAAGGATCTCCCTGACACTAAGAGACCTGTCTTCTAAAAAAAATGCAACATCTGTAGAGATACAATAATGACGGTTAATTAGATCATAGCATATGTATATCTTTTGGGTTCTAGAATACACCAAAATTACGTATGATTGCGCAAGGAGAAATCTTAGCTTTAGTTTGAAAATTGTGAACAAAACCAGTGCAACCAAAAGCACGCAAAGTCGGGACAAAGCGATGAGAATGGAATAGCTCCTCCCAATATGGATGAGGGAACCCTGTTAATCAAATAAGTTGCACTAAGAATAGCATCAACATAATGTTTTAGGTATCTTCATTTGGGTAGGTAGGGTACGAACTATGTCAAGAAGACAACGAAGTTTTCTTTATGCAATACCATTCTGTTGTGAGGTGTGGGGACATGATATCTGATGTATAGTTTCACGAGAACTAAAGAAATTGACCAGATCCTTCTGCAATCTGCATAAAATCAGAGTATTGTGAGACTAAATATTTTAATCCATGCAGAAATAGAAGTTTTGTTTTTCGTAGAGGACTTAACTACACAATCGATCTATGTTATTTCCTTTATAAGGTAGACCTCATGAAGTTCGATTGTATATCATCAATGAAAGCATCAAAGTACCGAAGTCCTGCAGTAGCACATACAGGGCAAAGACCCCAAACATCACAATGAGCAAGATTAAACAGAGATGATCTCTGTGACTCAGTTCTTCGAGGAAAGGATACCCTGTGATGTTTCTCAAATTGTCAAGCCTCACATTCAACTGGCTTTAGAGGGTTAATTTCAGGAACATTTGAGAGAGAGCACCATTAGAAGGATGTCGAATGCATAGATACCAGAGATAAGAGTCTATCGAAATGGATGCAACACCAACAAACAAAGAATAATCGGAGACATCGAGATAATAAAGTCCATGTTTCTCATAACCACCATCAAACATTTGTAAAATTTGAATATACTGGAAGTAGCAGCATTGCTGATCAAAAATAACATTGCAATTGAGCTCCGTGCATAATTTATGAACTAATTGCAAACTAAGAGGAAAATCTGGAGCACAATTTACAAGAAAGTTTCAGTCTTGAGGAGAAATCCATTCTGCCAATAGTAGTAATGAGAGAAAGAGATTCATTGGCTAATTTGACGGACTTCACAGAAGTAAAGATGGCTTGTCAGAAGAAAGAGAGCTACCATCACTAGTCAAATGATTTGACACTCCCGAATTAGTAATCCACTGACAAGTAGATATGGATGCAACTTTAGCCAGAGTAGTAGTGAGTCTAGAAAATGTAGTAGAAGATGTATAAATGGTCTGTTTTTTCTTTGGTAAAAGGGTAAAACTATATATTTCCAAAAAAAAGACAGTACAGATTACAAACAATTAGGGCTCCCCGAGCACGGACAACATAAAATTAGAACACAAGATATATACCGCGACAAAACTCGGTGGCCCTACAAAAATCTGATTAAGTTGAAATTCCGAAGAATACCCGCGATGGTACGTTCCGTAGCTTGAAGAGTCGAGGAGGACCAGGCGAGGTTTCTCTCCCTCCAAATATGCCATACCGTTAGACCAATAAGAACAACAATTACTGATTTGACGTTGGATGTGAGCTGATTGCGGATCCAGGAGATGATTTCGGCAAGAAGAAGTGAAGATGGTGCAGCAATCTCCAAGGCCGAGCAGACGCCTATCCAAACCGAGGAGGAGTAAGGGCAAGAGAGCATAATGTGGTCGTGGGATTTCGGACTAGCTGAGCATAGTGGGCACGAGGGGGGAGATCCAGACCAAAGGAACGCAGCCGATCGAGAGTGGGTAGACGACCTGAAATTGCTCGAAATAGGGTGACGGCACACCTTGGAGGTATGCACTTGTTTCACACTACAACAAACCAATCTACGGGAGAACCACGGGGCCGAAGGAGATCGAAAGCGCTTCTGAAGGAGTATCCTTTGGAGGAGAAGGACCAGGTTGGGGAGGGGTAGTCGCCCCTGATTGCGGGGCGAATTTTGGACCTGTAAGCAACCATAATTCGCCAAAGTCTGGAAGATGAACTAGAGGTGTTGACCTCCCAAAAGGATCTCCTATTTAGGTACTTAGCACGCAAATATTCCGCCCAAATGGAGGGGCCGGCAGTTAAGAATCTCCAGGTCCATGCCACGATCATAGCATCCCTCAAAGAGCACAAGGAGGAAAGACCCATCCCACCTTCCTGCTTGGGAAGACAGATCTGGTGCTAAGAAATATCATGCCGATTACGGCCCCAAAGGAACTTGGCGCACAACTTATCCAGCTGACGAACCGCGGAGAGGGGAAGGAGTGTGCCAGCCGTCCAGTAAAGCAACAAACCACGGATGACAGTATTAAGCAACTGAGCACGGCCAGCCATGGAGAGACACGAAGCGCTCCAACCATTGAAATAATTCCTAAGCCGGTCTTCCAACATTCTAGAATCAGAGCAGCGCGAAAAGGAGGATGCTAGAGGAAAACCCAGGTATATCGACGGCAGGTGATGCTGGAGCAAGCCAAGTCGCAGCGTAGTGGCAAAATGAAGGGTTGCCGACTTGGGCCGAATAATCTTACTCTTCTTCGGGTTCATCTTAAGTCCAGAGAGAGCCTCAAAATCGTTCATGATTTCTTTCACTGCCTCAAGGGAAGCCAGAGTACCCTTGCAGAAGATAAGGACATCATCAACATATATTAGGTGCGAGGGAGCCTTGGTTCGTCCACGCCCCATCAATTTGAAGCGACCATTAAAATCCGCCAAGTTCAACAAACTGGAAAGTGATTCCATGCCAATGGTGAACAAGAGGGGGCTAAGAGGATCACCCTGACGAAGTCCGCGGGTTCCCCTGAACATGCCATGAGGGGAACCGTTAATGAGAATGGAGAACGAGCAAGTAGTGATGCAGTTATTGATCCACTCGATCCATTTTTGCGGGAAGCCCATCTCCCAAAGAGAGCGGAGAATAAACGAATGTTCCAAGGAATCAAATGCTTTGGATATATCAATTTTGAGACAAGCTTTATTCCTGGATGCTCTCTTATCAAAGCCCTGAAGGAGCTCATGAGCAAGGCGAATATTGTCACCAATAGCCCTGCCCTTTATAAATGGTCTGTTGAGTATGAGACATGGAGTCATTTATGAGAAGTTGCATAAGACGGTGATAGTCTCCACTAGATAAGTGTGCTGAAAGATAGAGTGAGATAGTTCTTGTAGTCATTTCTATGTTAGAGATGATAACCGCTAGTGTGCACGGAACCAGGAGATGCAAGTTGGTATGCTACTAACATCAGCTATGCAGAATCATAGCATTCACAGTCAATTGGTGTATAGCTATACGGACTACAGGATACAGGCACAAACAGAACCAAGCTGAATCTAAGATGCACATTAACGCACAAGTGGAATCTCAGATGCATATTAATGCAACTTTTCCAGAATTTGCGATCAGATTTTGTGCCCTAGAGAGTTTTACAAGATGCACAACAGAACTTGGTGGTTTCCCTTGCTGCAGATGCATGCATCAGATGTACACAAAACTCAAGACTCACTGCGTAATTCAGACCTTGCTTGAATAATCGGAACTAATGAACACGGCGCATATTTGCGTAAAATCGGATGAACCAGAAATTTCTGGAAATGAACTGTCTGTGTAATCAGATGAACTGGAAATTTAATTTCTTCAGTAATCAGATGCGTGGAAAATTAATTTTCTGGAGATGAACTGGGAATATAACTCCTTCAGAATTTGAATCTCGGGCATTATTTTAGAGCATTAAATCTCGTTCACGGAATCAGATATCGTGCTTTGATCCGGGTCACAGAATTAGCATCAGATCTGTCACGGTAGATGTGCTACTGGCTTTACTGCACCACCACTGTAGCATTACTGTAGCGCCACTGCGGATGCGCTACTGTATCACGGGCTTCCTCCGGAGTTGCTGGGTTTAGTTGAATCGATATCTAAGATCATAGCTCTGATACTATGTGAAAAAAAATAATGAGATGGAATGAGATAATTTTATTAAAGGAATAGTGTTCCTTATATAGAACGAAACCCTAAAACCCTTAATCATACAAAAAGAACAAAACACAATAGGGTCCTTCCTAAGACTGCTAGAAATAGAAATGGGAAAATGGACAAAAATGTCTAAAAATAGAGTGCCAACAAAATATATTAGCGATATTGTATAAAAGGAGGCATATTATGAGTTAATAAAATGTAAAACGCCCTCCCTATGCAAGAATCAACCCACTCATTTGAAATCCTCTTTTAACTCGTCAGTCCTGTCACACACGATTCTCTCTTATGCTATCATCCCTGAAATCATGCATGCATCCGATTTTGAGACCTTGATGCCAATCAAACCTTAACTTATACTAATTGATTTTAAATTGACTCTAACCAACGAACTAATTGAATTAATTTTACTGATTAATTAATTGAAGATCACACACGATCTCCTTATTTAATTTGAAATAAAAAAATCATTGAACTCAATTACCTTAACCCTAATTTAATTGAACTCTGATTAAACGAACGGAAAACCTAATTAAACAAAATCGAACAGACAAATGTTTCTAATTTTTCCCTAATTTGATGTGCCACACTGCTCCAGCTCTCCGTTGCTTCAATAAACTCATTCCTTGATGAGTGGTTTTGTTTTTTATTGCAGTATCGGAGAAGCTTTGTTGAATTCATGGAATAATTTGCTCTAATTTCGCATATTTCCTTAAATTCAAAATTACATTTGTTTTTTTTTCTCAATTGGTGGGTGTTCCTACAAATTTTCTACCCCATCATGTAAGTAGATTCTTCTCCTTAGGTACTTCCTCACTTTTACCTTTTGGCAAATAGCTTTTGAGTGAGGGTGGTCTTTGAAAATATCACATCACAACTTCATTTCTTTCTTGGGGAGTACGATTCTCATTAGGTTTAGATGTGGTCGTGGAATAGGGCTCCCCTAACCTCATTGGGATTTCTGTCCTCCAATATGAGCAGCGCCGACGGCACCATCGAAAATGATGGCAGCGAGATCCACGAAGAAGGTGGCACGATCAACGGGGTTTGACATGTCGATGGGTTGCTGATGGCTTCGGTGGCAACATGGTTGTGCCTTACACAAATGGGGGTTGTTGTGTCTCCGACATCGCATGCTAAGGTCTTAGGACGATGAGGGGTGGGTTGTAGCGGGGTTGGAGCTGGGGGGTGGTCGGATGGGAGGCGGGTTCAGAGCCGACAGAGGTGGTGGCGCAGGCTGCGATGGCGGTTGGGTCGGGCTAACGATCGGGGGTGATGGTGGGTCCAGTAGGGTGGTGCAGGGGGGCTGCAAGGGTTGTCGGGGCCGGTGACAGAGATGGCATTGAAGGAGGTGATGACAGTGGTGACTCATCTATCAGTAAAGGTGGCCATAATGTTGGGGAAGGTGGTGGAGTTTCGTATACCTCCTGGATAGCAACGGATGATTCTGAAATCTTCAATTCTAGCATTTGCCAAATCTTGTGTTGTGCTTCCAAGCACATCTATTGCATCGTCGCAACGATCTTCAGACACTCCACGTAGTTTATGTGCTCTTTTAGTCGTGCTTCTCTGACTTTGTGCTCATATGAATGCCTGAAAGGATCGTCAGATCATGGGGGCGATCTGTAGGCCACATGCTTTGATGTCAATTGATGTAAAGAAAAATTTTCAACAGTGGAAAAAATATCTTTGACGGTGGAAATTTATTTGGTGGAAGAATTTTGCAGGGAGAAGAGAAACTCTCCAAGATGCGAGGGATTTGGGGAAAAAGAACAGTGGAGATTGGGAGGGAGAAGAGAGAAGGGGAAGGGATAAATGAAGACACTCCAATTTGATTCATCTTCAACCATCTCAAAACAAAGGACTACCATACCCTTAATTCGTCTAACTAATTAATTGGAGATCACACGATCTCCTTATTTAGATTGAAAATTCAACGGAGTCAATTACCTCTATTCTAATTTAATTAAACTCTAATTAAACAGACGGAAAACCTAATTGAACAAAATCGAATAAAGAAGCCCTAATTTGATATTCCATGCTGTTAGAAAATAAGAATGCGGAATCAGAATCAGAGAAAAAGATTAAACATTAAGAAACACCAGGATTTTACGTGAAATCCTCTCCCTAAGGAGCAGAATGAAACCACGAGATATTGCCTCAAAGAGCTGATTGTTCATTGAATTTTCTCATCTGATTGTTCATTGAATTTTCTCATCTGATACAGAATGTCTGAGGCTTCTTATATAACCTCCACAGACCCTCCAAGTCCCATCACCGATAGATGTTGGACTAAACACTTGATGTGGTAAATGGATCTTGGAAAGATCCATTTACCCATCTTACATATGATGCATATATTCCAACACTCCCCCTCAAGCTGGAGCATGCAATGCTCATCTTAGAAGAGCAAAAAGAAATCTCAAACTCACAATACAAGACACTACAAACAATATGAACTCAATGCGCAGAACTGTCAGCTGTTGTCGAGGACATTGCTTCTCATGACGTGCAAGTGAGGAGGAACTGAGCTGGAGTGTGAGTCACATTGAATCTCCTCGTCGGAGAGCATGTGCATTGTATTGCGCCTATCAGAGTCACTACAACAAAAAATCAGTCTCCACCTGGAGAACTCCGGCCTGCCACGCCATGTAGACAACTGCTCCATCTCTTAAAGGTCGAACTGAAAAGCCATGGAGACATCCTTGTCGGAGTTCACGATCGTTGGAGAATCGAGTCTGAAAAAGTCTTTTCGTCAGATAACTGGGTCTCTCCCATACTAGCTTAGAGAATGAGATCTCTACTCTGGAGTCCTTATAAAACCACTTGAAAAGCCTAACCCACATGGCATAGGGAGTGTGGTCTCTACTCTGGAGATCCTATGGATCACATGAAAACTTTGACCAAAATAAAAGACGGGAACCACTGAAAAAGTGATGGCAAACTTGTGCTCATCAAACTGAAGACTTGAAAAACAATGGTCTGAACTGTAAAGTCTGAACAATTGGCCTGGTAAAATCTGAATTTGACTCGGGATCTGAATCATGATCGAAGAACTCTACATAATACCTTTTTTCCCATACTTGTCGGAAAACAATGGCATCGACAAAGTTGGGAGAAGACATGAAAAGTGGAGACAACAAATCATCACAAATACCGGTCTCAATTTTTTTTCCGACTCTTTTTTAAATCAATTCTTTTCTAATCATTTTTTCTTGGCTATTTTCTTTTTAATTGCCGACTCATTTTTTTCTTATTGCATTTTTTATTGCGTACGTTTTTTTTTGTACGCGCCTTCTTTTTCCGGCTATTTACTCCTTTTTTTAGGTGTCTCATTCATCATCATTTTTTTTATAACAAAGAAACTAAGCCCAAATAGTGAGCCCAAAAATATGCAGTAATTTTTTAAATTGTGTGAACATGCCTACCCCTCCAGTTAATGTGAAGACGTTAGGGTTCCCATCGTGGGAACCCATATTCCAGAGGGCCGCCCCCGCCCCCGTGATGGTGCTGCATGGAGATCTGAGCTCCATCATCGAGCTTCATCTGAATCAGAAGCTTCGCTTGCTTCACCTCCTGCATGTAGATGCGATCAAGAGGAGAAGGGTGGGCGTCGCCAACTGAGGTTCGACGTAGAGTGTTTCGCCTTGAGCCTTCGACACGGGGGAATCTGTGAGACGCAACGATCGGAATTGGTGCGTCAGGAGAGGCCTCCGCCACTGGAGGCTGCTGCAGTCAGATCTCACACCGCCTGCACGAGAGGAGATCGGGAATGGTGGCGTCGCTTGCTGTCGTCGCTTGGAGAGGAGGTGTGACGGCCGACTGGAGAGAGGCTGGAGAGAAGACCCATACTGAGATCGCAGGTCGCCTGAAGGGCTTGGAGTGGAGAAGGGCGGCTCCGCCTGGACTGCAAGGAGTGGAGCGCTGCTTGAGGGTCTGGAGCGTCGCACGGTGCGGCCAGGGCTGCGTCAAGATCATCGACCATGGATGGATGGATGGATGGAGGTCCTTCTTTCGCATGCTGAAAAACCCTAGAACCAACTAGGGTTTCAAAAGAAACCCTAAATCTAAAACTCGAACTGAAATGATACATAATAATCTTCAAACAACAATCATACATGCTCTTGATAATCGAATATCAAACGTGATATAAAAATAATACCTTAAGAACAAATCCTCGAGAATCGAACCCGCTCCGATACCATATTAGAAACTACGATGCGGAAGCGTATCAGAGAAATAGAAAATAAACATTGAAGAACACAAGATTTTACGTGGAACCCTACTCCGGTACTCCCTAAGGAGAGGGATGAAACCACGGGAGAACGCCTCAAAGTGTTGATTGTTCATTGAACTTTCTCATCTGATACAGGAGGTTTGGGGCTTCTCATATGCCTCCATAGACCCTCCATGTCCCACCACTAGTAGATGTGGGACTAAATAGTGGATGTAGTAAATGGATCTTGAAAGGATCCATTTACCCATTTTACATATGACACATATACTCCAATACATGTTGCATCATCAATGAATGTGGTGTGATGGTGAGTTATTGACATGATCCTATCTGCACCTCCGATTTTTGACCCTAAGAATTTAACACTATATTGCAATCTTATTTGGGCCTCGAAAGTACCTTCGAGGGTGAAAGTTTTTCTTTGGCCATTAAGAAGGGAAGCAGTGATGAGATTCTTTGGCTATTAAGAAGGGAAGCAGTGATGAGACAAAGATGCTTAGAGCTAAGATCTTTCATGGAGCAATGCAATGTGCCCATTGTGTTCTGACATTCCTTAAGATGTACACCATCTATTTTTTTTCATGTGATCAATCTAGTGGAGTGTAATCTAAACCTGAAATAGACTGGTTTGATTCGACATGCGTAGCTAACTTTCGATAATCGCTCGAGATCACTAGATTTCGGTCCTAGAGATCAGACAGTGCCTTTGATGTTGATTTGACATTATGGTTGACATGAAATGGATGGTCTTTTGAAAGGAAAACGGGGATCACCTACCAGGCATACACCCAAAAAAACTTCAATTATTCATGAGTATCAACATTACATAGCTACACAAATTTGCAATCTAAAGAACTTTACATAGATCAAGATTCTAAAAGACTCTCGGCATGCTCAATTGCATTTTCCCACATATATTCACTTTTTATGGAAGACTAAACCATTCCGCACAAGCCATAAGTCCTATAAGAAAGGTTGTTTCTCTGTCAAACCTATTTCAATTCGAACCGAGAGAGACCTAAAATTCTGGAGCACTTGGTTTCACAATGATTCTATGAGAAAAATGCACTTGAACATGCAAAGGCTCTACTTGAGCTTTGGAGTTTGTGAATTTATATTATTCATTAATACATAGTTGGGGTTTGTTGCGAATCACGGAAGCAATCACGCATAAACACGATCAATCAAGCAAGACACAAACACACATGTGTACAAGGTTCACCCATAACTGGGCTACGTCCTTGGACGGCGGCGATCGATTTTCACTATGTGGAGAAAGAATAAAAGTACAGAGGATACATAAAGCCATAACCCTATGGACTTTATATACTATTCCCGTACAGATGGGTCACTGAAACAAACAGATTTATATACCCGAATACAGATAGAACTGCTCATAGAAAAACTTGCTGGGAGTGCTGTCCCCATGCCCAGTGGGGAGCGCACCTGCTCGCCCCTAGATCCCAGGTTTGTTGATCAGGCAACGAGACCCCTGTCTTCTTGTGCTATGGTACGCCAGGAGGGGGTGCATACGAGGTTCTTCGACCTGGGTGAGGTGGCTGCGATTCAAGGCATATCATCAATCTCCACATTGAATTGAATCCTTTGATAAGCTTTGCCAAGCTTCGTCATACTGTCGACATTGAGCAAGTCCAAACATTGTTTGAACTTAATTCCAAGAACTACCTTTGTGAACATATCTACTAGATTATCTGTTGTACAACCTTCTTTATCTTGATCCTCTTCTCAGAACAAATGAAGTGATATCTGACATCTATGTACTTGGTTCTCTCATGATGCATCTGATTCTTGGCAAAGCATATTACATTGAGACAATCATAATATATTATAGCCTCATCATCTTGTAGACTGAGATCTCCAACTAAGCCTTTCTGCCAGATGTCTTCCTTTGCAGCCTCTGTCAAAGCCATGTAATCTTTGTCTATGGTAGACAAAATAACCAATGGCTGTAAGGTAGCCTTCCAACTGATGATCGAATTCTCTAAAGTGAAGACATAGCCTATCATTGATCTTCTTCCATCGACATCTACAACATAATCTGAATCTGAATATCTAGCAACTAAACATTCCGAATCACTTCTTTAGGTAAAGCTAATGTCTTATATTCCTTTCAGATTGCGGAAAATCCGCTAAACTGTTGCTGCCTGCCAATGCTCCTTCCCTATGTTGCCTATGAATCTGCTAACAATGCTCACAACATGAGCGATATCAGGTCTTGTGCATACCATGGCATATATAAGACTCCCAACTGCGGTAGCATAGGGAACACGTGATATGTGTTTCTTCTTTGCGTCTGACTGAGGTGTAAAAGAAACTAAAAGATGAATATTCGCAGCGGATGGAGTACCTTGGGGTTTGATTGTAAACATCCCATATCTCGTTAAAACTTTCTCAATGTAATTCTTCCGAGATAAGAAAAACTTCCCTTCTGCACAATCTCTAATGATCCCCATCCCTAAAATCTTCTTCGCTGCACCAAGGTCCTTCATGTCAAACTCTGAACTAAGGAGCTTCTTTAGATCATCTATGATATTCTTTTTCTTGGCAGCAATCAACATGTCGTAGACGTACAATAACAAGTAAATGAAGGATCCATCATGTATCTTGTTGTGATAAACACAACAATTGTATGTGCTCCTGTTGAAGTTGAACTCATGATCAACTATGAAGTTGTCAAACTTCTTGTACCACTTCCTGAGAGACTGCTTAAGCCATATAATGACTTCTTCAATCTGCACATGTGGTCTTCCTTGCCCTGAAATGTGAATCCCTTTGATTGGCTCATGAGAATGTCTTCTTCAAGTTCACCATGCAGGAAAGCTATTGTCACATCTAACCGCTCCAGCATCGAGTCTCGATGTGCTACAGGAGCTAGTAGCACCATGATGGATGTATGCCTTACAATGTGATCGAATATCTCGTTGTAATCTACACATTCCTTATGACTATAACCCTTTGCAACTAGGTGTGCCTTGTATCTGATGCCTTCACTGCATGATATTCCTGTCTTTTTCTTGAAGATCCATTTGAATCCAACGACCTTCCTCCCCTTTGGTAATATGATAAGTTCCCATGTCTGATTTTTGTGAAGAGACTCCATTTCCTTACCCATAGCAGCAATCCACTGCTAAGATTTTGCCTGAAATAGCCTCTCTATAAGTGGAGGGCTCTGGAGAATTTGCCTCCTCTGCAACATGCAGTACAAACACAATCATGTCTTCAAATCCATATCTCTGCGACAGATGTATCTCTCTACGGGGTCGATCAGTAGCAACACTTGGTTGCCTCTCCTCTGGTTGCTCAGCTTCAGGCTGTTCAACAATAGCTTGATCATGAGTAATGTGATCAACTACGTGATTATTACTTGGTGTCAGTTCGAACTCCACTTGTTCGTGCACATCATCTCATGTCCTTACATCAACAGACTCACTAATCAAGTGAAGCATAGAATTCTCATCAAAAGTAATATTCCTGCTAACAATAATTTTACGCTCAGAAGGAGACCAAATTCTGTACCCCCCTACACCATAGCATGTAAACACCCTTTTCTTTGCTTTTGGTTCTAGTTTTCCTTCACTAACATGATAATAGGCAACAAGACAAAGACTCAGTAAAACAGAAGGTGTTTTACAATCAACGGCGGATACGGGTCTCTAATTCACCAAGTAATTTACAACTTCAACCCAGAATGTCTACCAAGTCCAAGACGAATAGCTATGTAGAGTAAATTTTGGAAGAAATAGAGGAATACAATGTAAATGCAGATAATACTAAAATAAACATACTGATAAAGAGGAGATGTAGTGGACTTGAACAATGTATGAATGTGATGAGCTGAAAGCCAAAGTGCAACTTGTACTGTTGACATGCTTTGAATACTAACTGTTAGAGTATGCGTCACTTATCATGTAAGATGGGTAAATGGACCATTCCAAGATTCATTTACACATCCTATTGTTTAGTCCACATCTACCAGTTGTGAGATGTGGAAACCCAATGAGGGATATATAATAAGCCCCTCCCCCTCTGTATCCATTGAGAAAGTTTAATGAACGATTGATCTTTTTAGATGTTCTCCTGTGGTTTTATCCCACTCCTTAGGGAGTAGGGTTTCACATAAAAATACCACGTTCTTCATGTTCTTTATCATTTATTTCTGATATGTTTTCGCATTTTATTTTCTAACATGGTATCAGAGCTGGTCGATTCTCGAGGATTTTTATGCTCTTTATTGGCCTGTTTGAGATTCGAGGTTATTTTGAAGTTCATGTTCATGATAAAGTTCCAGAAATTTGGGGGTTTCAAAACCTTAATTTGATGGCAGTGCTAAGTTCTAGGGTTTCTTTTTTGAAACCCTAATCATTCCAATCAGCAGATCAGGCCTCCAACAACATGCATCAATTTTAACTTCAAATTCGTAGGTCTCGAAGAAGGAAGATAGAAAAGGGACGCATCTCCTTTGCGCCAGGCTCCAGTTAAGTTGTATGAAGATAATGTTTATTTCTCGATTCTTTATGGGTTCATTCATGGAATCCTAGATCCAAGGCACAAGGCGCGGTCTGTATCACCATCTCCAGCCATGCTCGATTATCTATCAGTTCCTTAATAGGCAGTGCCACCACAGAGACGACAACCACCTCAGGCGATGCCGACCGGTTCCAGCTACCTTCGAGCTCTTTTGAAGGCTCTCCTCCACCACTCATACACAGGCGGCGAGCCCCAACAGCATCTCCAACTGCATATGTTAGCTCAAGCGGGGCCTCACAAAGCCCTTCGCCTCCTCCTGGCGGCGTGTGCATCTCTATGAAGAACCGAACTCGCTCTTATCCAGGACGCCCTCCTTCAGTCGGAGCCCTTTCGAACTCCAGGCAGCATCGCTGCGTCACCTCCTTCTCCCAAGACTCGCAACTCCAGGTCGAGCTACCTCCATCGCCTTTCCTCTTGGCCGAAGGCGGCCATGCGCGTCCTCCTGTCGACGATGAAGTCCTTGCGCTCTTCCCGCGCAAACCTCCAGCCTCCTCGCGGCACCCTCATCTTCCTCTCCAGATCATCGAGCTCCTCCTGATGCCTCTACCCCTAAGCGGCGACGACACTCCTTGCAAGTGCACCCTCCAGGAACCTGCAATCCGGCAATCGAAGGAGCCTCAAAAGGAGGCGATGATGATGGATTCTTGTGTTGTGAACCCTTGAGCGGCTTTTGCGTAAGAAGGGGTTCCCTGATGGGGAACCCTATGTAAGGGAGTGAAGGGCTCCAAGTGGGTCGAAAGGTCAAAATGATTTTTTTTGTAAGATCCAGTTTGACCATGAGTTATAAAAAAAGGAAAAAATGAGAGAGAGAGAAGCCCAATTGGGCTACTTGGTTTTTCGTCTAAGTGGGTTGCGTAGTATTTAGGTTCTATTTGGGCTACGAGATTTTAATCCAAAAAAAGGAGCGTGTACAAAAAAATCATATGCAGAAAAAAATGCAAAAAAGAGGAAAACCATAAAAAATGATGGAACGACTACAAAAAAAAGGAAAAAAAGATTTTTAAAAAAGAGAGAGAAGATAGAAAAAAACATCAAGATCGGCTAAGTGATTCATAGATGTTTCTTGTTCTCCCCCATTTTCTTGTCTTCTCCCAACTTGGTCGGCGCCATTGTTTTCCGACAAGTATAGGAGAAAGTGGGAGTATTGTGTAGAGTCACAGGTCTGTTCCAGATTCTGATATCAGATTCCAGACCAGCCAGTTGTTCAGACTCTGCGGATTCGTTAGAGTCCAAGATTGAGGCACTCCATATTTGAGTGACTTGATTTCTTCGAGTTCTCCAAAAAGAGACTCCTTTTCAGACACACACATGTATGCGGTCTTCAGTTTGATGTGCACATGTTTGCCATCACTTTTTCATTGGTCCTCATCTTTTGTTTTTTTATTTTAGTCAGAGTTTTCATGTGTTCCATAGGGACTCCATAGCAGAGATCCCATTTCCTTGTCATGTGGGATATGTTTTTCATGTGGTTTCATAGAGACTATAGAGTAGAGATCCCATCCTCTGATCCAGTATGGGAGAGACCCAGTTCTCCGATGAGGAGGCTTCTTCAGACTCATTTCTCCAACGACCACGGACTCTGACGAGGATGTCTCCACAACTTTTCAGTTTGGCCCTATCAGAGATGGAGCAGTTGTCCACATATTGTGGCGGGCCAGAGTTCTCCAGGGAGACTCATTTCAGTTGCAGTGACTCTGACAGACGCAGTACAGAGCACATGCTCTCCAACAAGAAGATTCAGTTTGACTCACACTCCAGCCCGTTGGTTCCTCCTCACCTGCATGACATGAGAAGCAACGTTCTCGACATCAATCGACAGTTGTGCGCGTTGAGTTAATATTTCTTATAGTGTCTTGTATTATGAGGTTCAGAGATTTCTTTTTGTTTGTCCAAGTTTGATAAATTTGCAATATCGGATAAGAGTTACAGGCAAAGGTGTAGGAGGCATGTTCATCGCTTTGTATGATCGTTTGACTGAGAAATCGCCCCCCTCCACAACCAATGATCTTTCCCTCCCATTAGACTATCCAAATGACAAATAGAATCAAGAAGACCAAGAAGTTCCTCCATCCTATGATCAAAGAGGTCAGACACAAAAGATGGCATCCAATAACTGTTATCCCAACAATCATCTACCGGAGCTTGTTGATCTGCAACCAAGGCAAAGAGGTGTGGAAAGCGACTCGCAAGTGAGTCACTATCAGTCAAGTTATCTGTCCAGAAAGCAAAGGAACACCCATCTTCAAGGGTTGGGTAGAACAACTCAGGATACTGTGGCATCATTGTCCAGATACCCTTTCGGAAAGCCGAGGTGGAAGGGGAAAGGCATTACGTCGAAAGTTCATGTGCGTGGACACCATGGATTCTTCGAATAAGTTTGCAGCATAAATCTTCATCTCTACTTTAATAGAAGTGTTTTGTTCATAGTTTCTAGGTGAGGGACCCTAAGTACGCCCTCCACCTTTGGGAGCGAGATCGTATCCCAATCAACTAAGTGAAATCATGTCCTCGATTGATTCACTTTTCCTAGAAAAATCTATACATACTCATTTCCAAACGCTAACGAACAACGACAAGTAAAATATGCGATGACATGAAAGACACGTGTATAACAATAAGGATGCCTTTACAAGAACTAGACGTCTACCTTTTGATAGCAACAACACTGTCTACCCACTCAACTTTTTCTCTACCTTTTGTGTTATTGGTAACTAGTCCGTGGCTCTGAGTCTACCGTTGGTCAAGGGAAGACCAAGGTAGCATATCAGAAGCGCTAAGTACGCCCTCCACCTTTGGGAGCGTGATCGTATCCCAATCAACTAAGTGAAATCATGTCCTCGATTGATTCACTTTTCCTAGAAAAATCTATACATACTCATTTCCAAACGCTAACGAACAACGACAAGTAAAATATGTGATGACATGAAAGACACGTGTATAACAATAAGGATTCCTTTACAAGAACTAGACGTCTACCATTTGATAGCAACAACACTGTCTACCCACTCAACTTTTTCTCTACCTTTTGTGTAATTGGTAACTAGTCCGTGGCTCTGAGTCTACCGTTGGTCAAGGGAAGACCAAGGTAGCATATCAGAAGGGTGTTACGTGCATTGTTTTAAAAAGCGGTGCCTCGAGGCGCGAAGGCGTACGAGGGAGGTGCGCCAAAATCGTCTTGAGGCGCACGCCTCAGGTCCTTGGGTTGGGGCGTATGCCTTGACTTGGCTTGAGGTGTTTGAGGCATGAAGCGGAGGCATAAGCCTCGAGATGGAGGCTTTTTTTACTTTTTGATTATTTGCTTTGCACTCGATCTTATTTTTACCTAAGCATTATTTTTTTATTTTTGTGTTTATGTTTTCATGTTTGGATTCATGCTAGGTCACTCAACTATTGAAGCCATCCGTTTGCTGAGGAGAACAATGGAGATTTATAGAGCTAAAAGGAAGAACCTCCATATGATCTTTATTAATTTGGAGAAGACTTATGATTCTGTCCCATGAGAGATATTGTGGAGAGTTTTGGAGAAGAGACAAGTACATGTCTTATACATTAACCTAATAAAGGACATGTATGATAGGGCTTTATCTCGTGTAAGGACCGTGTCTAGGAAGACATGGCTATTTTGACATCAACATTGGTTTACATCAAGGTTTAGCTTTGAGTCCATTTCTTTTTACTTTGATTATGGACGAGTTGACATGTCACATTCAGGATGAGTTGCCTTGGTTTATGTTATTTGTTGATGATATTGTGTTGATTGCCGAGATTAAAGATGGAGTAAATGAGAAGCTTGAGATCTGGAGACATGAGTTGGAGACTAAAGGATTTCGTATAAGTAGGGTTAAGACGAAATATATGGAGTGCACCTTTGATGGAAGCAATGGTGAAGGAATCGAGGTGAAGATTGGTGACGATAACATTAGGAAGAGAGATTCTTTTAGATATCTGGGATCTATTTTGCAACATGATGGGGAAATTGATGGAGATGTTACTAATAGAATAAATGCAGGCTGGCTAAAGTGGAGAGGTGCCTCTGTTGTTCTCTGTGATAAGAAAATTCCTTTAAAAATTAAAGGAAAATCTTACAAAGCATCCATAAGACCTGCTATGCTCTATAGATTTGAATGTTGGCTTGTGAACTATAGACATGTGTAGAGAATGACTGTAGCAGAAATGAAAATGCCAAGAGGATGTGTGGACACACACACACACACGTAAAGATCGGATTCAGAATGATGCAATCAGAAAGAAAGTTAGTGTAGCTCCGATCGAGGATAAGATGCAAGAAAACCTCTCAAGATGTTTTGGTCATTTGCAAAGAAGATCAGTGTAGAGCCATATTTATGTTACGTTATTTGTACTGTTTCCTAATTTTCTTTTCTTATGAATGTCTTATGTAATTTACCCATGGGCTACTCTCATATATAAGAACCATAGGCTACTCTCCTATATAAGAGAGCCTAGGGTTCATGGAATAAACAACTTTTTCTATTTTCTCAATATGGTATCAGAGCGGCGATCCTAGACCGGAGCTCCTGTACCGAAACCCTAACCCTAACCTCCACCTCAAACCCCTCTCGCACGCGCCGCCTCTCCTCCGCCGTTGCAGGGCTTCCCCCGTCGTCGAGGGCTCCCCACGCCTAGGACCTGCTGTCGCCAGGCTCCATCGCCGCCGCTTAGGCACCTCGTCGCCCAGGCCCCCGTGTCCTCGCCGCCTAGTCCTCAGTGGCCTATAGCCTAGGCCTCTCGCCGCCTAGGCCCCTCGCCACCTTGGCTGTCGTGGACTGCTGCGACCTGCCGCCTAGGGCCCTTCCCACCGTCTAGGACACGTCGTACCTAGGCCTCCGCCGAGCCTTCTTCCTTATGGGTTTGGTTGCTTGAGTCTACACATGCAATCGAATCCTTGTATGTCAGTGTAGACAAAAGTCTATCTACTCTACAAACCCTAGTCTTCTCTTGTCATCATGTCAGAAAGTAAGGTCGATATTCCATCCACAGACGCCTTCAGAGGTCCTGTGTCGATAGTAAAGATGGATGGGTCAAACTATAAATTGTGGGCTATGCAGTTCATGAGTATGATGATGTCTACAGGTAAGAACCACATTTTTACCGAGGAAGAGCCTGCTGAGAGGACTGGGGTTAACGCATCATGGGAGGCAGATGATGCATACAACAAGGTTTGGCTTTCAGGTACATTAGCAATAAAGGTTGCCAATAATATACTTAATCAGCCCACAACCAAGGTGATGTGGGATATTCTCGCTGCTACTTATTCACAAGCGAAGAATGAGACGAAGATTCTACAACTCCAGCATGATATATTTACGATCAAGCAGAATGGACGTCCTCTTCACTCGTTATATACATCTTTGCGTGGGATGTTTGAGAAGCTCTATAGCTTCATGCCGCTGACATCCACCCTTGAGTAGCAGGAAACCTATCAGAATGCCACCATGTTGGTGTATTTCTGGCAGCCCTTGATCCTAAGTATGAGACGGTCCGGTCTAAGATTTTGGCAGACTCTACCATTCCTCTATAGAGGAAGCCTTTCGTAGGCTCAGCCGGATCACCGTTCCATCTTCCACTACCAATCAGACCTCTTCTGCAATGGTTGCATGTCGAGGTCAAGGATGCTCTTCTCAGTTTCTTGGACGAGGACCTCGCGGAAGAGGAGGTCGTATAAGTCATCCCTGCACGTTCTGTCATCGTTCTGAACATACCTAAGATACATGCTACTCTAAGCATGGATTTCTTGCCTCTGCTCGAGTGGCTGAACAGATTGAACCCTTAGCAGCTTCTTTGGATCAACGCTTTGAGGATCTTGTAGCACGATTGAGGGGTGTAGAGCGTATTATTATTATATGTGTTATGTACTGTTTAGTATTTCTGTATTGTTCTCTAGACTACTCTGTACTTTACCCATTAGGCCTCTCCCTATATAAGAGAGGCCAGGGTTCTCTTGAATAATCAGTTGCTTATTTTCTCCCAACATGGTATCAGAGCCTAAACCCTAGGGCTTATCCCACCACCCGCCTCACCACCCGCCGCCCCTCATCCCGTCGCCGACCCTCATCCCCTCGCCGACCCTCCTCCCACCGCCACCCCTCCTCTCGCCGACTCCTTCCTCTCGCCGGCTCCCTCCTCTCTCGCCGGCCTTTCTCCTCTCGCCGGCCCCTCTCCACAGCCTGTTTCGCCTCTACGCGGTTGACAGCCCGACCCCCACGCCGTGCTCTTGCCCGGCCACCACGACGTGCTCCAGCCACTAGCCCAGACGCCGCCGCCAGTCCTGACCTAGCCGTGCCCTAGCCGTCGCCGTGCCCTAGCCGCTGCCGTACCCTAGGCGGCTATCGTTGTACCTCCTGTTGACTTGATCGTAGCCCGCTCGTTCTCCGGATCTTTGGATTTGGGTGCGTAACGTCTACATATGCACTCAAATCCTATGCAGCCTTTGTAGACACTTGTCACTCGGTCTACAAACCCTAGTTCTTCTCCGGCGGCGATATGTCAAAATCCAAAGTGGATATGCCATCCATAGGCGCGTTCAAGGGTCCCGCGCCAATAGTGAAGATGGATGGTTCAAACTATGAGCTCTGGACGATGCAGTTCATGAGCCTAATGAAGTCAAACGGTAAGAAGCACATTCTTATCGAGGATGAGCCAACAGAGAAGACAGGGATTTATGCCTCGTGGGAGGCTGATGATTCGTATGCCAAGGTTTGGCTATCAGGCACACTGTCGATGGAGATTGCCAATGATGTCCTCCATCAGCCCACTGCTAAGGCAATGTGGGATATCCTGGCTGCAACATACTCACAAGTGCGGGATAAAACTAAGATGTTACAGCTTCAACATGATATATTCACGATGAAACAGAACGACATACCACTTCACTCCTTGTACACGTCTCTGAGAGGGATGTTTGAGAAACTATACAGTACCATCCCACTCACAGCAACCCCTGAGCAGCAAAAGACGTTTCGGAATGCCGGGTGGGTGTTCTACTTGCAACCCTAGATCCTGAGTACGAGGCTGCCCGCTCTCAGATTTTGGCAGATGCAGTCATTCCTCCAATGGAGGATGTTTACCGGAGGCTCAGTCGCATATCAGTGCCTTCCAGCTCATCTACTCCACCCCCATCGGCGATGGCGGTATCGCGTGGGAGAGGTGGTCAGTCTTCTGGTCGTGGACGTGGTCGTGGAGGTGGTAGGGGTGGTCGCTTTCGTCACCCATGTTCGTACTGTCACCGCACAAGCCACTCGGAGGATACATGCTACTCTAAGCATGGGTTCCCAGCATCAGCGGGGGTAGCTGAGCATGTTTTGCCCCAGTCAGCATCCAATGCCGACAATCGTTTTGAGGAGCTCGTGACACGTCTACGTGATATTATGCCACAATCTACTGCTGATTCTCCTGTTGGACCTTCTGATGTCGCTGCCTCTGCCTCTGCCAGTTCCTCGGCTGTCGCTAGTACCTCAGGTAGTGCTACTGCATTTACCACTTGTCATGATATATCGGATTGGATTATAGATTCTGGTGCTACACATCACATCTACCGAGATCGAGAGAGACTTGAGTCCTACATGGACATTCCCCATGGCCGTTCAGTACAGATCGCAGATGGTACTCATTCTCCCCTTGTGGGATGGGAGAGGTCTTTCTATCTCCTTCTATGCGTCTACAGAATGTTTTACATGCTCCTCAGTTCTCCATGAATCTGTTGTCCATTAGTCAGATTACGAAGGATTTGGACTGTCGTGCTATATTTGACCCCTCTTCTCTTATTTTTCAGGGCATACTAACGGGCAGGGTGATTGGCTGTGGCTCTGAGCAGAATGGTCTGTATCGCTTAGTCCGGAATTCTTATGCAGGTGTCTCTTCTTATTCAGCTGGACCAGTATCTCCGTACATTTGGCATCTTCGCTTTAGTCATCTCCCGCTCCAGAAAATGCGACATCTTCTACCTCAGATCTCCCGCAATTCTTCCTTTCGCTGTGATGCGTGTCAGTTGGAAAAGCATCATAGGTCCAGCTTTCCTAGTCATCAGAGTCGGAGCAGTAGCTCCCCGTTCGAGTTGTTGCATATTGATATTTGGGGTCCAAGTCGTGTTCCCGATCATCAGGGACACAGGTTCTATCTGGTTGTAGTGGATGATTTCTCTCGTGTATCTTGGGTGTTTCTTTTAAAGAATAAATCTGAAGCAGGAGATGTGATTTAAAATTTGATTAATGAAGTGCAGAATGTTTTTTCCTCTATTGTCAAATATGTTCGTACAGATAATGCTCTGGAATTCTGCACAAGGTCTCTTTCTCAGTTTCTCTCCTCAAAGGGTATTATTCATCAAACTACTTATCCTTACATATCTCAGCAGAATGGCGTGGCAGAAAGAAAGCACCGTCACCTTCTTGACATTACACGAACCCTTCTTATCCAGAGTTGTGCTCCTATATCGTTCTGGGGGAATGCTGTCCTAACGGCTTGTTACCTAGTCAATCGTATGCCGTCTTCTGTCCTAGGTGAGAAAATTCCTACGTCTATTGTTGGAAAAGAAAAGAGCCCACCCATGTGTTTCGTACCACATGGGGGAGCGGTCACTATTGGGTCTGTCCGTGGGGCTATATAAGGAGCCCCACACCCCCTGTACTCATTGAGAACTTCAATAGAAGAAATGCCCAATTCATGGGCTTCTCTCGTGGTTTCATCCCGCTCCTACTGGAGTAGGGTTCCACGTTAAATCCCGATGTCCCCTAATGTTTTCTTTATCTTTATATTCTGATACGCTTCCGCATTCTATTTTTCTACATGGTATCAGAGCGGGTTCGTTTCTCAGGGATTTTATGTTAGTTTTATTTCGAGAGACAATTCTTGATTATCATTGAAGTTTTATTTGAGAAGATTAGTGGTTCAAGATTGATCAAAAGATCGAGAGGTTCTACAGTTTTTTTAACCCTAATCAAGTTCTAGGGTTTTCTTTATCGTCCAAGAGCTGCGGCATCTTCCAGGCAATGCCCTTGCCGCTGCCGAATCCTAGGCATTCCATTTCGGAGCCTTTGCGCAACCTCCAGGCGCTCCTTCCTCCAGGCGCATCGAAGACGCTCCTTTCTGTGGAGGAGGCAACAGGCCTCCTTCGTTCAAACCCGTGCAACTGGAGCTCGATCCCCCCTTCAACCCAACGCGAATCTCAGGCCCAGGAGCACGAGAATCTCCAGCGCACCTCGTGCGCTCGACATCGCAGGTGGCTGGCGACACCTCTTCCAGGCCGCACCTCCTATCATCGAGCAGCAACCCCTGGCGGAGTTCCAGACGAAGCGACGTCGCACCAGCCCCGCCACAGCCCCAGGCGCGCAGCCTTCCCCTCATCCACGTGCTCGCGACCCTTTTGCGCGCTCTAGCTCCCATCGAAGACCATCGCAGATGCGCGAGATCCAGCCCAGGCGACGCCATCGTTCACCAGGTGGCATCACCAGGCGATACGAAATCGCCTCATGCGGTTTCAAGCCCCCCCCCCTAACGCACCCTCTTCCCCAGGCACTGGCGGCGACGGCTATTGTTGAAGAGAAGAGAGGGTTCCCAACGGGGAACCCTAATGGGTACTTTATAAAAAAAATTGTTTAAAGCCCAAGTTCGGGCTGGGGGCTGCGAAAAAAAAAGAGAAGAAAAATTGGGAGGATGAGTTGGGCCCAAGTGGGCCACATTAAAAAAAGGGGGTTTTGGAAAAAAAAGAGAAGAGGAGTTTTCTTAAAAAAAAAGGTGCGGAAAGCCATGTGCTCTGACTATCAGGTCACACAAAAAAAAGCCGTACACATTTAAAAAAAAGAGACAAAAAAGGAAAAAAGAGAAAAGAGGCGCGTACAAGAAAAAGCCGTACGCATATGCTAACAAAAAAATCAAAAAAAGAAAAAAAAAGAAGAGTCGCGTACAAGAAAAAGTCGTACGCATAAAAAAAATGTGATTCATGTTTGCTTCTCCCAACTTGTCTATTATTTTCATTATTCTCACAAGTTTGGGAGAAAGGGGGAGTAAAAGCCATATGCATCCTACATCGTTGATTGACAGACCAAACACTCCGGATTTCACAGAATATCAAGCCATCTTCACTGTGCATCGATCTTCGTCGTGCTGTCTCTATCCTCGACATCGACTCCGCACTGGATTTGTTTTCTTCAAGGCATGACGGAGACAAAGTCCGGTGACCCGCAGGCACGACTGAGACAGAGATCCGGTGACCATGCAGGCACGACAGAGACAGTCCGGTGACCTTTCAGGCACGACAGAGATACATTTCGGTGACCTGATATACCCGTCAGCAAGCTGGTTTGTCTACCAGTTGCGGATACATACGTTTATTGTGGTGATTTTAAGTGAAGATGTAATGATGTATATTTTTCTTTATTATTGCAAGTTGCAGCTGTCCCAGCTACCAACTTGAGGGGAGTGTTGGAAAAGAAAAGAGCCCACCCATGTGTTTAGTACCACGTGGGGGAGCAGTCACTATTGGGTCTGTCCGTGGGGCTATACAAGGAGCCCCACATCCCCTGTACTCATTGAGAACTTCAATAGAAGAAATGCCCAATTCAGGGGCTTCTCCCGTGGTTTCATCCCGCTCCTACTGGAGTAGGGTTCCACGTTAAATCCCGATGTCCCCTAATATTTTCTTTATCTTTATATTCTAATACGCTTCCGCATTCTGTTTTTCTACATCTATTCTTTTTCCTGATAAGGAATTATTCTCACTTACTCCTCGTGTCTTTGGTACTGTTGCCTTTGTTCATCTTCTCACTCCAGGACTTGACAAACTCTCTCCTAGAGCGGTCAAGTGTGTCTTCGTTGGTTATTCTCGGACTCAGAAGGGCTATCGCTGTTATGACCCCATAAACAAGAAATACTTTGTCAGTGCTGATGTCACGTTCTTTGAGTCCGTTATGTATTTCTCTTCTGCAGGTGACAGGTTGGTACCATCCACTTCCAATGACGATGTCTATGTTCCTCCACCTCCTACGTGGGGTTCACCTGAGTCTACTCCTGTACCAGTTACTACGTCATCTTCACCACCACCACCTCCGCCACCTCCCATTCTACCTTTACCAAAATTCTATTCGCGTCGGTCAGGTCCTGCTCAGGCTACACGTCCGACATCCAGCGCGCCTCAGGTATGTGTTGATGACATTACTACTGACGGGTCAGATATGGTACATGTGCAGGATTCGTTACTGCAGGAGGACACGACACCATCCAGTTCAGTGGACGATGACCTAGATGTTCCTATTGCTATTCGGAAGCAAAGGAGGACATGTGCTTCTTATCCCCTTGCTTCTCAGGTGTCTTTTCATCGCCTCACAGGCGATTTCTAGAGATTTGCAGCAGCTTTGTCATCCGTGGACATACCACGGACCTATCAGGATGCTTTGAAGGTTGATGTCTGGCGTTTGGCTATGGAAGACGAGATGCAGGCCTTACAGTCTCGTGGCACATGGAGCTTGGTTACTGCTCCTTCTGATGCATCCATTGTTAGCTATAAATGGGTATTCACAGTGAAATACCACACAGATGGCAGTCTAGATCGTTACAAGGCTTGGTTGGTAGCCCGAGGCTTCACACAGACGTATGGTGTGGACTATATGGATACATTCTCTCCGATGGCTCGTTATTCTACACTTCGCATACTCCTATCTGTTGCAGTGGTACGTGACTGGACTATATCTCTAATTGATGTCAAGAATGCTTTCTTGTATGGAGATCTGCAGGAGGAAGTCTACATGCAGCAACCACCAGGGTTTACTGCTGAGGGGGAGAACCATAAGGTGTGTAGACTTCACAAGGCAATTTATGGCCTTAAACAGAGCCCAAGGGCGTGGTTCCAGAAACTTTCTCATTTGATTGAAAGACAGGGGTTCAAGAGATCGAATGCAGACCACTCACTGTTTGTTCAAAAGTCCTCTACAGGTACGGTTGTCATCATGGTCTATGTTGATGATATTCTGGTTACAGGAGATGATGTTCAGGGAATAGAGAGGACAAAAGCGTTCCTAGGCCATCAGTTTGTCACGAAGGACCTTGGAACCCTAAGATACTTTCTGGGGCTGGAGTTTGCGAGGAATGCACAGGGTCTAGTGATGACCCAAAGGAAGTACGTTACAGATTTCTTGACCGAAACAGGCATGGCTGGATGCAGACCATCGAGTACTCCCATGGATCCGAGCATGAAGCTGTACGATGATGACACTGCGGAAGTAGACAAGAGGAGATATAGAGAAATGGTGGGTAAGCTCTTTTATATTACCATAACTCGACCTGATATTGTCTTTGCAGTAAACCGAGTGAGTCAATTTATGGAGCAGCCAAGGCAAGTTCATATGGACGCCATATACATGATACTGAGGTATCTAAAGTCTTCTCCAGGTTCAGGGTTGCTATTCTGAAAGGGCACAGATCTATCTATTTCAGCATGTGCAGATGCCGATTATGCAGGTTGCCCTAAGGATAGAAAGTCAACCTCAGGATTTGCCATTTTTGTTGGGAGCTCTTTGGTCTCTTGGAAAAGCAGGAAGCAAACAGTTGTGGCAAGGTCCAGTGCTGAATCTGAATATAGGGCCATGATGCAAGCAAGCACGGGAATGATGTGGGTTCGATCTGTGCTAGAGGATCTACATGTAGCCGTACCTGACCTATGCAACTTCTGTGTGACAATCTGGCAGCATTGTTTATTGCTAACAATCTAGCATTCCATGAGAGAACAAAGCATATTGAAGTTGACTGCCACTACACTAGAGACTTGATCCAGAGAGGCTTGATTTCTACATCTCATGTGAGCTCAGGGGATCAGACTGCTGATATATTACCAAGCCGCTGCTCAGAGGACCTTTCCAGAAATGCTCTTCCAAGCTGAGCATGATAGATATCCATGCTCCACCTTGAGGGGGAGTGTAGAGCGTATTATTATTATGTGTTATGTACTGTTTAGTATTTCCGAATTGTTCTCTGGACTACTTTGTACTTTACCCATTAGGTCTCTCCCTATATAAGAGAGGCCAGGGTTCTCTTGAATAATCAGTTGCTTATTTTCTCCCAACAAGGGGCATTATACCTCCTTCCGATTCTGTGACACCTTCGTCGGCCCCTGCGAGTTATTCAGATGTAGCTGCTTCAACCTCCTCTAGTACCTCAGGCAGTACTTATGCACTCACTAGCAGCAGTAGACCTGATACTATAGAATGGATTATGGACTCCGGTGCCACACAGGGATCAACTTACAGCCTACAGACAGGTTCCTCCAGGACGAACTGTGGTTATTGCAGATGGGACTTATTCCCCAATTACTGAACAAGGGGAGATTAGTTTGACACCCTCTATGTGTCTAAAGAATGTGTTACATGCACCTGACTTCTCTTTGAATTTGTTGTCCATTAATCAGATTACGAAGAATTTACATTGTCGAGCCATTTTTGACCCATCTTCTCTTGTTTTTCAGGACATCCTTACGGGTAAGTTGATTGGGTGTGGCCGTGAGCTGGACGGTCTCTATCGCCTAGTTTGAACTCCCTATACCGGAATCTCCTCCCTATCTGCTGGACATGCCTCACCATTTACGTGGCACCAACGCTTTGATCATCTCCTACTGCAGAAAATGTGTCGTGTTCTGCCTCATATCTCGCCTCACACGTCCATTCAATGTGAGGCATGTCAGTTGAAAGCATCATCGCTCTGCCTTTCCCAGTCGTAAGAGTCGGAGCAGTAGCTCCCTTTTTTAGTTGTTTCATATTAGACATTTGGGGTCCCAGTCGTGTTCCTGATCACCAGGGGTACATGTTTTATCTAATCGTTGTTGATGATTTCTCTCGTCTGTCTTGGGTCTTTTTATTAAGAATAATTCCGAAGCTGGAGATGTTATCAAAAATTTCTTGAAGTAGACCAACAGGAGTTGCTTGTCTCCTCTTTCACTAGGGAGGAGGTGCGTAGAGTGGTCTTTGACCTCAATGCGGAGCGGTGCCCATGGCCTGACGGCCTTTTGATTTTCTTTTACATAGATTTCTGGGAGGTTGTTGATGATGATGTGATCGAAGAATTTAAAGGAGTGTGTCGTGGCCTAGAAAAATTCAACAGATCTTTATTGTTTACTCCTGAAGAAAGTGGGGACAGAACATGTGGAGGACTTTAGACCCATTGCTTTATCCAATGCAACCTACCTCATCAAATGTGTTGGCCAACTAATGGCTTTTCTGCTTCTATGAAAATTCTGAGGACTGATAATGCCTTGGAATTTTGTACTAATAATCTCTCCACTTATTTTTCAACCAAGGGAATTATTTATCAAACATCATGTGCCTATACTTCTCAACAAAATGGTATTGTAGAAAGGAAACATCGTCATTTGCTTGATGTCACTAGGACACTTCTCATTTAGAGTCGTGCTCCTCATTCTTTTTGGGGCGATGCTATTCTAACGACATGTTATCTCATTAATTGCATGCCATCGTCAGTCTTGGATAAGAAGATTCCTTTCTCTCTAACCTTCCTTGAAAAGGAATTGTTCTCACTTACTCTTCGTGTGTTTGGCTCTATCGCCTTCGTCCACAAGTTGTCTCCATGCATTGACATGCTCTCTCCTAGAGCTGTCAAGTATGTCTTTGTTGGATACTCCAGGACACAGAAAGGGTACATGTTTTATTATTCGATGCACATGCAGTATTACGTTAGTACCGACGTCACCTTTTTCGAGTCCGTCATGTACTTCTCTCCTACAAGTGATCGGTTGATATCTTTAGACACTGATGAAGCCATATACATTCCACCACCACCATCCCTTCCATCACCTCTATCACAACCATCTCCTTCACCACCACCACCACCACTATCTATGCCACCTCCACTTCCTATTATAGTCCATGTTCCACCATTGCCACAACACTATACTCACAACCCTGCTTCTGCTCATGGTCAACGCTCATCTCTAGCACACATGAGGTATGTCCTGAGAATACAGATTCTAATGATGGGTCTAATGGTTTACCTAAGATGGATTCTTTATAATCCATAATAATTAACTCACATTTAATCATCTTGGATTTCTATTCTCATGTACCCAAATAATACAAATCATATTCACATTATTCACGTCTTTGATAATTAAATCACATTTAATTATCTAAGATAACTCTATTTATAATATGAATCAAATTCATATTATTCATGATAATTAAATCACATTTAATTATCAATTTTCTTAATGCTCGGATACATGTATCAACAATGAAATTATCCCGAACTTTTCAAGGATAATGCGCTTTCTCCGCGGATACTTGGAGATAAGGACAGGGCGATTGTATTGTTCCACGTATAGTGACTTGGATATTGAGATCACATCTCAAATACATATCTTGCGGACCTCTCATAGATGGTTGATTAAATGATAAATCAAGATCGCAAATCTGATCTTCTCATTACGTCTGAATCACATTCAAATCAATGTTCAATATTTGGACCAAGATCAGATTACTTCTCTACTGAGAGGAGTCACTAAAATCCAGACCCGTTTTATCACTCCATAGGAATGTAAACGTCATGGTCATACAATCGTTTATGATCACATCACCCTCAGGTATTCCCAATACCTGTACATCCTGCATACTGGAAGACTCAGAATAAACCCGAAGTATTAGATCAATTTTACACTGTTTACTTCATGGTTAACATTTCTCATTTGATCATTGTGAGTCGGTATCGATCATATACTTTCCAAAAGCATATATCATGCCTAGGTCTTGATCATATACTTTCCAAAAGTATTTATCAAACCCACAAATTCAGTCAAGCTTCCAAAGCGAGATGACCGCACACAGAATTTGATTCTTCCAAATATCTTATGAGTGAGCTCATGTCTTCCGGTTCAGTAATGAACCTGTATGATCCCTTTGAGAGATCGTATTACTCATATGCCCTTATATGCACGCCAAAACGTCGATGTATAGACCTTGGTTAGGTCATCAACCTATTAATATGCTAAGTGTACATACTTAGACATATAACAACACATCTGTCTCCGGTCAGAGGATGCGTGCCTATATTTGACAGCTTGCGACATAGGACTTTGGCTATCTCGATCTCGTTAAGTCAACTCTTTGACCTAACTAATCTAACACCTTCGAATCTCTATTCCTATGCAGAGGACCTGCATCAAGTGGTCGATCAGATATCAGCCTTCAGAGAAATGATTGACATCTCCTTCTCAGGCTGGAGAACCTCTCTTATCAATCGTTTGACGGTGCTCGATGAGTCCTCAATCTAACTCTTTATATATTCATCCAAGCACCAACCTCTATGATTCAATAATTCAATCAACAGTTGTATGATCATTAAGATGGCCATAGTACATAACCCTAATTGTACTAAGGGACCTATTATGCAAATTAGTTAATCTTCATTTCGAAGTAGGGAATGATATCCGCAATAACATTAATTGCATAATGGCTCGTCGTGGGCTCGCATGTCCAACTATCTCCCACTAGCCTAAAGAGCCATTAATGGGCCAATCTTTAAACCCTCACTCATGTGACAATCATAGGCTATTTAGAAATATAGCCAGGTAAGCTGATTACTCACTCTGTTCCCAAGAGACTACGCCAAGTCCTTTTACGGTACTTGCGTATCCCCTAGTAACAGCGCTCGCATTCAATGCGAATATTGCATCATATGTAACCAATACTCAATTTTGTCAGTTATAGTGTTCTTGATACTACAACTTAATAATTATTATAACCAGTATTACCATAATCCTTATTACAATACCCTTATTCCTCGAAGATCTCTATCTCCAAAGGTATCTGCAGTTAAGACCATTTAGATCACTATCTTAAGTTTTAAGTTTTTGAAGATAAGACTTAGAGATAACTATCTCTAAAGGCTTGTCATCTTTTGAAGATATTGTTATTACTACAACTAAGTATTTTATCTCTATAGTAGAATTAGTAACAGTTTACTATGCATGCCAGACATCTGGCTTTTGTACACATCTAGTATATACTCGGCTTCTCGTAACTGATGCACAAGGACAAGCAGTTCTAGCATTCACTCCCTCAACTCCTTGAGGTGCTATCCCTTTAGATAGGTCAGTACCATATCTTAAGTCTTCCTTGGAGTTTTCCAGAAAATAGAATACGTCCAACGTGTACCACTAATGTAACAGTCCCAATACCCTCTTCTCTTTGCTTCTGAACACCTTCAGGGCTCAGATCCAAGAGGTATCCTTGAGATCATATCTCAAGATATGGAATAGCTAGATTATAAAACACTTATTATCCTTATATCATTCTAAATGACCAGGTTATCATCTACATTTAACACGATAAACACAATGGCACTCCCACTAAGCTTCACATGGCTCATCAAGATTCTATCTGAAATCATAACATTTATAATTTCATCAAATTTGATGTTCCAACTATAAGAACCTTATTTGAATCCATGGATGGAGTTTCTAAAGCTTGCACACCTTGCTTTCCTCAACTATGAAGCCCTTAGGCTACTTCATGTGAATATCCTCAAAGTTTCCATCTTGAAGATGACAAAGTCAAGTTGTGTAGCTATAGTTAGCAATATTCTGATGAGTTTAAGCAAGATCACTGAAGAGCAAGTCTCATCGCAAGCGATGTCTTCTCTTCGGTGTGTATCTTGTGGATACAAGTCGTGCTGTGAAGGTCTTTACTTTTTCATCAGATTCCCTCTTTCTCTTAAAGATCCATGTACACCTTTCTAGGTCTTACCCATGTAGGTAGATCCTCGAGGGTCCATATACAACACTTGTATATGAAGTTTACTTTAGACTTTCATTGCGAAAATCCATCTTTCCATGTCATGATCCTCAGGAGCTTCATCACATGAAGTCCGATCATTTTCAGACTTAACTGAAACATGGAATACATCCCCAAACTCATTTGAAGAGGTATCAGTGTTTCATCTTTAATTGTCCTTTTAGTTTCCTATTCAGGTACCTCGTTATCTTCTCAAGATTAAACGGGTTCCTTCACTTCATTTTCATCTTGATTCTCAAATAAGTCATCCTCTAAGAATCGCATTCTCATAGATGAGATCTTTTAAGAATCTCAAGATCATAAAGTATGTATCCAATACCATTCTTTATTTTCCTAATGAAGTAGCTCTCTCTAGTGCTAGATTCCAGCTTACTAGCATGGAACCTTATTAAGGATATATTTTAGTCTCTACTACATATATACTTTGGAAACTAGGAGATAATTATGCTAAGATTAATCATTGATCAAATCATGTCACACATGATAAATTGTATCTCTCTACAACTCTATTAAGTTTAGGTGAATTAGGAGGAGTGAGATAGGAATGATATTCCTTTCTCCGTAAGGTATTCCTTGAATTCATCTAACAGGTATAGGCTACCTAGATTAGATCAAATTCATTTCATCTTCCTTCAAACTTTTGGTTCTAAATCAAAAAGTGAAATCTTTGAACATTTCAAAGGCTTCTAAGGTAAAGAGAAGAAATCTCATATCATACATAATCACCAGTAGATATTACATATCCATAATGTTTATTATGATATAGATGATCCACATATATCAATATGTATGAGATCATAAATACCTTGACATTTTACACCATTCCCAAAGAAGGGTGTATTGGACATTTTACTTTTGAATACAATATTCACAAGTATGTAAGTTTCGAACCTTTAGACAATCTAAAGTTCAATATCTTACAAGTCTATTGATCAAATCAATAGACAAATGTCCAAGGCTTGATGCCAAATCATTGTCAAATGATCTTCATCCTCTTATTGATCTTTAAGGGTTTAATTTTCAATATTAGAAATATTAATGAACCATTCATTAATTTTTCTAATTTAGTAGAGTCCCCTAGATGTCATGTCAGATTACTATCTGAAATATATCCATCATAACTCCTTATGATAGGTCTTTTCCAGAAGTCATGTTTATTTCCAACATTTAGAAATAAACAATGAGTGTATTCTAACATCTAGGTCATAGAGACATTATCTAAGACTAAGGGCTCTCCCACTGAATATATGAAGTATGTCTAACCAATAGAGATTGTTGCAACAATTGCATCAATATCCATGTAGATGACTATTAACCTGAAGATCAAATTCCGGTCTTCTAATATATATGCAACCAATTGCATGTGCTATTAGAAGAATGAGATACAATTATTAGACTTCGATCTTATCAAATAAGAAAGTCAATTTCAATGTGTAGATTATTCTAATGCACTATTCGAGTCTTTCTCTAAGGATTTTAGATAGTCTTTATGGTCACACCATCAACACATCAACTTGTTGCAGTATTGGCATTCATCCAACTCTTTAGATGTCATATGAAAGTAACAGAAGTACAGTCAACTCTTTGACTTTCCTTCTAACTTGGGTCCAACCCGTGCTTCCAATGCGCTCTCTTCATCTATAAACAACCATTGTTTAAGACAAAGGATCTCTTATGTTAAATTTCAAAAAATTTCAATATAAAAGTATTTCAACATTTATACATGCTTCATTCAATTCATACAATATGAATATTATGAAGCTTCATGAATGACTTGAGTACAGACAGTAGAGTGATGACACTCATCATATCTATATGCATCTTAACTCTTAAAACATTGGTTCATGTAGGTATTCAAACATTTTGAATACATCATCTCTTATAGAGCCATCATTCCGCATGATGCAGTGAACCATGTCATTCATAATTAAATATCGAGAGCACATATGTATGCCAAAACATCTTCTTAGATTTTATAAGGATTAATTGATAATTACGATCATCATCGACATGTCACTTCCAAAGTACATTCGATTAGAGATCAGGACTATAGAGACATACAAACCCTAGGGATGTAGATCTGTTGTCTATTTAATTGCCATTCCTCATTATTATGAGGAAACTTGCATATTGCAAACACATACATTATGTGTTCAAGTGCAAGTACAATATCTTGATCATGGATTCAATCAATGATATTTTACTGATTATTATTGAGTATAGTATTGAATGAGATTAAAGAAGGATTATTTGAAATAAGAAATTTTGCATAAATATATATAAATATATATTTTACTTTGATTTAGGATTTTTATATCAAAGTTGTCTTGTCTTGTCAACACTGAAAGTTCATTTCCTTAATCACTTTCAATGTAAGAGATATACTTACCATTATATCTCAGCAATATCCGGGATCTCCTTCCTTATCTTGATCACATTCCAATAATATGAGAACCTGTAAATCGGATAAAAAGAAGTGGGAATACATTCCACCTTGCAAGTCCAACTTGCATTCGCAAGTCGATCTTTAACACCCGATCCTACCACCCCTAAGATGATGTTGCCCGCCATTAATTGAACCAACCGTCAACAGGAATAGCACTCGCTATGCGCAATCCAATATCGTCCCAATAATATAAGGACCCGATATTGGGGTCACTATCCATACGACCTTACTCTTTTGAGAAGCAATGAGCCCGATCCAGATGTACTTGCATACACGAGCTGTCACTTCGGATAGACGTCTCCTACATACAATCCCTGGCAACGGAACCCTTCGCCTTGACGGGAGACCATGGATGTCACCTATGTGATCCTCCATATCATGTTCAAATTTTAATTAATCATTATGAATCATATTCATTACAATTAATTCTTCCAAGGGAAGTTCAAATCTATTCATAATAGAGTGTTTCAATAGGATATAATCAATTTAATCACATTAAATCAATTATCAATCCAATTCAATCAACAAACTTGATTGTTACTTGAATGAATGGTATAATCTCAAAGTATTTATTATTTGAATTTTAATAATTAGAAAAAAATACACCGTGATCTCTCCTGCATTATCGAGTCCTTACCCGCTGTCATGGCTAGTACCGACGGGAGTGGGACAGACCGCATACGGTGCAATCTGCTATCCCAACTCTCCTCGACTAGACACCATATCCACCTTAGGAAAGGATACTGCCAAATTGATCATTGTGTACTTAAGATGATAATTGGTTTTTCAATCGAAGTTATACCACATAATAATAATCAAAACATTTTTTATTAATATTAGACGGAGATTTGCTAAACAAATCCCCAATTCTATTCAAGCAAATTTGTTTGTTGATTGTGTAACCAATTGTGATCTAGATCATAACTAATCAATTATTGGTTAAGGCAATGCCATTTAAGGAACTAATTATCATCAAATATTTCACAAATATTTATCCATAATTATTTCAGGAAATTAAACTATTTAATTTCACTAATTGATTAAATGACAATCACAAGGTTCTTAATTAAGAAAATAATTTACAACAGTGACCTCACTTACTAAAATTAGCATATCTCAATCAATTTAAATTCAAATCATGCAAAATAAGTTTCCAAAGTTTGCTAATTTGATTTAAAACAAAACCTAAATGATTTGTACGCATTTCTAGGAGTTTCAAATCATTAATTAACTCTTTAATTACGTCATGATTCGCAGTCCCCTAAACAATGGATACATGTTCACTAAAATGATCGTAACTTGAGCAAACGGATTCGAAATCATGTAAACTCAGATCACACGATTTCCTTATTTAACGAGGAATATAATCCAAGTTTTATTTTCATGTTTAAACATTAGTCGAAATTATTCACTAAACAGAGATGCGAAAATGAAATGCGAGAAAACTTTCACAAACCCTAACGAATCCAAGTCCTCATAGGTTTATGGATCGCATCCAAAACAATATGAATCGAATTCATATTATTCACGATAATTAAATCACATTTAATTATCAATTTTCTTAATGCTCAGATACATATATCAACAATGAAATTATCCTCAACTCTTCAAGGATAATGTGCTTTCTCCGCAGATACTTAGTGATAACAACAGGGCGATTGTATTGTTCCACGTATAGTGACTTGGATATTGAGATCACATCTCAAATCCAGATCTTGCGGACATCTCATAGAAGGTTGATTAAATCAAGACCACAAATCTAATCTTCTCATTGCATCTGAATCACATTCATATCAATGTCCAATATTTGGACCAAGATCAGATGACTTCTCTACTGAGAGGAGACTAAAATCCAGACCCGTTTCATCACTCTTTAGGAATGGAAGCATCATGGTTATACAATCGTTTATGATCACATCACCCTCAGGTATTCCCAGTACCTGTACATCCTGCATACTGGAAGACCCAGAATAAATTCTTAGTATTAGATCAATTTTACACTGTCCACTTCATGATTTTATCATTAAGTTTCTCATTTGATAATTGAGAGTCGGTATCGATCATATACTTTCCAAAAACATATATCATACCTAGGTCTTGATCATATACTTTCCAAAAGTATATATCAAACCCACAAATTCAATCAAGCTTCCAAAGCGAGACGACCGTGCACGGAATTTGATTCTTCCCAATATCTTATGAGTGAACTCATGTCTTCCGATTCAGTAATGAACCTGTATGATACCTTTGAGAGATCATATTACTCATATGCCTTTATATGCACACCATCGCGTTGGTGTATAGACTTTGGTTAGGTCATCAACCTATTGGTCTGCCAAATGTACATACTCAGACATATAGCAACACATCTGTCTCCGGTCAGAGGATGCGTGCCTATATCGTGACAACATACGACATAGAACTTTAGTTATCTCGATCTCGTTAAGTCAACTCTTTGATCTAACTAATCTAACACCTTCGAATCTCTATTCCTATGTAGAGGACCTGCATCAAGAGGTCGGTCAGATATCAGCCTTCAGAGAAAGGATTGCCATCTCCTTCTAAGGATGGAGATCCTCTCTTAACAATCATTTGACGGTGCTCGATGAGTCCTTAATCTAACTCTTTAGATATTCATCCAAGCACCGGCCTTTATGACGCAATAATTGAATCAACAGTCGTATGATCATTAAGATGGTCATGGTAAATAACTCTAATTGCACTAAGAGACCTATTATGCAAATTAGTTAATCTTCATTTCAGATCAGGTAATGATATCCCCAATAACATTTATTACATAATGGCTTGCTGTGGGCTCGCATGTCCAACAATTTACCCATGGCTACTCTCTTATATAAGAGAGCCTAGGGTTCATGGAATAAACAGCTTTTTCTATTTTCCCAATAATCACATGATGCACCAGTTAAGATATGCAAGTGTTGGGATGTTGAGCCTGCTAAGAGAGGGTGAGGACGGCCCAAGAAGTGTTGGAAGAGACTATACGAAGGGATCTTAGTTTTCTGGATATAAGCTTGAGATTGATCCAAGATAGATCTGAATGGAGGCGAAGAATTCATGTAGCCGACCCTACTTAATTGTGGGGAAAGGCTTCGTTGTTGTTGTATCTTTTCATGTTAAACCTTGCATAGTTGCATATTTCTATATATAGCCATGCAAAAAAGAAAAGAACGCCTGAAACAAAAGAAGCTCAATGATCTTGTATACATCATGTTCAATTTATCATACATCTACACATACTAGTTCTATTACACTTAAATTTGAGTTTGAATTGTAATAAATATTTTATATTAGTTCAAGTTTGCAACTTAATGTTGTTATTTGGTTGTATGAGTTGTAAACCTTAGAACACATATATGAAGAAGAAATGTTGAAAAATAAAACGTGAAGTAAAATAATTATTACATTCTATTGTGAATAGCCAAATAGAATTAGAACCGTTAGTTAAAAAAATCACCGGGGCGCTGCCCCCACACCCCTACAGGGGGGAGCGCACCTGCTCCTCCTTAGACCCCCCACATGCTCGCTGACCAGTCAACGAGACCCCCGTCTTGTTGGGGTATGATATGGCAGGAGGGCATGCATATGATGGTTCTCCAACTACGTCTAAAAAGACAAATGGTTGGGATTAAATGCATATTATTATTTTTTACTTCGAACTCTAAAAATTATTGTTTCTATTGTATTTTAGTATTAAGTATAGACTTTGGTTCAATACTCATATAGAATCATTGAAGTTGGAGTTGGAACTTGATATTCCATTTTATATCAGCTTAGTACTAGTTTTTTTAAACTTCAATGCCTTCGTCGCTTATGTATTATATCTTTTACTAGTTTTGAGTTATTCTTGAATGTGTTTTTGGCAAATCTTAATTTTATTATATACTTTTTTCAATGTATTTTGCTTTTATTTTATTTTTTCCTAAAATGTAGGCTTACGCCTCGAACGTCTCGAGGCTTATGCCTCGTCTCAATTTCAAAGAAAATGCCTCAGACTGCCTCGCTCTTTTTTAAATCTTGGTCACATGATGTACTCAAAGCCTCTTCATAGGACAAAGCGTCCACCTCAGATAAACTGAAAGGAATCAAGGTAGACTTTAGTAAGTACAATTGCCATTCCCAGGGTTTCAGTCTTACCTCCTTTGCTAAAAAGATTATATCATTATCATACTGCAATAAGTGGATAAACATGTCACATAGAGAGTAGCCTACAGTGTTGCCATGTATTGTTGCTTGGTCAACCATACAAGCAAACACATCATCAGTAATAACAAAAATATGGCGTGCCAAAGGACGACTCTGTCGGACTCCACACTAAGGCCGGAAGAAACCTCCTTTTGGTCGATTGTTCATGAGTACGAAGTAGGAGGTTGTTGTCACACATCTGTTCATCCAAGAGAAGCAGAGGTCAGGAAACCTCGTTTCGCCATGGGAGACCAAAGAAAGCGCTAGTCCATTGTATCGTACGCTTTAGAGAAGTCCACATTTCATAGGAGACTACTGATATGTCTTCTTTTCCTATATGTTATAATCTTTGTTGTGATCGCCGAACTGTCATTGATCTGCCTCCCAGGGATGAAAGCAGATTGAATCGGAGAGATAATCTTACCCATAATGACATTCAATATGTTTGCCAAGACTTTAGCCATGATCAAGTAAATGGCATTAGAGAACATTATAGGGCGGAAATCCTCCACTCTCTCAGACACCTTCTCCGAGAGGAGGAGGAAAAATGCATTATTTGACCTGTCAAAGCCGAAGGTGCCCCTCATAAACTCCTCGATCACATCCTTCACCTCCTCACCCACCATCTCCCAAAACTCCCGAAAGAAGAAAACTGGAAAGCCATCTGGACCAGGAGCTCCATTAATGTTCAACCCCTAAACAACGGCCTTCACCTCCTCAAACGTGGTTCCTTGCATCAGATGGTTAGAGAGATGATCGGCTAAAGGTCTAACATCATCTCTACGAAAGAAAGCATGAAAGTAATATGCAAGAGCTCTTCCCATTGCTCGATTACCTTCAATCCATATATCGTCAATCAACACATTGATCAGGTTTATGCTTCCTATTTCCACAAGCAATTGTGTGAAATAATTTTGTATTCGCATCACCCTTCTTGATCCAAATCTTCCTAGATTTCATCCACCACTCAATAAACTAATTTTGTCATCCTCTGCAATGGTTTTATGCCAGGCCGCCCTCTCCTGTAGCGCGAGCATGGTTAGGTCCATGGCATTGTCATTAGTGTCCTACCTCATCATTTCAGATTCTGCTGCAGTGCGGTGCCCCCCTCTCTGCGCCCGTACTTTCTTCTTGTAAGAGCAAAGTCCACCACATAAGGAAGATAATTTAGCGGCCATACATGAGGCCGTAGAGCCCGAGCACTCTGTAGTTGGCTAGTGTTTGTTCACCATTTCCTTGAAGTTATCTTCCAGCATCTAGGACCTCTCAAACTGGAAAAGGATCGAGGAACAACGCTCACACCGAAGCCTATATCAAAGGGGTATGATTTGAGCGAGATCTAGAGATGCAGGCAAATAATCCATGCAGCCCAAGAAGTGTCGGAATGAGACTATCCGAAGTGATTTTAGTTATTTGGATCTAAGCCCGAGAATGACCCAAGATACATCTGAATGGAGGCAAAGAATGTAGCCGATCCTACTTTATGTGGGAAAACGCTTTGTTATTGGTTTGTCATTGTTGGATACATAGTAATTATTCTATATAGAAAATTAGTATGTTAGCATTTGCCTCTATGTTTATCCCATTTTGGTTTTTTCTGTGTATGCCTGATGCCACAGCTGTACCTTTTTACGCCAGGATCTCATTATATATAAGAGATCCTGTCCCCCGATATCTCATTCATCACCCCTTCCGCAATATTGACCGTCTCCTTTTCATGTGTAGTGGCGTGAAGGTGGCCTGGCAAAAGGTTCGGGTTGGGTGGCTGAACATCTGTAACCACTAGCAGTTCTGCAGGACTTTTGGAAAACCAAAGTATCAATATAAGATCAGAGCGGATTAGAACTTCTGCATTGTGCTGGGCCATTTGTATGGATGGAAACGCTCTGGTTTTTAAGAGAGAGAGGCACTATATGGAGAATGTGCTTACTCGTTATTAACATCTCTGTAATTCTTGGATGAAACACTTGGAATTACTTACGTGTAAAAAATCCACTCTTCAGGGGATAACCTACCAAGGATAGTCCTCTTTCCTTTAAAAATAACATGATTATCTTTATATTTATTAATCTAAACTAGATTCACGTTTTTGAAAAAAAAATAAATTTAAAAATAAGTGCCTTTATGTCTGAAACAAAGAACAGAGGTGAATGTGGCTTCTGACATCAAATATCAAACTAAGGCTGACATGTTTTATTCTCTGAAGGCCATGATTGTTATAAACTGCCTTTTTTTGTACTGATATGTTGCTGTCAGGGTTATGTAGGGGTAAGGAATCTCATTGTTTTTAATCCTACGGTCAAATTACTAACGAATTATTTGAATGCCAACTTTATCTTCTTCTCCTTGTATGTATTTACATTCCTGACGAGACTAAGTTACTGGATACTGCTGGATTTGCACGTTTCTTGGACCAGATTTCTGGATTTTTGAAGGCGAAGATGATTTGAAAATCTTATTAGAGTTTTAATATACGGATATAAGCCATTCGTTTCTTGTCCTGGAACTTCTGTGACCAAATATTAGTTTATTAAAACTTGTGGAGGACGTTTGTTGTTTCATTAAAATGGATTTATGTTCTCAAACTTTTCAACTTGTTAGCATCTTTGTTTGTATTTTGCTTTCCTGCAAAAGTAGATCTTTATCTTACTGACTGACTTGGAAAATTCATGAATTCTCGACGTTGTCCTAATAACAAATCCGTGTACGATCCATGTTCTCTATGCTGTATCAATTCAATATCCATTCATTATTTTCTGCTGTATGCATCCTTAGGGGGATCGATTGGAACACTTGTAGTATTGAATATCACATGGCAACATGTCTTGCGGAAAACTTTTTCTAAGGTTTTGATATCAATGGGCTCAATTGGTCTATCTTCAATTACCTGTATGTTAGCTGTCGTCAATTTATTTTCAGTTACATGTCACCCCTGTGTATTCACATTTGCTCAGGTGTGTTCATATATTTCCCTCATTTACACGAATATCAGATCTTAGTTGATGTTGGCGTGAAGTCTGCTGAACTAAAACGGCTAATATTAAAATTTATTAATAATGCGTCTGGCTTGTTTGCTTTATTTGGAACCTTCAGCCGACTGTATCATTGCAGGTGACGAAAGAAGGCATGTACTTGGGAGATATGGTGCTTGGTGAGGGAAGTGTTGAAGTGGTTGGTGAGTGAGGGAGAAGGAAGGAAAGGAAAGGGAAAAGGAATTTGACAGGATGCTCAAGGTAAAGTTTTATTTCTTTAGTCCATACCATCTACTTCAACGGAAAACTGGTGGAAACTGAGAAATGGCACATACCATCTAGATGGGGCAAGTTTAATGTGGGGCATTTGTGTAAACATGGAAAATATGTGTATATGTAATTGTGATTTGTGAAAAAAAGTCAACTTTTTTTTGTAAATAATATTATATTCAATCAGCATGAATGGTGCATCAGAGATGTTGAGGTTTGGTACGTGCACACTCATTTTCCTTGAGGAAAATGTTTTCCCTGTGTCGAACACGATATTTGTTGATGGGAATAAGCGAGATAGATTATTGTCAAACCGTAGAGCTCTCTTATATAGGAGAAAAGCTCTATGGGTAATTTACATAAACGGACAATTAAAATGACTAAATAGAATAATTATTCTAACACTCCCCCTCAAGCTAGAGTATATATATATATCTATCATGCTCAGCTTGGAATGACAGAGATGAAATGGACCCCTAGCAAGGGCCTTAGTGAACATATCTGCAATCTGCTCTCCTGATGGTACATAAGAAGTCGAAATAAGCCCTTTTTGAATCAAGTCCCGTGTATAATGACAATCTACTTCAATGTGCTTTGTCCTTTCATGGAAGGTTGGATTATTGGCTATAAACAAGGCTGCCTGATTATCACATTTAAGATGCATAGGAAGAGGTACATCAAGAGTTAAATCAGTCAAAACAGATTTAACCCACATCATCTCAGCACTCCCTTGGGCCATTGCCCTATATTCTAACTCTGCACTGGATCGAGCCACGACAGTTTGTTTCTTACTCTTCCAAGCCACCGGTGAGCTACCAACAAATACAATAAAGCCTGAAGTAGACTTTCTATCATTAGGGCACCCAGCATAGTCTGCATCAGCACAACCTGTAACGGATATAGAGGTATCTCTTCTAAACAGAAGACCAGCACCTGGAGATGACTTCAGATATCTCAAGATCATAAAAACAGCATTCATGTGAGCCTGCCTGGGCTGCTCCATGAATTGACTTACCCTACTAACCGCAAAGGCTATATCAGGTCGGGTAATAGTAACATATAACAACTTCCCCACTAGCTCTCTATATCGTCTCTGGTCTACTTCCTCAGAGTCATCCTCATAAAGTTTAACATTAGGATCCATAGGAGTAGTAGCTGGTCTACATCCTGCCATACCTGTCTCGGATAACATGTCAGTAACATACTTTCTTTGTGTCATTACCATGCCTTGCCTATTTCGAGAAAACTCCAATCCCAAAAAGTAACGAAGTGTACCCAGATCCTTCGTAACAAACTGCTCGCTAAGAAACTCCTTGGCTGCTTGAATGACCTGCTCATTACTGTCAGTGACAACAATATCATCAACATACACTAAGATGATCACACTACCTCGCTGGTCTCTCTTTACAAAGAGAGTATGATCTGTTGTAGATCTGACGAAGCCTTTTCGTTCAATCAACTCCGAGAGCTTCTGAAACCACGCCCGTAGACTCTGCTTCAGGCCATATATGGCCTTATGTAGGCGACACACCATACTTGACTCCCCCTCAGCAACAAACCCTGGTGGCTGCTGCATATAGACTTCTTCTTGCAAGTCACCATACAAGAAAGCGTTCTTGACATCCAACTGAAATAGGGGCCAGTCACGGACAACAACAACTGCAACAAGAATCCGCAAGGTAGAATGACGTGCTACTGGAGAGAACGTCTCCTGATAGTCCACCCCATATGTTTGGGTGAACCCACGAGCAACCAACCTGGCTTTATATCTATCAACCGTACCATCAGCCCGATGCTTAATAGTAAAGACCCATTTGCTGCCCACTATTGACGCACCTAGTGGAGGGTGCACAACACTCCACGTAACACGCGACTGTAATGCCGCCATCTCTTCCTCCATAGCTAAACGCCACTGACTGCTTTGGAGTACCTCTTGATATGACCGGGGGATCTCCACTGCCGATAACCCAACAACAAATCGGCGAAAGTCGGGGGATAAATGCTCTAAGGAAGCCGGAGATGCAAAGTCCATCCCATATTTGGGATTCATCGTCCGCGCACGCTTCTGCCTTCGATAGGCAATAGGGATATCGAGGTCATCAATTGGAGGAGTAGAAGAACCATTTGTACCCTGTACATCCATCTGCGCATGCAAATCACCCGTACCATCAGAAGAACTCAAATGATCAGTACATACCTCGGGCGTACTGGATGATGGAGGAGGCACATGAGCAGAGGGCCGACGCTGATAGACCTGAGGATAAAAAATAGTAGCTGGTGGTGGCAGTGGTGGTGGAGTAACGCACTGAACATATGGAGGAGGAGGAGGCACATAGATGTCGTCCCCTTCCTCTGAGTAAGTGAGTCTGTCACGTGTAGGAGAAAAATACATAATGGACTCAAAGAAGGTGACATCTGCACTAACATAGTATCGTCGTCTCATTGGATCAAAACATCGATAACCTTTTTGGGTTTTGGAATAACCCACAAACACACATTTGACAGCTCTAGGAGAGAGCTTGTCAAGACCAGGAGAAAAGCAATGAACAAACGCAACAGACCCAAAAACACGTGGTGTTAGGGAGAAAAGATCTGTCTCGGGAAATGCAGTCAAGAACGAGATCTTCTCCCCTAACACCGTCGAAGGCGTACGATTAACCATATAGCAAGCAGTTAGAACCGCATCCCCCCAATAGGAGTGAGGGGCACGGCTCTGAATCAAAAGGGTTCTGGTCGTATCCAACAAATGACGATGTTTCCGTTCAGCCACCCCATTCTGTTGGGAGGTATATGCACAAGACGTCTGATGCACAATCCCATGAGACATAAGAAATTTAGAAAGTTGGGTACTACACAACTCTAGAGCATTATCAGACCGTATGTACTTCACTTTAGCAGAGAAAATATTTTTTATTTCAATGATAAAAGACTGAATAACATGTCTAGCATCAGATTTATTTTTAAGAAGAAAGACCCAAGATAACCTAGAAAAATCGTCGACAGCGACAAGATAAAACCTGTGCCCTTGAAGATCAGGGACACACTGGCACCCCAAATATCAAAATGAAGTAACTCAAACAGACCATGACGACTTGGACCTGGACGACTCTGAAACGACGATCGGTAATGTTTCCCAAGCTGGCACGCCTCGCATTGAAAAGTATATCTGGGAGAAATCTGTGATAGGATATGGACCATCTTTTGCAACGGAAGATGACCAAAGCGGAGATGCCATGTGTAAGGAGAGACAGATCCATCAATAACAGAAGAGACACCAGCATAAGGAGATTGCACCAGTCTATAAAGACCCCCTTGCTCACGGCCAGTTCCAATCACTCTGCCCGTTAGGATGTCCTGAAACACAAGAGCAGATGGGTCAAATATGGCACGACAATGTAAATCTTTAGTGATTTGACTAATCGACAGTAAATTCATTGAGAAATTTGGAGCATAAAGAACATTCTGAAGCCGTATCGCAGGGGTCAATTGCACCTCCCCTGAACAGTAATGGGAGAGTGTGTTCCATCAGCTATCACCACAGATTGTCCAGTCTGAGTTGCATTAAAAACGTCCAATTGCCTTTTATCACCACATAGATGATGAGATGCTCCTGAATCCATGATCCATTCTGATAGATCTGCTCTGTAACAATGAGTAGGGGCATATGATGTACCTGACGTGGATGCTGATGCAGAACCTGCTATCTCCGAAGATCCTGATGCACTTGCTTGCCCCTGACCTGGCATGATGTCTCTAAGCCGCGCTACTAACTCCTCGAACCGCTGATCCGAGACATGGGAAGGGCCCCCATCCTGCTGAATCTGCTCCGCCACACGTGCTGTAGTAGGAGGAAACCCATGCTTAGAATAGCATGTTTCCTCAATATAACCAGACCTGCGACAGTAAGTGCACGACTGTCGAGGAGGTCTGTAACTTTCTCCTCTGCCACGACCACCTCTACCTCGAAACTGTGGAGATGCTGCCATGGCTGAGGACGTCTGAGAGCCACCATGAGATATGGAGAGTCTGCTCAACCTGCGAAAGGCCTCCTCCATAGGAGGTATGGCAGCGTCTCTAAGAATCTGTACTCTGGCGGTGTCATACTACTGATCAAGGGCGGCTAAAAATACCCCCGTCATCACTGAGTCCCTATACGCCTTCAGCTGCTCTGGTGTGGCCGTCAGCGAAATGTACCCGTGAAGCTTCTCAAACATACCCCTCAGAGAGGTATACAAGGTATGGAGAGGACGTCCGTTCTGTTTCATAGTAAAGATGTCATGCTGGAGTTGCAAGATCTTGGACTCGTTCTTGGACGGAGAATATGTGGCAGCGAGAATATCCCACATAGCCTTCGCAGTGGGTTCATTCAGAATGTCGTTGGCTATCTCCATGGACACGGTACTTGATAGCCATACACGTGCATATGCATCGTCAGCCTCCCATGAGGCGTTAACCCCAGTCTTCTCAACAGGTTCCTCTTGTGTGAGGATATGCTTCTTGCCATTGCACTGCATGAGACTCATGAACTGTATGGCCCACAATTCATAGTTAGTGCCGTCCATTTTCACAACGGGTGCTGGACCTTTAAAGGCACCCAGAGACGGGAGATCTACCTTGTTGTCTGACATGATGACAACAATATTCTGCAACTGGGGTTACACAACTAGACAATAATGTCTACGTGAACATAAGGGAAGGTCGTTGTGACCGTAGACTTAAATCACAACGCCCTCCATACTTTGGACGAGCCCTCTGTTTCGGTAGGGCTAGCGGAAACAGAGATTCACACGCACACCCTCAGTCACTCGTGTGCAAGGGCTTCAGCACAGGGATATCTTCACGCGAACGAATGCGGATGTATCTCGTACAGGGTTGTCTTCACACGAAGGCTCCAGAACGCGCTACACGCTACACGCGCAAGGGATTTTTCTCCAGCAGTCACGCGTTACACGCGAGCGCGAGGGTTTCAACAGGGCTCAGGAGCGCGCTCCAGAACGTAGCAGGAGGCGCGAGGGCTTCGGGAGGCTTCACGCACACGGCGTGCGCGAGGCTACCCGCGCAGGAGGCACGCGAGGAACGCAGCCGCGCACGCGGCGGCGGAGGGAGGGCGGCGCCGATAGGAGAGAGGAAGAGAGAAGGCGGCGCCGATCGGAGAAATGAAGAGGGAGGCCGGCGGGTGGGGTAGGTCTAGGGTTAGGGTTTCGAGAAGTCCAGTCTAGGACCGTCGCTCTGATACCATGTTGAAGGGAATAAGCGAGATAGATTATTGTCAAACCCTAGAGCTCTCTTATATAGGAGAAAAGCTCTATGGGTAATTTACATAAACAGGACAATTAAAATGACTAAATAGAATAATTGTTCTAACAATATTGAAAGAGAGAAAGAACTCTTGCTTTGCAGGATTTGGACGTCTCATACTTCTAGGATGTTGGGACATGATCCGGTATCGTCTCCTCTCGGATACCGGATGAATCCTCGGATACGGATGCGCAATCGATCACCACTACGGAAGCATGTGAAGAAAGAACAAGTAGATATAACGGTGGTCAGTCACCTCTCCCGATCACCGGAAAAGAAAGATCACTATAAATTCGAACGAGTATAACTTTCTCCGTTCCCTCGCTTTTTCATCTCTTTCTTCTCTTTCTCCCCCCTTTCTTTAGGGGGTTACATTGTTGTTGTGGCGTTGTTGAGGCAATGCCTCACACACCCTTTATATATAACCCAGTTACAATCCTATGACTACTATAAATGGAATACAACTCAACTATTATTATGATTATGAGTCCAATCCTATTAGGATTCCTAATTCTAATTTGACTCCAATCCTAACGATCTCCCCCATGAGTTGAATTCCGTCATGATCTCTTAATTATCTTGAGTCTGCACTAGGCCATCCTCGTCATCTGCAAGTCTAGTTAGTAGGAAGTCACCGCTTCAAGGTGACACGCTCATCGCTGGGTGTCCTCAACGTGCAACCTTGCACGATCTTCTGCCAGTCACTGCTAGCAGTATTCTTCGACGCCTCTGGTCGATTTCTCCAAGAGACCACCATATTATGACTTCTGAGGATTGCGCATCTGTTGCATTGCGTCTTCTCGTCGGCGTCGACTCTCACTCTGATCCATTGCATCGTGTCTCTTCAACAACGCTAAACCTTGCTCTAATACTAGTTGATGGGAACACGATCCTTCGGTACCAACTCAGCTCTGATACCACTTGTTGGGAATACGTCTTGTTATCATCATCGCTCAATACCGGTTGTTGGGATACGGACCATCGGATATGAATGCAGATGTGCAATCTATTACTTCCAGTCCAGGCATGCACATGAAGGAAAGCACAATCAGATGTAACGGTGGTCGGTCACATGACTCACATCTCGCGAAGAGAAGAAAGATCACTATAAATTAGAACGAGTACAATTCTCTCCGTTCTCTCGTTCTCTCATCTCTTTCTTCTCTCTCCCCCACCTTTCTCTAAGGGTTACATTGTTCTTATGGTGATGTAGAGGCAATGCCTCTCACACCCTCTATATATAGCCCAGTTATAACCTTATAGTCCCATTCCCAATAGGACTATAAATAGAATACAACTCAAGTATTATTAGGATTAGAAGTCTAATCCTATTAAGATTCTTAGTCCTAATTTGACTCTAATCCTAACCCATGGTACATGCTTACTGAAATGCAGAAGCTGATTTTCCATTTTGCGCAGTAGACAAGGGTCCATGTAAGCAAGTTCTTAAGATTTGCTTTCCTCCATTGGTATTGGGATCATCCCTACGGGTTCGGGTCTGTAGGTGTTTGTTTTAGCTGATTTTCATCCGTATTGTAATTGCCTCTTGTTTACTTTACCCGAACAGTAACTCTAAATTCTAATTGTTTGTTTTAGCTGATTTTCATCCGTATTGTAATTGCCTCTTGTTTACTTTACCCGAACAATAACTCTAAATTCTAATTCCTTTTGCGTAGCGAACTTAACCCGAATTCATTTTGCGTTATATTTCCCTCATTCTTTTTCTAAATAATGTATATATGCAGGTGGTAACTACAGAAGAAAACAAGGAGTGAGAGAAATTTAGGAACAATTTGATGCAATCATGCTCATTATAGTCCTACAGAGTGGCCCCCAATCTATCAAATGCACCTCAGTGCTTCACACCGCACAGTCAATGGGGAGGGGATTGGAATCCATCAGCTTTCGATTTCTTTTTCCGGATCCGTCATCAGCTTACAACTGCCGAAATCTGCAGACAAACAGGGAGCCCCATCAATCAATCCTTTCTGGCTTTTATTACCCCTTACCAAACTCCATGTCCCCACTGTCCCTGGATACATTTAAGGGGTACAGTATATTCGATACAACCTATTAAAGAGAAGGATGGCTCTTTTTATTTCTTGTTCCATTATCTGAATTAAAACTGCCACTAGTTCTATGTTGTCAATCTTATCGTTTTTGTCGAACATTATCTGCAATGTTATAGAATGGGGATGGGTGGATAAGTTGAAGAATGGGTTAGAATGATATAGAATATGTGTATTCTAAAGAGTCCACCCATCCACAGTTTAGAAAGAAACTTGGGTGCTGTCGAAATGGTTCACGCAGATGGCTGTGTGATTGAGGTATAATATATTAATAATACATCATATGCAGATGAATACAAGGTTTTGTTTTATTAGTCTGAATATGGCTGGTTGGTTCCTGATGATTTTGATTCTGTCCACGTGCATAGGAACAAGGGATGCATGAAGATGAGGAATCGATGTAAAAGATGGTGACAGAACGCTGCCTGATGGTGGGAATATAAAACTGTATCTGGTGCTGTATCACCAAGCTTGTTCTCACAGTAATCATGATGCAGTGGTATTATATGTTCAACTTGAGGTATTTCCTTTACCTTTATAGCTTTTCATCTTTTTTTTAAACAAAAAAAATTGAGTTGGGGTCCAGATGATTTCATTAATGAGATACAATAAAGAGAGGCTCCACTTCCATATATTCAGATTAACTGAAAGTATGTAATTGATTGCATTATTAGTAGAATGCTGAGTATGCTTGTGTTGTGTGTTTGCTTGATTGCTTGTGTTTGTGCGTGTTTGCTTCCGCAACACAGTTAATGTTGATGGTGATGGACAGACAAAACTAGGAAGGAGGTGAAGGATATGAAAAAGGGTTATTGTTGCAAATGATGCATATTATATTGAACCAATGCGAATATTATAAAATGAAATGTGTTTACATTCATTATATCACCAAATTTAAAAAGTTGATATAGTTTGAATTTTGTTAGCAAGAATGTTAACATGGATATGTAAAGCATTTGTGAGAATCATGAGATTCCCCCTATATAGTTCAGGGGAATGAGGTCTAACAATCCTCTCTCATGCTTCAATGATCCCGTACCTCATAGACGATGCGATTTGCGATGGTCATCTTTAATTTCCATCTCTTGAAATGACGCGAGATCTCTCGCAAAACCCGAAGGAGAAGGAGATCGATGAGAGATGGAGAGAAAGAGAGAGATTGCTGCTCATTGGGTTTGTAACTTCAGTAGATCCGATGTTAATAGAAAAATGAGGAGACTCGATGGTTGCAAAATATAGGAGAAATCAAAGGACGTCGATGTTCTGAAATTTAAGAATCCTTTGATCAATCATTCTCGAAATACAAAGTACGTCGAAATATCTTTGATCATTTGCGCTTACGTGGCAACCTGACTAGGTACAACGTATGTGTACGTGTATTTTCTAACAGTACATTGATCTCCATGCTTCTACGACCTTGTTCTGTTCTTCCATTTAAATTAGAATTTTACTAAATTCAATGATCATGTACTAACTGGCCTTGGAATTTGAAACATGGTATGTATATAACTAAAAACGAGCACCCTTCCTCGGCTTGCAACATGTATGTGTTCTATGTGATCAACATGTGCCCTACTCTCCCATTCACCCTCGCGCTCTTCTCCTATTTTGCGAAGTCCTCCCGCGACTGCACCCTACTTCTCTTTGAGTAATTTTCTAGCAGGGAATTTTCCTCACTCAAATGCCCTGTCAGGACATCTAATTTTAAAAATTTATCTATAAAATTATCATTCGGCACCGTTTAAATTTTATATCTTTTAAAATTAATATAATATTTTTCTGATATACGTGTTATATATATATATATATATATATATATATTAAGAGATAAATGAGGTTGCTCCCTGGGAGTAGCCAACGGGCCGCTCCCACCCCCATTTTCCTCCAAATTTTTTTATTTTTTTTTTGGAAAATAAAAATTTGTATATTCATCACTACATTCCTCTAACATTCTATTAAAATTTCATCAGAAACAAAGACTCCTACGGCCTCCATCCAAACATGGTCAATTTAAAAAATCCCGCGATCGTTAAAAAATGACGTCTGGATGGTGGGCTTAGGAGTCTTTGTTTCTGACGAAATTTTAATAGAATGTTAGAGGGATATAATGATGAATATACAAATTTTTATTTTCCAAAAAAATAAAAAATGGGTGGGAAATAGGCGTGGGAGTAGCCTCGTTGGCTACTCCCAGGGAGCATACTCATTTTTCCCATATATTAAATATATATAATATTAATTCGGAAATCTTGTTTGAATTTTATATTATAATAAATATACTTCAAATAATAAATCTACTTCAATGGTTAGGTTATTTGGTATATCTTTCACATGATGGATTAAAATTTTCAATCGATTATCATTTTCTTAAAACTTTATAATAGATATAATAACTAAGATGACATTCGATTTCCGTCATGATCATGGAATGTAGATTCTGAACATTCCAAGTTCTAACATCTCTTCATTATCACTCCCTCTACCTTCAAATATCTTTTGAAGATGTATCTATGATGTCATTCCCTCAATATTCATATGCCAAAAATCACTACAACAAAATTAACCTAAAGCAAAGAATACTTCAATATTCGTTGGCACATCTTCCATGGTTAAATATATGGCAACGAATTTTATCCGCTACTTGATTCTCTAAATTCACAACGAATATTGTATTCGTTGATATATTCCTCGCAATGGAGCACGCAACAACTAATTTTCATTGACCTTTTCTTTTAATTGTTGTAGAGTATACTGATGATTAAAACAAACTTTAATCGATAAGTTGACGGAATATCATTGTAATATGAATTTTAGTAACGAATGTGACATCAATTTCTAAATACAAAAATAAAATATAAATTTAGCAACAAATAGTATTCGTTGTTATATCTTCAACTTCCGAAAATATATTAATATAATAGTGAATATTAAATTACTCTTATCTTCGATCAATTCTGTTGTAATAATGGATGCTTTTGATTTTTTTAAAAAATAAGATGTAAAAATATAATCTTACCTACCTAATTTATAAAACGTATTAGTGCAATAAAGTTACTTTGGTATAATTTTATATAATATATGGAGAATAATTGCATAAACTAATTATTACTATAAATTTGATTATAGTATTCAGACATGTTTTGTAATACCTCAACCCCAAACATAGTGTCATACCTAAAACTCACGAAGTGTGGGTGTAGTTTATAAGTGTTGGGGATTACTACTTGACAACTTGGACTTAAGTATTTTGGGTGGTTGTCAACGGGTCCAATTGGGCTCGAACCCAACAAATTGTCAGGGCTAGTTTTTCTAGATAACAGACCGAAGACCTAAGCCCGGGACGTTACATGTTTTCCTATACTGATGGAATAATTGTCTTCATAATAAAATTTCATAAACTATAAATATTTTTGGACCATTGAAACTTATTCTTGCCTATTCTAACTAATATAAATAATAATTGCTATAAATTCAACAATGTCAAATATGGTACAAAATAAAATAATGAGATATGTCATATAAATAGTCTTTAGCAAAAAAAGTTTTGGAAAAAAGACTTTAATATGTTTAAAGCTAAACTGAAAATCCTCTCTCGTAAGAGAAAGTGTTAGACATGACTTTGTAAAACAAAAAGAAGGATTGATCAGTACAAATACTCGTATTTGCTCCTGTATCAATAGGAGACTCATCATGCTCGTCAATATACCGTATTTTGGGAGTTCATTGGGACATACCCTTCATTGAGTTCGCCTTAATTTTCTCCTTAGCTTTTACCTTATTTTTCCCGTTATTATTTATAGTTATCGTGTTTACTTTCGCTGGAACCTTAACATGAACCACATACTTTTGTTTCATGTACTCCTCTTTGATAATAATAGCTACCATATAGTCATCCAGACAGAAAATTTTTCCATGTTTATATCTTAAGGAAATTCCAAATTCTCTAAATTTCCTTAGAAAACTTTTTTTGCAATGGACATAGTTTGCAATGTGGTAAAATCAGATGGTTTAGATTTATTATATGAGGAAAGGGAACTTACTTCATGAAATAGGTAACCTTGCCTACTTTATGTTTATTTGTCATCACTTTTTATTTTTTTTTGGAAAATATCGTCACGGATTTTTATCACTATATCCTTTAATATGGCATTACAATTTCATCAGAAAAGAGACCCATATGCCCTCCATACATAACATGCCGACTACAACAATTCTAAGACCGTTAAAATCACATGTTCTAGATGGAGAGCATAAGAGTCTTTGTTTCCAACAAAATCGGAATGACATCGGCCCCTTATTGAGTTATATTCCTTATCGAGCCCCTTATTGAGTTATTGAGCCGAGTAAGACTCGACTCGAGCTTGGCTCGTTAAGCTATCGAGCCCAAAAATCTAGCTCGGACTTGACTCAATAGCTTAACGAGCCAAGCTCACGAATCCTTATCGAACCGAACCCAAACCTAACTCATGGAACCGTGACTTGACTTAGTAGCCAACCATAGACACAAATAGCATTAATAACTGAATTAGGGACTTGTGAAAAGAAATTGGAACCACACAATGTAGCTTTATCCAGCTGCCCAACTTGAACAGAATAATAATATTAAAGATACATACCTATCAACCTTGCTCCAAAATCTAGCCACGTAGGACGGGCCCCAACGTGTCAGGCGGTGGCCAATCCAGGGACGCCACGTGTGCAGCTTCGTCGAATCCTCGTCATCCGGACATGGCTGATGCATATGGTGGTTGACCATGGGGATGGCCCATGGAATATATTGATGTGCAATTGCAATCAACCTATATATTTCCGACCTCCCCACCCTCCACTAAACAACAAATCCGTATATTTATGGTCCTCACTGTTTGCATAAACAATTCACCAAACTCATGCTAGTACCTGCTTCACTCCTCACAATCATTTAAATGCACAAGCACATGGTTCCTCAATCGTCTCCGGTCTCCGCCGCGGTCGAGCATTCAGCCGCACTTGTAATGGAACGGACTTAGGTCATCGGTTCGTTATCGAGGAAGACTGATTCTGATAACTTGTTGGGTTCGAGCATAATTGGATCTGTTGATAACCACTCAAAATGTTTAAGCTCAAGTTGTCAAGTAGTAATCCCCATCACTTATAACTCTCACCCACACTTTGTGACTTTCCGATGTGAGACTATATTTTGGTTGGAGTGTTACAACCTCCCCCACTTATATTTCCAATGTCCTCGTTGTAACATGACTCATCACTTATTCTCAGTGACAATAAATGATGCACATTTGGTAGCTTTTTCCTCCTATCTTTTTATAGGGGTGACTCCCCTTTTGAGTAGTCCTTTCACTAACGGAGGGAACTCGCTCTGAACCCATTTGTGATGGAAATGGTTCGCGCTGACCAGCGGAAGCATGCAACTTTATTTTACATGGCCTAATCGTTACCAAATCATGCATGGTATCAATGAGCATAGACCAAAACGATATTCTCATAAAAACCCAATCACCAATTAACCAAGAGTTCCATTATTACAAATATTGACAAGGGTATACTTGCAAAATAGGACTAAATAATAGCATAATATGGTTCATGGTTCAAGTAGGCATACAAATATCCTCCCAAATCAATTAAATTATAGGGTAAATTACAATTTGGGTCCCCATTTATGAGTCCGATCTCAGAATGGGTCCCGATCTTTAAATTGTAATGATTTGGGTCCCAGGGCCATTAATATAATGAACTTTTTTGAGCTAATGACGAGTATATCCTTGTTTAAAAGTTGGAACTCAACCCCCATTTCTTTCCCAACATGGGCATATTCGTCATGAACCTTACAATTTCTATTTCCTAAATTGTTCTGGGACCCGAATCGTTAAAATTTAAAGATTTGGACCCATTCTGGGATCTGATCCATAGATGAGGACCCAAATTGTAATTACCCTAAATTATGTGTACCACACTGAGCGTCTTGACAAGTCTGTTGTACGATCTAGAACGCTCTATCAATCACGTTCTTCACATAATATTGACAAGACATAATTTTTCATGAGCCTAACGGCGTACAGTATGCATTGGAATCCATGCATGGTAATTCTAACGGTATCTTGACCTGTTACATTGCATATACTTGAATTTTCATGGAAATTATAATCATGTGCTTATTAGTTCCCATGCATTTCTAGTCCGTTCCTCGTAACAAATTGTATATGGATTTCCTTATAAATATGGGTAACACACCGTGAGTTTCCAATGTGGAACTATATTTTGATTGGGGAGTTTCCAATGTAGAACTATATTTTTATTTAAGGTAAATTATTTTTTTAAAAAAGTCTTAAAAGCCTCATTTTCCAAATGTAACAAAGACTTTTTTTTCTCAAATATTGGTCTGGAAGCTTCCGCGACTGTTATATGTCAATGTTGAATTCTAGAGTTGAAATTCAATTCCCTCTTTATTATACAATGATGCTCTTAATTGAAAATTGACATATAATTGAGGTTATTTTTTTTGTAATTTATCCTCTTATTTGAACCATGAAAACCAAGGTTTTTGAAATTGAATCGGACGTCGAACATGGTTGAAATAGTCGGATTGGGTCGAACCATGTAATCAAACCGGTTCAACCGGATGATGACGTCATCATTATTTAAAACCGGATTGAACCGGAACGATGAAAAAAAGTAGTTGAACCGGCTAGTCAAACCGAAATGAAATAATATATATAATATGGGTAAAATGTGTATGCCCCCTAGGAGGAGCTAACTTAGCTCCCCCACCCTTTTTTCACAAATTTTTTTTATTTTTTTTGAAATCTAAAACCGTGTAAATTCATTATTAAATCCCTATATTATGTCATTCAAATTTCATTCGAAACAGAGACTCGTACGACCTCCATCCAAACGGGGTTGATTTAAAAAATCATGTTACCGTTAAAAAAATGACTGTCTGGATGGAGGTCGTAGGAGTCTCTGTTTCACAAGAAATTTTTATGACATAATATAGGGATATAGTGATGAATATTCACGGAAAAATTTTCAAAAAAAAATAAAAAAATTGGAAGAAAATAGGGCGGGGGGAGCTAAGTTAGCTCCCCCTAGGGGGTAGCCCCATTTTCCCCATATAATATACACTTAATATACTTGAAATATATATAAAACACATAGATAATGTATAAATTTCATATTATAGATAAAGTATGTTTCTTATACACCATCAAATATCGTACATATCATATATATATATATATGTTATTAGGAGTAGATGTTCTATAATATGATAATAGTTTAATTATATTTAAAAGTCAATACAAACAAATTGTTGTGTTAGTGTAGTTGGTGATAAGTATGTAAAAGGTAATCAAAGGTTATGGGTTTGACTCTCATTACCAACAAAACTTTTTAATAATTTAAAAATTAAATGTGGTTCAACTTCGGTTGAACTTGGTTAAACCGAGTCAAAAAATAGGTTGAACCTAGAGATGCAAACGGATACGGATATATCCGTATCCGATCCGTCACCGTATCCGTTTTATACAGATTTTGACATCTGTATCCGTATCCGTTTTAAAATGGATACGGATATGGATATCGTTTTGATATCCGCAAACATCTGTCTTCGTATCCGTATATCAGTTTTCGTGTATAAATATAGTCGTAGATTTATTTTTAACCATATATAACATATTTTTCTACCTCTTTTTACCATATTTATATAATTTTTATGATACAAGCTCATTTAGTAAATTAATATCATGTGTTTCCATGCAATTATTATATATTTAAGTCAATTCTATAGAGTATTTCTAACATTACTCGTGTGCGATCAATATCCGTTTTACATCTGTATCCGTTTTTTAAGGATATGGTAAGATAGTTTTAATATCCGTCAATATCCGCATCCGAATTCGTATTAAAAAACGGATAAGGATATGGTAATGCCTATATCTGTATCCGTATCCGACAGTTTGCATCTCTACTTGAATCGGACGGATTAATTAAAATTTGACTAATCGAACCGAACCGATAAATCGATTAACTAGATCGATCCAGACCCGATTCACCGATCGGACCTGTCGGTGGTCCGGTTTAAAAAACAATGATGAAAACTTACTAACCCACCCACCGGCAGCGGCTTGAATTACTGCTGCACCAAAACGAGCCCAAATCAAGCAAATTGGTTCGGTGAGATTTGTAGGGTCTATCTTACTCAGCCACCAGCGGACGACGTATCAAAACATCATGTGACCGCCGACCCACCTCCTATACCCTTGATCTTCGATCCAACGGGTCCGGCTCCTCCACCGGATGGATACGTGAACCACCGCCATATGCTCTTTGCCACGCCTTGTGGGTCCCATTTGGCCGACGGTAACTAGTTAGTGATGCAAACGGTTATGGATATATCCGTATCCGATCCGTCATCGTATCCGTTTTATACAGATTTTGATATTCGTATCCGTATCCGTTTTAAAATGGATATGGATAAGGATATCGTTTGATATTCGTAAACATTCGTATTCGTATCCGTATATCCATTTTCGTATATAAATATAGTCCCATATTTCTTTATGATCATGTATAGCATAATTCTATACCTTCTTTCACTATATTTATATTATAAATACATTTAATAAATTTATATCATATTTTTTCTATCCAATTTGTATTATATTTAAGTTTTTTTATAGAGTATTTCTAATATTGCTCGTATGCGATCAATATCCGTTTTACATTCGTATCTGTTTTTTAAAGATATGGTAAGATAATTTTAATATCTGTTAATATCCGTATCTGCATTCGTATTTGTATTAAAAAATAAATTAGAATATGATAATACCTCTATTCATATCCGTATCCGACCATTTGCATCCTATAAGTAGTTCCCAGCGAAATTATGCGGTAAAAAAACCCAAGATTCACTGGGCCAGAGAGCTCATCAGGTTATTTACTTTTCACCGCGATCTGGTCGATGGGATCGACATTTTTCCCGATTGGCCCCCACATCGGAATCTGCTTTTACTGTGCACATGATTGGTAAAATTTTCCGGAAACCACGTGCCATAGTAACTGTGGATTCCGTGGAGTGGTGACGCCACCGGGCGGTGAGGTTAATCTTATCTATATGTAATTTAACTAATCTTTATCGAATTTATAATATGAATACGGATAAGATGTGATAGACTAATAGATATAAAAAAATGTGGCAATTTGATATTCGTTCATTTGAAGAAAAAAACAATGTTTTTTAAATCGAAGTGGAGATTGAATTGAAAAGGTTGGATCGGGTTGAATCATGAAATCAAATCGATTTCACTGCATGATGAATGTCATCATTCTTAAAATTTGAATTAAATTGAATGTGTGGAAAAAAGAAGTTGAACCGGCTAATTGAACCGGAATGAATTAAAATATGCATAAAATACGCACTCAAATATAGCTGAAATAGATATAAATTACATAAGTAATGTATACATCTTTTTATATGCAACACTAAAATGTTATGCATATATACAGGGGTTGATGGGGCTGCCCCATATGGGCAGCAAACATGGATGCCCTGTCTCATTTTGGGGTAAATTTTTTTACTTTTTTGAAAAATATCGTCATGTATATTCATCCCTATATCTATCCTATATATCATTCGAATTTCGTTAGAAACAGAGACTCTTGCGGCCTCCATTTAGATAGGGTCGATTTAAAAAATTCTGCGACCGTTAAAAAAATGACGTCTGGATGGAGGTCGTAGGAGATAGGGTCGATTTAAAAAATTCTGCGACCGTTAAAAAATGACGTCTGGATGGAGGTCGTAGGAGTCTCTGTTTCTAACGAAATTCGAATGACATATAGGAGGGATATAGGGATGAATATACATGTCGATATTTTTCCAAAAAAAATAAAAAAAATTGCGAAAAATAGGGTGAAGCAGCTCCATTTTCCCATATATATAGTGTTTACATTATTTCAACAGAGAACAATAGTTTAAGTAGCATTTCAATCACATTTAATGCAAGAACGCGCGGTAGCACAGTCGGTTAAAAGTTGAACTCACAATAATATATTTTGAATAAAATCAAAATTAATTGCGGTTCAATTTCATTTGAACCGGGTTAAATCGAGTTCGAAAAAAATCAATTGAACCGGTGAATAAATCGAAAATTAAACTTTCGAACCGAATCGTTATAAATCGATTATCCAAATCGATCCAGACCCGATTCATCGGTCAAACCGATCGATCTGATTTTCAAAACAAGGATAAAAAAGACATATCTCGATATTTATTCTCTTAATTCGGATTTCTATTAATGGCGGAATAATTATTCTCTTATTTTATTTCACAACAATTACATTCTCCCATCTCTCTTCTTTAAATAATACTTACTCTCTTCATTCTTTGTTTACACTATCTATTTCGGAATAACGGTGACATAATCCACATTTTAACACGAGGAATAATGAATAAATGAGATTAATGGATATTGATGTATAATAGATGATGTAATTATGATGTGACATTGTGACCACTCTATTACGAGATAATTAATCCTTAGATCAAGTCCCTTTATAACTTATCCCGCAAACAAAAAGGGAGAGAATAGGGGATAAACATGTTTATTTCTTCCTAGGGATTTGCGCACTTATACCCCTCTATACTTTCATAATAACATCCTCACCCATACATAGTTTAAATCACTGTTGTAAAAGTCGGCCGATTAGATCGATTAGTCGGTCTGACTAGTCAAGTAGGTGGGGTAGCCGACTCGACTATGCCTAATCGGCTATTAGTCGATCAACCCGACTAATCAGGCCGACTAGTCGACCGACTACAAGGCCGACTTTTATATAGAGATTTTCTATTTTTTTAGTTTTTTGGTTCTTTATAAGCAAACTAATTCTAATATACTTAATGTTATGTTTAAAGGCAATTATTTCTTTTATTTCATTATGATAGTATAGAAAGTGTACAAATCAATGTATATATATTCTTATATGTGTATAAAATTTGATTTATATATTTCAAATAATTAAAAAAAATTAAAACCGACTAATGGACGAATAAATCAGATTAGTTGCCCGACTGCCGATTACTCCTAAGTCAGTGACTCTGCCGGCCGACTGCCGCTTTCTGCAACCTTGGTTTAAACTACATGCAACGCGTCCAAAAGTAAGCTAACACTCATTTTCGCAGACGAGATTAACCCTATGGGCTTGAAATGATTGTGGAATTGTCCAATGCATCTGCTATCTCCTCCGATGACCTCGACAACTTCTGTGTCATCTTTCAAAAATTCCTCGACCATTTCACTCTTCCCTCCATCGCGATGGAGGTTAAATCGCGATGGAGGTTAAACATCTCTATCATCTGTTTCTCATCTATAAGTTCAACATATCTGTGAAGTAACAAGTTATATGATCGACCATCTTTGTTATTATCTATTTGACTTCTCAATGCCTCGCAACCATCCGTATAGCATTGAGGTATGTGCTATCGTTTTCAGTCATCGATCCATCTCGTGATGCTCTGTGTAATCGATACGAGATAGGTGGTAACCTGTCCATGGTTAGCCACGAGAGTTCGGATCCTCTGCAGTACTGTAGAGGCCGGCTGTAGAAAGTGGGTTGTCGTGAGCTGCTCAATCTTGATTGAGCGGCTCACGACAGCCCAGTACTGCAGAAGATCCGATCTTTAGCCACGAAGGGTGCAAAGAACAGAGGAATGGATGTGTGAATGAAAGCTACTATTCAGGAATCTATTTGTAAGTCAGAAAAATAAATGGGTTACGATGTATATATGAAATTATGGAAGGGTACGGACATAAAAATCCCTTATTATTATACTTTCCAAGTGAACTGAATGTTGAAACTATTGGGGATAATGAGGCAATCAACGCAGGAGTATCCCCCTTAAACTGTCCTACACCAAAGATGGCACAACAAATATATGTTCCCCACACGGGAACTGAATGGCAACAATAACAATCAAACACAAGCAAGCAACCACACAAGACAAGGATTTTTACGTGGAAACCCTTCCTCAATGTGAGTAAGGGAAAAATCACGGGGCAAGACCGGCAACGAATCCACTACGGTCAAAATGAGCCAAAGTTCTTCCCGATTTTGTTGCCCACAAAATCGAGATACAAGCCACACGCACAACGATAGTTCTTCAACAAGTATCTAACTATCCCTAGGTATCTAACAATACCAAAGGTGTGCTCAAAATAAGGTAGATGGATTGACTCCCCTTGTGGGCTCCCGGATGGAGCCCCAAACCGATGCTCGGCTCTCTTGAGGTCGTTCCCAATGACCTCCAGCTGCTCCCACTCGAGCCCGACTTGTCGCTGCGCCTCCGTCCAAATAGTGGCTAGAAAGGAGCTCCTAGCCGCTGCTCCTTCTCCCTCTCGGTCTCTCTCCCTCGCGTGCGTGAAGGAGGATGGGTTTTCCCGTAGAAAAACCCTCGCTGCTGCTGTTTGGTGGAATGGGGAGAGGGGAGGCGTCGTTCCCTGATCTCACGGAATAGGGCTGGAATGGGAGCTTCGTTTCTACTCTGGAAATAGAACAGGGCACGGAAGAGGGGCTGGCGTTCTCTATAGAATCGCATCCCTCGATTGGGGATTTCATCCCTGGAAATGGACAGCTGAATGGGGGCTCCCAACTTGCTGGAAAACTTTCAAATATGTCCTTACAAAAGGGCAAAACATGTTGCGGCCCCACTTGAGTCTGGAATAATACCCAACAACCTCCCCCTCCAGACCCAACGAGGAGGTGTGGCCCGGTGATAGAGATCAAGAGGAGGTGACACCTCTCAGCTCTTTACAGAGCTGAAGCTTGTCACGAGTGACTGCCTTTGTCAACATATCTGAGGGGTTCTCATCTGTGTGTATCTTCTTCAACATGAGCTGCTTCTGCTCAATTGCATCCCTCAGCCAATGGTATCTCACATCAATATGTTTTGTGCGAGCATGGTGCATGGTACTCTTGCTCAAGTCTCTGGCTATCACAAAACACAACCGGTTCATTGTCATCCAATCCAAACTCACCAAGAAAGCGTTGTAGCCACAACACTTCTTTCCCAGCCTTTGCTGCTGCAATGTATTCTACCTCGGTAGTTGAGAGAGCAATACATTTTTGTAGCTTGGATTGCCATGATATTACTCTCCCTGCAAAAGTGAAAATGTAGCCTGAGGTAGACTTTCTCTGGTCCATGTCTCCTGCCATATATGCATCAGTGTAGCCACAAAGTTTGGGATCTGACCTCCCAAACACAAGGCACATACTTGAGGTCCCTCTCAAGTATCTCAAGATCCACTTCATTGCCTCCCAATGGTCTTTCCTCGGATTGGACATGAATCTGCTCACCACGCCCACTGCATGGGCTACGTCGGGTCTAGTGCAAACCATGGCGTACATGAGGCTCCCAACTGCTGACCGGTATGGGATCTTGGTCATCTCTGCTTTCTCCTCAGAAGTAGAAGGACATGACTCTTTGGTTAGCTTGAAATGAGTGGCTAAAGACGCGCTGACAGGCTTGGCATTCTTCATGTTGAACCGCTTCAACACGCGTTCAACATAGCTCTCATGTGACAACCACAGCATGCGCTTCTTCCTGTCCCTTGTAATCTCCATCCTAAGGATGTGACTGACCTTGCCCAAATCTTTCATCTCAAACTCTTTGGAGAGTTCCCTCTTGAGCTTTGCAATGAGATTGGAATCACGACCTACAATCAACATGTCATCCACATAGATCAAAAGAATGACGAACCTGTCATTGGGAAGAAGACAAACATATACGCATGGGTCGGCTGCAGTCCTCTTGAAGCCCTTCTTTCCCATGAAAGCATCAAACTTCAAGTACCACTGTCTCGGGGCTTGCTTCAAGCCGTAGAGACTCTTCCTCAACCTGCAAATCATATGCGCTTTCCCTTTCTCTTGAAATCCCTGTGGTTGCTCCATGTAGATCTCTTCCTTCAAATCACCGTGAAGAAACGTCATCTTCACATCCATCTGCTCCAGCTCAAGGTCCATGCTAGCAACAAGTCCTAGCACCATTCTCACTGAATTCATCTTCACCACTGGGGAGAATATCTCATCATAGTCCACTCCTTCCTTCTAGTTGAACCCTTTCACCACCAATCTGGCCTTGTGCTTCACCTGCTTGCCACTGTCATCTGACTTCAGCTTGTAAACCCACTTGCTCTTCAAGGCTCTCTTCCCTTTAGGAAGCTCAACAAGGTCATAAGTGTGGTTTTTCTTGAGAGATGACATCTCTTCATTCATTGCATTCTGCCAATGACCCTTGTCCTTATGCATCTGTGCCTTCTCAAATGTGTATGGCTTATCTGCATATGTGAGCATCACATACCTGGAAGTAGGGTAACGGGATGATGGTTGGTGTACCCTCTCAGATCTCCTGACATGAGGCTCTGCTGCGTCTGCATGTGGATGAGGTTGCTCCCCCTGCCCTAGGTCCCCTGGACCTGCATCAATGGAGTCTACGTCTGGCTCATGCTGCTCTAGCTGCCCATCCTCTCCACCTGTACCCTGTACTAGAGAGGGATCCGTGTCCTCATCACTATCATCATCCATGGAAAACTCGTCTGCATCACCATTCTCAGTGGTGTCCTCGGCCAACGTCTAATTCTCATAAAAGATCACATCCCGGTGCCTGGTGACTGTCTTCTTCCTTGGATCCTAAAGACGGTATGCAAATTCCTGATCTCCATAGCCAAGAAAAATACAAGGCACTACCTTGTCATCCAACTTCTTCCGCTACTCCTTGGGTACCAATGCATAAGCCTTGCATCCAAACACCCTCAAATGAGCATATGAGGGGTCCTTTCCTATCCAAACACACTATGGAATCTTGAATCCCAAAGGAACCGATGGAGATCTGTTTATCAAGTAACATGCGGTGCGAACCGCCTCAGCCCAAAAAGTCTTGGGCAACTTCGCTGTCTTCAGCATACAGCGGACTCTCTCAACAATGGTCATGTTCATCCTCTCAGCTAGACCATTGTGCTGGGGTGTGCCTAGCTCTGTCCTCTCATGCCTGATGTCGTGCTCTACATAATAGCCCTGAAAGGTATGGGAGGTGTACTCTCCCCCATTGTCTGTGCGTAGACACTTCAACAATTTTCCTGTCTCGCGTTCAACCATGGCATGAAACTTCTTGAATCAATCAAACATCCGATCCTTCGATCTCAGCATATACACCCACACCTTCCTAGATGCATCATCAATGAAGGTGACAAAATACATGTTGCCTCCCAAAGAGATCATGTCCATAGGACCACAAACATCAGGATGGACCAACTGTAGAAGGTCTCCTTTAACCTTGGATCTGGCTCTGTATGGCGCACTCCTGCTCTTCCCAACCTCACGTGCATCACAAGGAGACAAAGTGATGTCATTATGGTAGAGGACCAACTCTCTCTTGCTAAGAAGCTACAAGGCCTTCTGGCTCATGTGGCCAAACCGACGGTGCCACAAATATGAATTATCTACTTCACTAGCATGCAAACTGCCGTCCATGATCTTCACTCTAGTCATGTAAAGCGTGTGACACAACCTGCCTCTTGCCATGATGAGAGAACCCTTGATTATCTTGCATTTGCTGTCGCCGAACGTCAGATGGTAGCCTTCACTATCTAGTTGTGAACCAGATATAAGGCTAAGCCGCACATCAGGAACATGCCTCACATTCTGGAGTGTCATTGAGCACCCAACATCTATCTGAATCGAGATGGTACCTATGCCAATGATCTTAGAGTAACTTTCGTTACCCATCAAGACTCTCATGTAATCACCACTGGTGTAGGTGGTAAAGAACTCTCTGTGTGGAGTCACGAGATAGGAGGCGTCCGTGTCAACGACCCACTCCAAATCACTCCCTGCGTGCAAGCACTGGTCCTGGATGGTGAGAATCACCTATTCTACATTTTCATTTGCCATAACTGCAGCTACATTCCCATCTTCCTTTTTTTGGTCTTTCTTGGCTTCAGCTTGCTCTCTCTTCCAAACCCTGCAATCTCTCTTACAATGACCGGGTTTCTGACAATGGTGACACTTTCCTCTGCCCTTGGACTTGTCTCTGGATTTCTGCCTCTCCTGTGACGCTCCTCTGCTGCTGGATCTTCCTCTCCTCTCAACTGCATACACATGTGAAGAGGAGGATGCCTCTCCCGAAGAGCGACGTCTAATCTCCTCATTGAGGTGACTGCCCTTGAGCATATCCATGGTCAACTTGCTATCCTTCGCAGAGTTACTCACGGTGACTACAAGAGTCTCCCAATTGTCTGGCAAAGAACCCAACAAGAGAAGTGTCTGCAACTCATCATCAAGTGTCAAACTCATGGATGTCAACTGGTTGATAATGCTTTGGAAGTCATTCAAGTGCTCTGCCACTTTGGTCATGTCCTTGTATTTCAGATTCACAAGCTTTCTAATCAAGAAAGCCTCGTTGGTTGTGGTCTTCTGATCATAGAGTTCGGATAATTTGTCCCATAACTCCTTTGCATTCGTCTCCTCAACAACATGGTGGAAAACCGACATATCAAGCCACTTCCGAATGGTCCCAATGGCCTTTTGGTTCAACTTTGTCCACTCGCCCGCGAATATATTCTCTGACTTGGCGCCTTCTCCCTCCATCGGATCGTGAAGGTTCTTGCAATACAAAATATCTTCCATTTTCGCCTTCCAAATCTGCCCATTGCTGCTTGTGAGCTTAATCATAGTGCCTTTATCATCTTTGTCCATATTGCTCAACCTGAGATCTGATACCACTTGTTGAGGATAATGAGGCAATCAACCCAGGAGTATCCCCCTTAAATTATCCTGCAGCAAAGATGGCACAACAAATATATGTTCCCCACACGAGAACTGAATGACAACAATAACAATCAAACACAAGCAAGCAACCACACGAGACAAGGATTTTTACGTGGAAACCCTTACTCAATGTGGGCAAGGAAAAAACCACGGGGCAAGACCGGCAACGAATCCACTACAGTCAAAATGAGCCAAAGTTCTTCCCGTTTTTGTTGCCCACAAAACCGAGGTAGAAGCCACACGCACAACGATAGTTCTTCAATAAGTATCTAACTATCCCTAGGTATCTAACAATACCAAAGGTGTACTCAAAATAAGGTAGATGGATTGACTCCCCTTGTGGGCTCCCGGATGGAGCCCCAAAATAAGTATCTAACTATCCCTAGAATGTGAGCTTCGTTTCTGCTCTGGAAATAGAATAGGGCACGGAAGAGGGCTCATCCCTCGATTGGAGATTTCATCCCTGGAAATGGGCAGCCGAATGGGGGCTCCCAACTTGCTGGAAAACTTTCAAATATGCCCCTGCAAAAGGGCAAAACATGTTGCAGCCCCACTTGGGTCTGGAATAATACCCAACAGAAACAACTCCAGATAAAGAATATATAAAGGTCGAATACGACGTTAAAATTACTTTACTGATGTTTCGGTAGGCATTTACTGAATGACAAAATATGAAGGGTAAATGGGGTTGTCCCGTGGAAAAAACTAAGTTGACTTTTTTCATTCTATTTTCTATTTTATTTATTTTTTTGAAAAATGAATCCGTGAAAATTATCACTATATGTCTATATTATATCATTCAATTTTTGTGGAAAACATAGACTTCTACGACTTCCATCTGGATAGTCATTTTTTAATGATCGCAAAATTGTTGAAATCGGCTCGTCTAGATGGATGTGTAGGAGTCTTTGTTTTGTACGAAATTTGAATGATATATAGAGATATAATAATGAAAATCTCCGGAAGTATTTTTCAAAAAAATAAAAAATTATAGCCAAGCTAACTCCCCTAAGGGGTAGCTATGAAATAAGTATTAGATTTATTTTTAATAATAACTATACCACGCATGCGAAAGTATATAGAAGAAGGACAACTATAAATAAATCTACAATTATATTTAGTTAGTAAGGCATACTCCCAATTAGAGATACATATACATTTATGGTGTAAAATGGGGTTGTTCCTTGGGGGAGTTAACTTGGCTCCTCCCGCCTAGTTTCCTCACATTTTTTTGAAAAATATTACTGTGAATTTTCATTATTATATCTCTACATTTTTTCATTCAAATTTCATGCGAAATAAAGACTCCTATGACCTCCATCCAAACGAAGTAGATTTCCACAATTTTGCGACCGTATAAAAATGATTGTCTAGATGACGACCATAGGAGTCACTGTTACTCACGAAACTTGAACAATATAATATAGGGATATAGTGATGAATTCATGGATTTATTTTCTAAAAAATAAAAAAAATGTAAGAAAAATGAGGCGGGGGAGCCAAGTTAGCTCCCCCGAAGGGGTAGTCCCATTTTCCTCTTATTTATGAATGCAGAAATAATATAATGTGGTAAAATGGGGATGTCTCCTGAGGGGAGCTAACTCGGCTCCCCTAGCCCTATTTTTACATTTTTTATTTTTTTCTTCAAAAATCCTTCTGTGGATTTTCTTTATCGTATCCTCATATTTCATTCAAATTTCGTGTAAAACAAAGACTCTTACAACATTCATCCAGATAGTGTTGACTTTAATAATTCTGCGACCGTTGAAAAATGACTGTCTAGATGAGACCATAAAAAATTCTTTTTCTCACTGAACTTGAATGATATAACAGATGAAATTTTCACGGATTCATTTTTAAAAAAACAAAAAAAAAGCAGCCTCATTTTATCCCATTTATTAACATGCTAAATATTTTTTTGTGTGTCAACATATTTACGGATGTCAAAGTAAAAACATGGGGACGTGATACACAAAGCTCATGGTAATTTCTGCGTGTGTGTGTGTGTATTGTATCTCGAATGCCGAGAAAGGAATAAAGCGTATGGGGGCGTTATCCAGCACTGCGATAGCACTATCCCTGTTGGATGGAAAAGGATGGACATGCACTAAAAAGATATCCGGGATAAGTCCTTTGCATATTCTTTCTTTCCATCCGTCCCTTTCCCGCTTTTTATTTCCCCCGGAAAGAATGGCCAATTTAATCTCGGCATTTGTGCTTTCTTTTTTCACACAGAAAGGTGAATGTGCTCAGCTCGGCCACATGATTATATCATAATATCTTCATCTTTTTAGTTTTTCCAGCTACCAATAATTGTGAGCTGATGAGTAAGAGATTAAACCTATAAAAATGAGTGGATAATTTTTGTATTTTGATGTTTGGATAGAATATTTTCAGAGATTTTGTTACGATGTGATTTTATTGAAATTCAGAAAAAAGGGTTATATGATGAGAATTTTGTAACTTTTAGATTATAAGATTGTATAATGTATAATTTTTCGTTGGAAAGAATTATCGATAAATGAGTGATTTGAAGTATTAAATGAGAGAGAATGTGTATGGTTATTAGGCGGGCCCCACAAGAGAGAGTAAAATACAATGGAGGAGTTCTCCAAGTTGTAAATGAGGGGTGTGGTAGTAAACCTAAATATAGATATATTCGAATATTCACTTACCGTATTCGAAAAATTATCGGATATGGATATCCGAATATTAATCGAATACAAAACAATTATGGATTTGGGTTGTAAAAATTTTCCAAATACGGATACGGTAATGGCTTGAATATCTAAATCTGGATCTGGATACTGAATAAGATATTTAATATTTTTTATATATTAGTTAATATAATATAAACCGCGGTCTTGTATTATTATATTAGTAGTATATACTATATATAATATTTTAATGATATTAATAAACTTCTATTTGTTGGGGGATGTGCACGAACGAAAGTTTATAAATCATGTCTCATTTTTGTTTCCGAACAAGAATGTAGGTCACCTTAACGCTTTTTTTATCATGATGCAACTTATTTATATTTTATTACCATTTTTTAAGATCATTATGGACATCGATAAAAATTCAATTCGTATTCTCATGTGGTCTTTATTCGATTCGTATTCGAATTCCATATTTATTGGATCCATATTTGGATTTGCTCTGTATTCGATTTATATTTGGATTCATTCTTTATTCAATCCGTACTCGGGTCCGCTCTTTATTCGATCTGTATTCGAATTTGATAAATATCCGATGCGAATTCATATCCGTATTTTTAAGAATATGATCTTCTTTAATGCATATCTGAATCATATCCGTATCCCGTATTCGATAGAGATGAAATGAATATGGATATGGAAATAGAAATATCCGTATCCGTTCCGTTTTCATCCCTAATTAAACCTTGGGGAAAACTTAAGCTTTCGAGAGAAAGCTCGAATCTTCGCATAAAGTTCTTCCTATACAATAATTTGAAAAACAAGAAAGAAATAAATAATGCAAATATAGATATATTTGATGATGTAATCACGATGTGATCATAATTGACAGTTATCTCGAATAGTGTTCATTTGGGACTTAGATTTCATCCTCGAGATTGTTTACTTTTACTTTGTGGATATAATTATCTATGTAATTTGAAGTGTCATCGAAAGTTAGAAACGTGAATTGGTTTCTTCCAGATTTTGGATATCCATAAGGTTAACTTTGTTATTTTGTTGATAAACTAAAAATTACAAAGTATTATAACACTAAAATCTTTATTATAATAAGATATCGCTCTTTTCCATTGGACCTTTTTTCTAATATATTCAGCCCAAACATACCAAACTATATTTCTCATTTTGATTGATTTAGACCCTCAGTACTTTAATTAAAAAGTTTCTCCTCCTACCCCTAGCAAAATGTTACCCATTACACTTGTACCCGCTTCCTTTTTCATATTTACATTATGATCCCTATCAAATTTCTAAATTTACATCTACACCCTTATTCAAAAGGGCAAACCAAAAGATTTATGAAAACATAGCATACTAACCATGCATGTGCATTCAGAGGAAACGATGAACATGCGGTAAGTTCCCATTGTTACCTGGGACCACTATCGATTTACCGTGTGATGCATAAATTCTGTAACACTGGTACGCACAGCAACAACGACGATTCATGAAATAGTCGGTACATCGGTCTGTTGTACATGAGTGAGGTCCCCCCCTTCCCTAACATCTAATGCTTGTGCATGAGAACACAAAATGGGCCTCAGTCTCTCCATGCATATCCATGTACTAGTCCCACACATTGAAGCCAACCCTAATGGGTGGTGGGGTCTAACCTATAACCCATACCCGTCCTCTTTGACCACACTGGTCATATTTATAATCAATGGTCCATTGATTAAAAGTTACCCTAAGAGAAAGTTTTGACTTTTGGGTAAGTTGGCAATTTGACTTTGGGTAAGTTTGGCAGTGCTTTGATTGGTTTGGTTGGGAGTAGCTTTCATCCAATGCCCAATGTGCTACTAATCCTCCATCATGGCACTTGAGATGTTCTTTTCTTCTCTATGGACAAGATTCGAACATGTGTTGATTGATGTTCATGAATAATTGATCCCCAATAATCAATATGGGAAGGTAGCTTCAGACGATTTGTTTACGCAAAGCAATTTACAAGGTTCACTCGTAAGTTGATTACATGTTCTGTAACGTCTCGGGCTTGAGTCTGTTGTTTATTATCGAGAAAAACTGACCCTGTCATCTTGTTGGGCTCAGATCTGATTGGACACATTGATAACCGCTCAAAGTGCTTAAGACAAGTTGCCAAGTAGTAATTCCCACCACTTATAACCATCGTTGTAGAAGTCTTCCAACTGGCCCGACTAGTAGGTCCGGCTAGTCTAGTCGTTGGATGGTCGACCGAGTATTGACTAATTCCGACTAGGCTAACTAGCCGATCGATTTTTGCCCGGAGATACTATATTTTTTTTTGTTTGATTGTTTTAAAGCGAACTTATTCTAATACGCTTAACATTGTATTTAAATTCAATCACTTCTTTTCTTTCATTGTGATAATAATATATATATACACACATAAATCTATGTAAATTAATACGAATATACGTATAAAATGATTTATATATTTAAAATAATTTTAAAAATGAAGTTGATTAAATCCTGACTAAATACAATTACTCGCTTGCTCGACTGTCAATTAATCATCAGTCAGTGATCAAAACGATCGTGCACCGACTATCGATTTTTGCAACCTTCCTTATAACACACACCCACACTTCGTGAGTTTTAGATGTGGGATTATGTATCGGAGTTAGGGTGGTACAACCTCCCTCACTCACACTTATTCCCAATGTCAGTGGTAGCTGCATGCTCCGGATAGTCATTTCCTCCTATATCTTTTGTAGGGGTGGTTCCATCTCTCGGATAGATGATTCCATTATCGGAGAGAAATTGACTTTGATAATATTTGTAACGTTGTGGTCATAGGCCACTGGTCCATTATGACGGAAAATAAGCATTGACAACTTGTTCGGTTCAGATTCGATTAGATCGTTGACAATTATCCATAATGCTTAGGTCCAAATTGTCAAATTTAATCCCCATCATTTATAATCTATGTTTATATTTCGTGAGTTTTAGATGTAAGACTATGTTTAAGAGTTGAGGTATTACATGTTTGGATGACTGTAATAACTCGAACCCTATCGATGAAGAATTGCAGGTTGAAAATAGAATTAATTACCACCAATGATTTTCAGGATTATATAATCTGATTATCAGGATCGCGGTTAATTAGTTTATATATCATTAAATAAAAATCAATAATGTGATCAAATCGAATAAAATGTGTATCATTATAGATTCAGGAACCGTAAGTTAATTTGCTACAGGCAAACATCCATAATGAATAAATAAGTAAACTAGCTGTGAAGCATTCATCAAATAAAAATAAACATCATTATTAGTCTCACTGAAATCATCCAATATTATGGATTTTTCTTTGAGATGATTCCGTCCATATATAGCTTATCTATATATAAGGGTAGATTACAATTTTGATTCCCATGATCCCATCTATGGGTCCGATCTCAGAATGGGTCCTGATTTTTAAATTGTAACGATTCGGGTCCCAGGGTCATTAATGTAAGGAACTTTTTGGGGCTAATGATGAGTATGCCCTTGTTTAAAAATTGGAACCCAACTCTCATTCCCTTCCCAACAAGGGCATATTCATCATGAACCCCAAAATTTCCATTTCCTAAATGGTCCTGGGACCCTAATCGTTACAATTTAAAGATCGGGACCCATTCTGAGATCGGACTCATAGATGGGGACCCAAATTATAATTTACCCTATAGGGTACGATAATCTTGATTTCAGGTTACGGGGTATATGATAAAGAATGGCATATTTTGATAAAACTTTTCTATAATATATATGGCATGAATTTTTTTTGCGTGTTTCATCTCATAACCTATGAAACTATGGAGCATGAGTAAAAATTCATGTGCATGTATGCGGAAATAAACTACCCATTAGATATAGTAAATTTCAAGAATTTTATAATGAAATATTTATTAATACCGTGCTTTTTGTAATATACATCTTGTGAAGTTATTCCCAAAGCCATTTCACCGTCTGCGTAGATGAGCAGTATACATTTAGGAGGATCCCTCCACGTGGACAAATCCTTCTCACCTTTGAGAGCGGGATTTTACTTATCTGCTTCGAGACAATCATTTTCATGCATAAAAATTAACTAAATAATAATTATCCAAGTTCTCGCGCTTTGCGATCAACTTTTGAAATTTTGAACATCGAATTTTTCAGACATCGCTTATAATGCCCTGGATCTCGACCCAACTGTTATGGAGGATAGGCAGCTCTCACAAATAGTTGGACTTCGACCCAACAGAGCACAGTGACCACTGCTCAAAATACTTAAGTCCAAAATATTTAAGTCCAGGTTGTTTACTATCAGTCGTCACTACTTACTACCCACTATCAGACATTGTGATTGCTAGATGTGAAACTGTGTTCTAACTGACATAGCTTAATGCGATGAATCGAGTAAGAATACATGAATAGAATGATTTGTCGAGATGTCAAATTAGAAGAAGATAAATAGCATCCACGAAGAACTCAAAATAATCCATTGCAATTCTAGTTGAACTTCATCAAGAATCCTCGAAATGGTAATAATCAAATTATTGATATGATTTGAATCCTAAATTTGATGTTCATCCAGATCATAAACTATTAGACGATCCCCTCGAATTCTAATTATCTCTCAACTCGTTTGTACTTCCCATTGAGAAATTCGAGAAACTATCTATCTCTCTCTCTCTATCTATATATATATATATATATATGAAGATATTTCTGTACAAGGTACTATATAAAGCCCACTAGCTCTGCGTGTTTGGAGAATAAACACTAAAATAAGGGAACCAATTCCCCGCTCGGTGCGGTTCCCTAAAATACGGCTATTCACATGAATCACATCCACATCGAATTATTTTACCTTAATCCAATCATATTCATATCTTTATCCCACGTCACCTACCATTATTCTACCTTATTCCCCTTATTCCTATCAGCTGAACAGAGAATATATTATTCTCCATCTTTATTTTCATGTATTCCTGAACCGAACACCCTCATAGGTTTTTTTTTTTGAAAAATCCCTCCTTACTCCAATTCTTCCACCATATTGAGAAAGATCAATTGTCATTACATGTGAACCTTGTAAATCTTTTTGTTGTAGTTGTCTACGTGCTTCCTTATTCCAGTGTTGCAAAAAATCTTCAAACATCGAATTAACTCTCCCGATCTCAAGACCACGTGCGATCAACATCGAAGACACCAACATGATACGATGTTAAAGGAGAGAAGAGGAATTGGGCCTAAATCGATACTATTCGTTACATAGAAATTAATGGGAGACGGGCAACAAGTTGTACCACCAATCCCTTTTGGATGACAAATCCAATCATTCGAAATACAATATTCATAGATCTAGGAACCATGACATTGCTATGTATAATTTTTTTTGGATCCTCTTGAGGAGCTTCGCCGCTTTACTTGCCAAGAATCCAAATGTATTAAAACCAAAGGAGATGAATAAATGTTGATTGTCAATACAAACCTTCTCATGCTTAATCACTTTAGCTGAAACCGCCTTTTGTACAGCGTATCCGGCAAAAAAATCACTCTTTATCGGATCCACCAACGAAGTAACTCCAGTCAAATCGACACACGCATATTTTCTCTCCATGGAGAAAAATAGGAAAACCTCGGCGAAAGTATCGTTATCTATCATCGATACAATCCATGTATAATATAAGGATGGGTTGCATTCGATGATCATGTATTAATAGGTCGTTATTATTCTGATACTGCGATTGCATTATGTAACAACTAGGGTTTCCTTTATGGTGATGTGCACTGCATGTGGCTATGGTGTGTGCTCCGTCATCTTCCTCTCCAGACACGACAGCGTTTCCATGGCGACTGCGACCCTCCATCCGTCTCCACTCTATCTTTGTCTCTAAGGAGAATTTAATGCGAAGCGACTTTGGATTTCACTTTATGCCGAGAAGGTCCAGAAAGAGAGAGGCAAAAGCTGCTGATGGACACGCCATTTTGGGTTCATCTCCAGTTCATGACAATCACAGGCAACCCAAACACGTAGACACGCAGAGATGAAGATTTATTTGCTCAGTTCGTCATATGTTCTTGCCGATTATCAACTCTACCACATTATATCACCATAATTAACAAAACCCAAAAGAAGAAAAGATGAACAGCACCAATAATTACGATATTATGCAGGAATCTCCCTCCTGTCTGTCTTCTTCTACATGACAGAGCAGGCGTTGGGATTCTCGTCGCTGAAGATCTGAGGAGGGTACGTATACGCGTATTCTACGTTGAGCCTCGGGTAATAGTAGTACAGCTCGTTCCTCTTCAGCTCCACCACCTTCGCCGCCGCCTCCTCCGCCATCTTCTCCTCCTTCTTCTCCTTCTCTTCCCCTTCCTTCTTCTCCTCGCCATTCTTCTCCCCCTTCCCCTCCCCTCCTTCCTTCTTCTCCTCCCCGCCTTCCTTCTTCTCCTTCTCCTCCCCTCCTTCCTTCTTCACCTCCCCCTGCTCCCCCTTGGCCTTCTCCCCTTCCCCCTCCTCTGCCTTCTTCTCCGGCGGGTCGCGCTTGACGATTACCGCGTGCTTCCCCGTCCTCTTGTACACGTACTCCACCAGCTTCTGCGGCTCCATCACCCCCTTCACCGTCACCTGGGACCCCTTCAGGTCTGGATCCACCGAATGGACACCTGCGTGGGTGAAGGATTTTTAAAAAGGAGGTGAACCCAACTCGGAAAGATCCGATCTTGATGCGTGGTGTATCGATTTGGAAGGGGAAAGATTCCATGGGGTAAAAAAGTGGGTTCTTTGTGATCTTGGAGAATATGCAGAGATGGGTGTACCTTTCATCTTGAGGATTCGCTTCTTGATCTCGAGGGAGCAGGCCTCGCAGTGCATGTGGACCTTCAGAACCACCGTCACCACCTGCGGCTGCGAACCCATCATAGATCAGATCAGATCACAATGCAAACATATATCCAAATTCAAAATCAGATAATAATCTATGGGGGAGAGAGGGTGTGTGTGTGTGTGTGTTTGCCGACCTCTTCCTTCTTCTCCTCGGGCTTGGGCTTCTCCTCCTCCTTCTTCTCCTCTTCCTTCTTCTCGGGCTTGGGGGGTATGGGCGTCAAAAGCTCCACCTTCCTCCCGGTCTTCTTCTGCACTCTGTCCACCACCTTGAGGGGGTCCGCCGCCGCCACCTTCCCCTTCACGACCACCTTGTGCGTCCGGCAATCCGTGGTCACGCTTTCCACCCCTGTACAACCGCAGCACCCACGTCAAAATCTCCACTAAAAACAAGCAAAAAGATGGGTTCTTTCCCTTTCCCTCACCTTCGAAGCCCTTGAGGGACCTCTGGACCTTTTTAGCGCAGCCTTCGCAATGCATGTAGATCCTCATGATGATCTCCTCTGGAGGTGGTGGAGGTGGCGCCGCCTCCTCGTCCTTCTTCTCCTCCTTGGAGGCTTCCTCTGGGGGCTTCTTCTCATCCTCGGGCGGTTTCTTCTTCTCCTCATCCTTCTTGGGCTCCTCCGCGGGCTTCTTCTTCTCCTCGTCCTTCTTGGGCATCTCTACCTTCTTCTCCTCCGGCTTCTTCTCCTCCTGTTTCTGGGGCGCTTGAGGCGAATTGTACATGCATAGAAAGGAGAAGCAGGAGGTGGGTACAGAGGTCTTACCTCCCCCATGAAGGAATGGCGACGGGCTTTTCTCTGGCTGGAATGGGGCGCGGATGTCACGATGGCTTGATGATTAAACTATCCACCTCAGCTCTGTGTATCGATATATCTATGGTTTCTCTCTTCTCGATTCTCTCTTCTCTCCTCTCTCCTCTCTCCTCTCTGTGGTTGTGACTCTTGTGAGTATGGGGCTATGTTTGGCAGCAGTAGTAGAAGTGGAGGTGACGACGATATCAGGGTGACGTGGAGGGTCTGACTGGGGCACGTGCGAGGGGTGTGAGGCACTGGCCCCCATACGTGTCAAACAGTACGTTGCTCCATTTAGAGAGAGGAGAGAGCGAGAGGCAGCGGCGCCGCCGGGACGCCGTCATGTGGGTTTCGCCTTTCCCGTTGTTCCGGCGGAACAACGGAACGCTGGTGATCCTGAGCTGGATGTTACCAAGACTGGAGGGAGAGGCAAAATTACATAATGGTCCATGGGCTGCCTTTTCCTTTTCCTTCCAAAGTTTTTTTTCCTTTTCTTTTTCGTCCCCACTTTTTCTTTTCGTTTCTTTTTTTTAAGAAAAAAAACTTTTTCGTACCCTTCTTTCGAGCGATTTTAGTTTTTATGAGATGCAACTTTCTTGAAGTCTTCTCTTCTTTTCTTTGTTTTTTCTTGTAGTCTAACATGCAAGGAAACATCTAAGAAGATGGACGAATGCCATGTCAAAATATGAAAGAATTTCCAGGGTTTCAGAAGTGTAAATAAAAGCGAAGAAATGCAAAATTAATCTATAGAAATTTTTGGATAGAAATAAAACTAACTGTCGGTCGAAGATCCAAGGAAGAGGTTGTTTAGAACAAAATTAATATTTAGTACTGTGGAGCAGATCCGTTCAATCAATATTGCACAGTTCACACGAAATCTTGATTTTTTTAGAACTTTTGTCATGTGAACCACTCGATCTTGATCTAACGGCTCTCTGCAGCACTGCAGAAGAGGATCCGCTCTCCGAACATCTTGGAGACATTTTCCTTTTCTATGATTATTCTATCTTGTTTATTGTCTATGGGTTGGGGTGATCACAAGGTGTCGTTACCCCCCCCCCCCCCCTTATCCCATATTTTCTCATTCCTACGTGGGCCCCACTTTTTATCTTTTTAAAATAATAAATAAATCAATTCTCTATCATCAATTCCATCAAAAAACAATATACTATACCATCATATCATATAAAAATGTATTGTGATGTGATTGTATTGGAGTTTGAAAAAGTGAGTAGAAGTGGAGTAGTTTATAATTTTTATATGATATGATGCAGTGGCGGATCCAGGATTATAGAGAGAGGGGGGAACTGACAATCAATAGTAATAATAAAAATACTCCAATATAAAAACTTACTATGAACATTCATATGCATATATATATATATATATAAGAGTTACTTTACATATAAAAGATAAAAAAACACACAAATGTATTTAAAGTTGACCACGTCTAATTCTTATAGTTTGAAAAAAATTCATGATATTATCATCAATGATACAATCGAATATATCATTTTCAATATATGCGAAAAAATATCATTAACCATTTATCTTCCATTCGAAAATCTATCTTTCAAAGCATCCGCAGGGAGTAGTATGCAAACATATACAGATAAATCCATATTAGATCTGTCATTATGTTCGATTTATATAAACTTTGACATCAATATCCATATCCATTTCAAAGTGGATACAGATATGGATATCATTTTTGTATATGCAAACATCCGTATTAGTATTCTTTTATACATTTCATATATGAAATTAGATGTGGATTTATTTTTAACTATGTATAACATAATTATCTTCTTTTACCATATTTGGTATTTTTTACGATATAAGAAAATTAGTATATTTTTATTATTTTTCTATTTAATTCATGCTTATTTAAGTCAATTTATAGAGTATTTATAACATTACTCATATGAAATCAATATCCGTTATATATATATAGATAATATATATATATATGTATGTATGTATGTATGTATGTAAGTAGTTCATTGGGGTTGACCCTTGGCTCCTCCCACACAATTTCGTTAATTTTTATATTTTTTTGAAAATTTCTTCTGTGAATATTCATCATTATATACCTATATTATGATATTCAAATTTTGTGCGAAACAGAGACTCCTAAGACCTCTATCCATGCATTCATTTTTTAACGGTAACAGAATTGCTAAAAATGACCCTTTTGGATGGAGGCCGTAGGAGCCTCTGTTTCGCGCAAAATTTGAATGGCATAATATAGAGATATATTGATGAAAATCTACGGAAGAGATTTTCAAAATAAAAATAAAAAAATGGGTGAAATGATGCGGAGGGAGCCAAGTTAACTACCCGAAGGGGGAGCCCCATTTTATCCATGTGTGTATGTGTGTGTGTGTATGTTTGTGTGTGTGTGTGTGATTTTAAATAGATGACACCATAGTTTTAATGTATGTCAATATATGTATTTACATCCATATTTGTATCAAAAAATAGATAAGGATATGATGATACCTATACTGGAATTGATATCCATCCATTTACATTCCTAGTAGGGACACAATGTTGTCATTGTGCAATGGGGTCATGATACTTGCCGAGCGAGGACTCGGCACCTCGGGGTGGGAGGCGCAACGACTGGGCTGGACCGACTTCTAGAGAGAATGCGAGAGAGGAGGTGACGTTACTCGAGGGATGGAAGGTGGAAACGAATCACTGATGTGCAAGGGAAATTGGGGTCTGAGGATGTCGTAGGGTTGGGAACCAACACCGTGGGGATGGAGAGAGGGGCAATGACTGGGGTTGAACGTCCGGAGGGAATGCGAGAAAGGAGGTTACGAGAGACGGAGGGCACAAACTCGACGATTCCAATTGAAGAGGGAGCACAATGGCTTGATTTTAATTTTATGCCATGCAACATTATATAAATATAATAAAATTTCAAACTTTGGGGAGGGCACGTGCCCCCCATATCCTATGTATAGGTCCGCCCCTGATATGATGGTATAGTATATTGTTTTTTTATGGAATTGATGATGGGAAATCGATTTATTTATTTTTTTTAAAAAGATAAAAAGTACGGCACACGTAGAAGTGAGAAAATATGAGGTAAGCGGGTAAAGAGGAGTTTACCGCTCTAGTCGAACGGCACCTAACAGTAATAAATACGAGGGCATCTCCTAAATTAGAGCATTGAAAATCAGGAGCAATATAATTAATGGCACTCCCTCTCCATGGCTACAAAAGAAATAAAATCGTCATAGATCTGCGGACTACAGTAAGTTGTTTAATACGTGTAATATAATTTAAATAAACAACCACCTTCCCACGTAAAATATGGAATCCATGCAGGTCGTTTTCTAGGTCTCCCAGCTTGCATGCATGCATGTCTATTTGGTTTTCATGGAAAATCTTTAAAAAAAATAAAATATTCCGGGTTTAATTGCAGGTAAAAAACAAAATAAAGTATGGTAAGGGATCTACATCATAAAGATAACTGCATGAAGGAGCACCAGTCTTTGATCCCCTTCATGCATCGTGATGACAGAGAGGATTCCCTGTTGTAACGCAGCATGTGTTGTATTACATGGGACCGTTCGATGGAGATCAGACGGTGTCATAAGGGGGCGGGAATAGTGGATCTCCATCAGAAGGTCGCGTGTAATACAACATATATATGTTGTATTACAGCAGACGATCTGATCTCTCTTAATGAATACGAGGCTCATCCTTGTTGAGACGTACGTTATCGTTGAGCCGATATTAGGGATGCAAATGGACGGATACTAATACGGATATAGGTATTATTGTATATCCTTATCCATTTTTGAATACGAATACGGATGCAGATATGGATGTCGACGGATATTAAAACTATCTTAGCATATCCTTAAAAAATGGATACGAATGTAAAACGGATATTGATTGCATACGAGTAATGTTAGAAATAGTCTATAGAATCGACTTAAATATATACGAATTGGATGGAAAATGCATGATATAAATTTACTAAATGTGTTTGTATCATAAAAACTATACAAATATGGTAAAAGAATTTATAGAATTATGTTATATAGAGTTAAAAATAAATCTATGACTATATTTATATACGAAAACAGATATACGGATACGGATACAGATGTTTGCAGATATCAAAACGATATCCATGTCTGTATCTATTTTAAAACGGATACAAATACATATGTCAAAATCTGTATAAAACAGATACGGTAACAGATCGGATATGAATATATCCGTAACTGTTTGCATCCCCAGATATACTCGTCCAATACAATGTCTACATTATGAGGGTGTCTCAATCTATGGTAAGAATACTCACATTTTGTTGGTGCGATCAGCAAAGAAAGAACGTTGACGTCTCTCGCGTAGAGTGGATCCTTTACTAGACAATCAAGTTTGTTATACAAGCTAGCATATACAACATCAGATCTGCTCTAGGGTTTCACATGCCCTAAGTCAGTGATTCCCAGATTCAGCAGCATGTGCTCGCTACAGTTTTGAGCTCCCCTATATTTATATAGGTATAGATATGGATCTCATCCCATTACCTCGATTCCAGAGATATCTATTAATAATAGTAGTAGTGATCTTACTTATAATATCATCATCCCAATGGTGATTACTTAATTTCATCGATTTAGAAAGTTATGTACTTTTCACTTTGCCTACATGTATTTGTTTAGGTATTATGCCCATGAGTTTCATTTGTTTATGGCAAGAATGCATGATTAAGGATGTTGTGTACTAGGTATTCTGTGAGCTTCGGAAGAGCGCGAGACGGCGGACGCGAAGGCCGACCCGTGGAGGTGCCAGGAGCTAGGAGAGCCGATCATGCCGAAAGGCGAGGTAGTGTACTGACGTATTTGATCATGTGTTGGTAAACATAATTATCTTATAGATAGCGTGATTAATGATCCCAATGTGGTATGTAGATATACAAATGTGGAAGCATGCATTAGAAATGGAATCGAATCATGTAGGATATAGTGTCCAGGGGAATTTTGGTTACAAGTCAAATGGAGAGCACGCGGGTCACATGAATAGAACTTGCTGTTATATAAACATGAGCTATTATTTTTTTGGAATTTACTCTGTTGAGTAGTGAGCATTTTTTATATCGTATGAGCAAAAACTTGCTGTTCTATAAACATGAATTTTTTTTTTTTGGAATTTACTCGTCGAGTGTTCATTCGAAGCGATGATCGAAGCGACTGATCGAAGGGTTGCATCACTTGTTAATCTTCATCCATGCCCGTTCATCGATAGTGAAGCAGCGTGATATCATTTAGCGTGGGTCTCCTTCTCAAGGAGCAATGTTGTTACACTCTGATCATAAGAAGATAGAACAGAACTTAACAGATCAACGCATTGTCCTCCTCCTTGAGAAGCGGCTCTCTAATTCGTCTTCTCATCATGTACAAGCTTATCGAACACGATCATGTTGAACAAAGAATTCACCATCTATGTAGGAACTTGAAATTCAACTTGTTCTTTCTTTTTCCCATGGTGAGTGCATATTAGTTTAAAAAGCTATTACAGAGAGATTGATGGGAGACGGGCAACAAGTTGCATCGTCAATCCATTTTGGATGACAAATCGAATTCTTTGAAATACAACATCTATTGATCTGGGAACCATAACATTATTATGCATAATTCTTTGAACTCTTTTGAGGAGCCCTATTACTTCAGTACCAAGAATCTGAAGGTGTCAAAATAAAAAAGAATGAATACGTGTTGATTGTTAATAAAAGCCTTCTCATGCTTAGCAACTTTAGCTGAGCTAGCTTTCTGTGCAGCGTATCCCGCAATAAAATCACTCATTATCGGACCCAACAATGGAAAAACTCCAGTCAAATTAACACAAGCATGCTTCCCTCCATCACATCCAAATATTAAAAACATCTGCTGGTTTGAGTATTGATCTCCCTTCTTGTGGATCTGTCAAAAAATTCACACGTGCTTCTTTCTTTGACGTAACTCCAGCATGCCTGACTACATCATAAAGGACATCCCTTACAAAATCATGCCTATATTTAAAATCTGGGAATTCATGATGATGAACTGCATGCTCCCCAAAAGCGTCCAAACATGATTTGTGGTATTTTGAGCTAAGTCTCATCAGTTGGAAATAGAGAAATCATAAGTTGATACTCTCAATAGGTGACATAGGCATCCCAAGGCCCTCAACAGGAATAGCAAGGAGGAAGTCTTGAGCATGATCAACATGTAAAACAATGAAAAAAATACTTTTTGCCTAACAGTCGTGTCAAACTTAATTTCCACTTCTTCAATAATTTTGCTAAAAAGAGAACTCGCCAAAGCATTATGGGCTTTAGGGGACGGTATCCTTGTTAGCAAAACATGTAAGATCGTGTGGTACATAGGCCCTCCAAAGCATATAGAAAGTCAGAATCTATACCATGTATCCCACTATCTCGTCAAATGTGGTCTTGGAGCACCCACGATTGGGATCTATAGGTCACGAAAGCATATGAGGAAGCCTCAAGAGATGAATGAAGATCGAAACCACTAAGTCTGATGGGTAGTGACGTCACCCGCCACTTAAGTCGTCAAAGAAAGGGCCTCCACAAACCACAATACCCTCAATAGTTCCGCGAAGTCCTTTGTCAAATCACGTAGCAGCTTGTTCCATGTATGCAGGTTGACATGTTGAACTCATCCAAATATATCTCCAGCGACGGGCTCTCTCACCTGCCCTGCTCATGGATAAGACTTGGACCAATGACTCATAGATTAGCCTGGCCCGACCCGTTCGTTGATTGTGGATCCTACACATGTACCATAAAGCAAGTCTAGTGTGGTCTACGAAGATAAAAATACATAATAAAAATATGCACAACACATACTCTAATACAATATACTTCAAACCATGGTCGGTCCCAAACTCGGGTAGATGAGGAGAGTTATGTTAGGTAGCCAACAACCAGTGTAAAACAGTCGGAGACAACTTCCTAAATATTTTTTTTTGAAAAATATTATTTAGGAAGTTGCCTCATAAAAATCGAATATTTTCAACTTGAATTTAAGTATAGAAGTTATATTATACTGTTATATTATACTTAGTAGTTTACAAACTTTACATTTGATGTTAGGTTTTGAAAGCTTTAATGATGCTCCAAACGATTATTTACCTCTATAAATAATATAAAATATCTATAAAAAGACAATTTCAAACTGGTCCATGCTTGGATGGGGCCCAGCCATGCGCGGACCCTGAACAAGGAGATTTGGAGCTTCGACCCATTCGCCTCGTGGGCCTATGTAGGGATGAGCACCGGGCCGGGACGGGCCGGTCCATCCTAGCCCAGCCCGAACCCGATTCTAATTTTCGGGCCTACGAGTCGGGCCTAAGTCCGCAATATTTTAGAAAATACGGCCCAAACCCGAGCCGGACCCGTAAATACATGGGTCAGGCGGGGCTCGGACCAGCCCACTATATTAAAAAAGATTTGGTTAATTAGGATTGGACCCCCGTTTGGAATCAGAGTCTCACTATTTGACCCCTCTCCATTACAACACGCATATTCGACATCAAATATATTCAAATCAAAGCTATGTGGATCATTATAATGGGACTATATGTGGGCCGACTTATGTGTTTCGGGCTTATATGTAGGTTGGGCTCGGGTCGGGCTTAGGATGGGTCCTTATGCGGGCCGGCCCGCGGGCTTCGGGCTCGGACCCATCGTTGCCCGAGCCCGACCCAAAATTTGATATGGGCCAAAAATTAGGCCCAAGCCCGCCCGACTATTGCTCAGGCCCGAGCTTGGGTTGGACTTTAGCGGGTCGGGCATCAGGTTGGGCCGGGCGCCCTACCCAATGCTCATCCCTAGGCCTATGATCGACTCGACCCGCAATTTGATCAGGTCTAATGAAATTACAACAAAAACAAGAAATCATTAAAAATTAGGCCATTTGTAATGTGTGGGCCATTTTCAGAAAATAAAGTTTCCAGCTGTTTTGAAACTACAGAATTAGACGGAAAAAGATGTGCTCATTTAATCCACAGATTGTTTCTGATCGCAATAATAATGATTTTGACGTGAGACGCAAATGGGTACAATAAATACCATAATTTCGTGAATGGAAAGATGCCTCTGGAATGATCGAGTTCGCCATAATTGTTGTCGTGAGGTGATTGTTTGCTAACGGACGTGGGCCCTTGATAATTAAATTCCATTATGCAATTCATTATTAGTCACATGTATTTTTCTAATCGTTATTATGATAGTTGATTTGCTGGCTGATGTTGATCCCACTGCCAATTGTTTGTGATCTTGTGAATGTAATCCATCGTTTTTGAACTGTTTGTGGAAGTTTGATAATCTCACTGAAACTAAATCCAAGTGGAGCTACAAAGGTTTTCGCAGTTGGAACTGATAAATCGTTCGGTTGAACCGATAATGATGTCAGCAGTTTATACATTTGAAAAAAAATCAAATAGCTTGGAGCTGAGTCTAATGGCGTATGGTGGGTCATGTAGATATTCAACACTCCTTAGATGTAAACTTGTCGCTCTATATGATTGTCTTGGTTTGTTTTGAGAAGATCATGTTAACTGTCTATCTTGCATGAGGTGGAGGAGTGATCTTTTATATATGCTACAACGACAAAAGGAGAAATGTCCGACCATCTCTTTTCTTAGGCAAAATTCATTATGCAATTGAGACTCGAAAAAGGCCGACATTTTTCGTACCTCGTTGAAATCCTTAAGTACCTCGCAGACTTCGTACCAGTGAGGAAGATCAAGACCAAAACAAGAAAGGAATGGGCTACGTCCTTGAACGACACCAGTTAACTTCACTATATATGGAAAAAGGAAATTACATAGGATATTGAAAACACTAAGTCTATGGACTTCGTATAATACTCTCACCACAAATGGATCCCTGAAAAAAACAAATCCAAAACTCCAAATAGAAAGGAATGATGTTTATACAATTTTGTTTCGGGATGTCTGATCCGCAATTGTATCCCTAACATACATATTTTGACATACGTATGTATTTTCAAATTGATAGGAATGCAAATCTCGCTTTCATATCAATAAACATCTGTATCCATTTATGTATATCCATTTATTATATAAATATAGTTGTATATTTTTTTTAACATTAGATAACATAATTTATTTCTTCATATTTAGTATAATTGTCATGATATAAGCACATTTATCATATTTATATCATATGTATTCCACCCAATACATGTATATTTAATCTACTATATAGACTATTTCTGATATTATTCATATGTGATTGGTATCTGTTTTATATCTATATCCATATTTTTAACGGATATGATAGATATTTTCATTCGTCAATATATGTATAGACATCCGCATTTGTATTTATCAACGGATAAGAATATAAGAACAACTACATTCATATCTGTATCCATCTATTTGCATCCCTAATCTCATGTATCTCCCAATATAAACTCAATAATATGGCACACATGAAATAATCTAACCATCAACATTTATATGTTTTACGTAACTACAAATATGACATGTTTTGTATATGAATTGAATGACTTGTTATGATAAAAACAATATATATATTTATTTCATAAAAAATAAAATATTTAGAAAAGGATATAAAAAATCATTATTTGTAACTAAAAATAAATCTATTGCTATATATTAAAATAAATATACAAATACAGACATAACTATATATGGACATGAAAGTGCATTTGTATATGTATAAAATTGATAGAGATGAAGCCAGGGGCAGAGCTAGCATATAGCTGAGGGGGCCATGAACCCTCCATAATTATTACATTTCTCTTATATAATGTTGTTAAATCTTGATATGACCCTGCTTAAATTTTAAATATAGAGCGAATAAAGTCAAATAATATTACTAAATGCTCAATGTCTCATTGGCAAAGTGCAATTTCTCTAACAAAAGAATTAGGGTTCAATCCTAGGGTGATATCTTTGTTAAAAAATTGACTTTACTCACTTTATCGCTCTCCATCCTTTATTTTGTTTAGCTGACCCCTCCTTAATAAAATTCCTGATTCCGCCCCTACATGAAGCGAATATGGATATGGAAATAAGCATATTCGATGTAAACATATTATAATTAATATTTTAATAATTATAATGAGAAATAGTAAGAAAGATAAATTATATATATAATCTCAATAATTTGGCCCCTTCAAGTAAAAATTTCTGACTTCGTCCATGTCCGCACCCTCGTAGAGAGGGACGCACCTGCTCCCCCCAGACCCTCCCCACCTCACCCCCGTCCAGTACGACAAACTTTGCATGTCCTCGTGTACAAAACAATTCTTCAACTGGGTCAGCAAAACATATGATTTGGATTCAATGCATATCAACAACCCTCTCGTCATGCCCTCAAAAGGGTGACAACCCAACCCAAAGACATAAAGAAGAAGCAAACAGTGCAATGGAGGTTCTATGACGAAACAATCACACTGGAGACTGGACAGTGGGGGGCAAATGATGACTAACAGCAGCACCCGAAGATCCGATCCTTGGAAGCATCAAAGAAAATGGACTCGGATCCTAAAGAGAAAGTCAACGGATAGCAAATAATTACTTAAATCTTATCATAATGATATTCTGTCATGCTTCTAACTGTTGGTTTCTGACTAGTTACCTTTACCTCATTCATGAACACACCACAGTCATCTTTCCCCGCCTTTCAGGGCATCACTTGATTCCACTGGTGGCTCTTGATCATCACTAGTGGCCGTCGCACTCAAAACATCCACAATGATCGACCTATCTATATTTTCGTATCTACATCTTTCCATCTCTGCATCATCACTCAGCGATCTTTTCTTCACTGCTTTCCTGCACACAGTCCATCTAACGACGACCATCCGTTTCCATCTGCACTATTTACAGCAACGTGTGCCTTCTTTGTTGCAAACTTTACTGCAAAAAAATAACACACGGATAATATCGCGACAAATAATATGCTGCATCGATCATGCACTCATCAATCAATCAGGAGACCCAAGAAGGAAATCAAACAGAAATCTATACATGCATGAAAAAAGATGCAGGTAACAGTTGGAAAGCCAGCGAAGGACCCACAGGCACACCCCAACATGCATGCAGAGCCATGGCGGTCACATGGGTTCGTTCCGCATGTATGTATAATTGGAGTGCATGATTTGAGTCGGGCATGCACCTTTGGCTCTGGTGGATTGTGTACATGAAGACAGAGATATGGCACCTTTTTCTGTTATATATACACTGCTGATTGCACTTCAGATGAGGAGATATTAGGGCTGAGCAAAATCTCAGGCCGGTCCGGCCCAGTCCGATGCCCGACCCAACATAACCAGCCTATGACCTGAGCACGCAATGGTAATGGGCGAGTCTGGGTAGTGAAATTGGCCTGATGAGAGTTTCGGGCCAGGTTCGGGCATGCGTGGGCTTAGACCCGAACCCCGCGGGCTAGCCCGAGGTTAGACCCAAACCAAACCTGAGGTTAGGGCTGAAACCCAATTAAACCCTAAGGGCCCGTCGCCCGCCTAACCCTTCTCGCCTCTCCTTCGCTTCACGCCTCCCTTCCAGATCCCCCTTCCTCTTCCTCAGGCCCTCCCCCTTCTTGAGTGCGAGCGGGGAGTCCCCTCATCCCGACAGACCCGACCCCCACAACCCCTCCCCCCAGGGACGAAGCCAGAAAGTTTTACCTGGGGGGCCAAATTATTGAGACCACATACACATATAAATACACATACACATACATGTAGATACATTATATATATATTATCTTTATTATTATTTATCATTTTAATTTTCTATATTTATTTACAAGAAATTTTTACAAAGATACTCCTATTAACTTACGATTTCACATAAATATTCAAACAAACATTGTATGGACAAAAAGGTTCTTTCAAAATTCTTCAAATCACAACAACTTTTATTACCACAATGTTAAGTAGTACCATTAAATATAATATTTTTAAAAAAATAAAATTATATCAGACTTAATGTATGGATACAAAGGGATATATATATATATGTGTGTGTGTGTGTGTGTGTGTGCCTATTCATTATAATATATTTTAACAGGAGTATATGTATCTGTATTAAAATGAATACATATATACATGTCACTTTGGTGTCCACATACATTTTTGTCTATATTTTTATATATTTTTTAATGAGTTTAATGGGGCTGCCCCCGCATCGTTTTCAGCGTTTTTTTTTTAATTTTTGTTGAAAAATATCGTCATGTATATTCATCCTTATATCCCTCCTATATGTCATTCGAATTTCGTCAGAAACAGAGACTCCTACGTCCTCCATTGAGATGATGTCGATTTAAAAAATCATGTTACCGTTAAAAAATGACTGTCTGGATGGAGGCCGTAGGAGTCTCTGTTTCTGACAAAATTCGAATGGCATATAGGGGGATATATGGATGAATATACATAGAGATATTTTTCAAAAAAAAATAAAAAAATGCCTAAAACAGTGCGGGGGCAACCATGTTAGTTGTCCCAAGGGGGCAACCCCATTAAACTCTTTGTTAATATATAGCCGTATATTTATTTTAGATTATATAAAATAGAACTTTTAACTTTTTCTTTATATTCGGTATAATTATGAATATTATTTATTATGAAATTATTTTTATGTAAAAATTAGAGACGAATGTCATATCTACTACTATACCATCAACGAATGTTAATATAGTAACGTTTATTCGTCATATTTTTTAGAATCTTAACTAATGGTCGATGTTAAAATCATGATGGTAAGCGTCACTATATGGACCAACGGTATTGATATAACAACGGATATTACATTCTTTCTAATTTCAAATATAAAAAATCTCTACATACCTATTTTGTTCTTGTACTTATGTATATCATGTAGTTCATGTAAAACATACAAATGTTAATAATAAAATTATCGTATTCGATAATATTATTGATTTTTTATTGAGAAATAAGGATGGAAGAATTATATACAACTTGTAAATAAGGAATGGGGGGGGGCATTTTATACAACTTATTGGCATTTGTATTTAACTATTGTATTTAAGCCATGCTTTATTAATATTATATAATATATGTAATACGAATTGTTGAGAGACAGGGGGGGCCAAGCTCCCTCCCACCCCCCCTTGTCTCTGTCACTGCCTCCCCCTCCAACCTCTGGTGTCGCCTCGACCCCCCCCCCCCCACCAATTCCTCGGGCCGCAGACGACAGGCAGCTGGCCCCTCCCCCTCTCGACCACCCACACCTGCGATGCATGCGGCCCGTGCCGCCCTTCCCCTCCTCCCCCAGCTCCACTCCAGGTTCCAAGCTCTTCCCTTTCCTCTCTGTGTCGTCGCTGCTTCGGACCGAGTCGACTGACCCTCCCCACGATCACCTCATTTCACCACCCATCCTCAGGTCGCGTGGCACCGCCTATAGATGTTCAAGCATTATCGCTTGATTCAATTGATTTTAAGCATGGATTAAAAAAAAGTCGGCCCAACCCGGCCCAGTCCATATCCTAACGGACCGAATTTGGGTATGGGCATCAATTTCAATGTTTGGGCGGGCTCAAGCCTGACCTGATAGCATGACTAACTAAATCGGGCTCGGACAGGGCTGGATTGGGCCCGACCCGGATCGATGCTCAGCCCTAGGAAATATGTCCCATTGCCCAACCATTTTTGCATTGAATCGGCCCACGAACCTACTCCACTTTCATTTTTTCCACTTTTTTATTTTTTTGAAAAATGCTTCCATGGATTTTCATAACTATATCTTTCTAATATGTCATTCAAATTTCGTAAGAAACATATACTCTTATACCCTCCATCCAGAACAGGCAAATTACAACTAAGACAGTTAAAATTATCTATTCTGGATGGAGGGTATATGAGTTCATATATTCTTACAAAATTTGAATGACATATTAGAGAAATATTGTTATGAAAATCCTTGGAAGTATTTTTCAAAAAAATAAAGAAAGTAGAAAACAATGAAAGTGGAGTAGGTAAGTTACCTACTCCATGGAGTATGATCCCTTTCCTCGTACATACATACATGCATACATACATACATACATATATATATATAGAGAGAGAGAGAGGAGTGGTCCTATGAGAGCCAAAATTTGTGAGAGCATGAGAGCATGCATTCTGGACTACAATGATCATGATTCAACCAGGAGAGAGAAGACATGATCATGTGGTCCAAAATGCATGCTCTCATTCTCTCACAGGTTTTGGCTCTCATAGGATCACTCCTTTGTGTGTATATGTGTGTGTGTGTGTGATGCAATTTGTTGATCCATTTGTTGTCAATCTTCGAACACACGATATTTTGTTTAAATAAATATATATCCGTCCTTTTACCATATTTTCCAACAATCTACAAGTGTGTTTGGATTGATATTGTTCAAAAGATAGCCAAACTTACATGCAATATCATTTGATCCTAGCAACACAAAAATCAACGAGTCGCCATCGAATACAATACTCATAGGAGGTGTATGCATCTACAACAATACAATTCAATGGCAATAGTTAGAATATTAAAACAAAGTTATATAATCATTTATGGCCATACCGCATTTAAACATGCACAATTCCTCTCTGACTTTATGACTAGTTAGAAAAATCTACATTAAATGAATACTTCAAGAAATTTTGCACAAAATCATTTGTGGATGTAAAATCGTTGTTTATTGAATGAACTGTTATTATTGTTATTGAGATATTTTTTAAAGGAGGAGTTTATTTAGGTAATGTAGTAGAAACAATAAGAGGATTGCTATATACTTGTATCCAGATATATGTTTTGGACAACAAACCATGGCTTGCAAATATGACAAACTGATATATCACAAGAGAGGACTTATATTAACAATGCATGATTTTTGAAAGAAAATGTAGAAAAATATAACACGAAAGTAATAATTAGATAAATAAATAAGAATACATAGATTTTACGTGGAACCTTACTCCTGAGGGTGGATAAAATCACGGGAGAACATCACAAAGGGATGGTCGTTCAAATTAATTCTCTCAATGATATATGGGTGTGAATCTCTTTATATAGCCCTGTTAACACACCAGAGTCCCATAAATAAGATGATGTAGGAGTAAACATGGGGTTTAGTAACAGAAAACAACCATTCAATATATGGCATTAATGATAATATATCGAAACAAACTATGTTTATTTCTAAAAAACTTTATTTTCGTCTGAAAATGACAACGATGGAGGGTACAAAGAGGAGACGATAGATGCAACGTGAGAGAAAGAGGGTTGAAGCGTGCTAGATGTAGAAATGACTGACCACCAAGAGGGAGCTTGCAAGGAGGAAGAAGTGACAATTGAGAGGGAGCTCGAGACGAGAGCAAGAAGCATTAGATGCGAGGGCAAGAGGTATAGAGGCGGAGGTGGAGGTGATATTTAAGTTGAACGGGGAGGCGACCTACCATCGATGAAAGGTGAAGAGGTGGAGCGAGTTTGGTTGCTAGAGAAGGAGGGGAGTTTTGGTTGAGAGAAGGGATCTTCAAATGGGAAAGTGGGTTTCAAAGTGCTTATGTGGGAATATAGGCCTATGAGGATAAATCAGATATACATTAGGGATTAATCATACCTTGAAACAAAGAGAAACATGGCATGATTGTTCAACATTATTTGACTAAGCGACTGGCTATGCGCCCCCTTACTCATTTGGCTAAATAATGACCGTGTGGGGCTCCTCGAGTCGACAACCCCATCGAGCCCACTGTCAAGAATGTAAGACCATGTTTATTCTGTGAGGTCTAGGGGTCCTTATATAGGACTAAACCCTAGGGTGCTCAGAGGAGGATTTACATAAATACCCCTATGGGGTTACATCGGGAAACAGTTGATAAGGAAACAGTGATACATAAGGAAATAGAGGTAAATAAAGGAACAATAATATATGGTATTCTTTGACACTCCCCCTCAAGTTGGACCATATCCATCAATCATGCCCAACTTGGAAGATATCCATAAAAGACGCTTCTTTGGTAATGCTTTAGTAAATACGTCTGCAAGTTGAATATCTGTAGAGATATGTGGTGTGACGATCTGTCCTCCTCGTATTGCATCTCGGATGAAGTGACAGTCAACTTCGATGTGCTTTGTCCGTTCATGAAATACAGGATTGGTGGCAATATAGGTAGCAGACTTGTTATCACAGTATAGCGGTATAGGAGTAGTAGCAGGGAACCCAAGGTCTCGTAGAAATGATACAAGCCACGTAATCTCACAAACAGCATGGGCCATTGCCTTATATTCTGCCTCTGCACTTGATCTGGAGACCACGGTTTGCTTCTTGCTTCGCCATGAAACAAGGTTACCACCAACAAACATAGCATAGCCTGTAATGGATCGTCTATCCTCAGGGAAACTGGCGTAGTCAGCATCTGCATAAGCAGTAATATCAGTATGACCGTTGACCTTATAGATGAGTCCTTGCCCTGGTGATTCCTTCAAGTATCGAAGGATCAGAAGGACATCCTGCCAATCACTGTAAAGAGGTCTCTCCATATGGCGGCTGGCTCTGCTTACAGCATAAGATATATCCGGTCTGGTAACGGTGAGGTAGATCAGTTTGCCCACAAGGCTTCTGTATCGTGTAGTGTCTTCAAACTCAGGATCAGTGGATGTATCGTGTTTTCGTACTTCTGCAGGTATGCCAGATGGTTTGCATCCTTGTAAACCGGCTTCTGTAAGAATATCCAAGCAGTATTTTCGTTGTGATAGATGTAATCCTTCTGCAGTACGTATCACCTCAATACCAAGAAAGTACCGGAGTTGTCCAAGGTCCTTGGTGACAAACACCTTCTGAAGGATGGCCTTGGTCTCGAGAATTCCATTGTCGTCGTCCCCAGTTACCACCATATCATCAACATAGACAGCAAGTATCACAGTACCAGTGGATCGTCGTCTAATAAACACAGAGTAATCAGATGTTGTCTTATGAAAACCAAGAGAGATGATTTCACTGGTAAGTCTGTCAAACCAGGCTCGAGGACTCTGTTTTAGGCCATAGATGGCCTTACGAAGTCGGCATACATACTCCCCCTCGACGGAGTAACCCGGCGGTTGCATCATATAGACCTCTTCTTCGAGATCACCGTATAGGAAGGCATTCTTTACATCCAGCTGATAAATGGGCCAATTCTTGTTAGCGGCAACAGAGAGAATTGTGCGAATGGACCCCATCCTAGCCACAGGAGAAAAGGTCTCAAAGTAATCGACTCCATATGTCTGGGTGAATCCTTTTGCCACAAGTCTGGCTTTAAGTCTGTCAATAGAACCATCTGGAGATTGTTTGGTCGTGAAGACCCATCTGCAAGCAACGGGCTTAATACCCGTAGGACATGGCACAAGATCCCATGTGCCTCTGGATATGAGTGCATCTATTTCTTCATTCATGGCCTGTCTCCAACCTGCATCTTGGAAAGCACTGTGATGATCTTTAGGAATGGAGATAGTCATTAGTGCATCGGCATATTGTTTGTCAGTGCATGAAAGTCCAGCAGTAGTAGTAAAGTTAGATATAGGATAAGTGGCACACTTTCTCTTTTGCCTCCGTAATGCAATCGGCAGGTTGTCGGGATCATCCGGGACAGTAGTGGAGGGGACAGTTGAAGCTGGCATATCATCCTGAGGCAGAGGTATGGGTAGAGGGACATCTGGTGATGAGGTCTGAGATGGATGGGTAGGGATGCTTGGTGATGGAGGAAGATGTAAAGGGACATTGTTGACAGGTTGTGTGAAGAAGCTGGTTTTCTCAAAGAAGGTTACGTCTGCAGAGATGTAGTATCGTCTGTCAACAGGATCATAACATCTGTAACCTTTTTGAGTGTAGGAGTAACCAAGAAAAATGTATTTGATCGCACGAGGGGATATTTTGTCTTTGGTGTGAAAATTGTGTACGAAGGAGACACACCCAAATATCCGTAGAGGTAGAGGAAAGGGAAGATCATTAGGGTGGAGCAATGAAAATGGTGTAGAGCCTTTGAGAGTAAGAGAAGGAATCCTGTTGATAAGATGGACTGCAGTGAGAATAGCATCACCCCAGTATGTTTTGGGAACTTTCATCTGGGTTAGAAGTGAGCGTGCAATGTTTAAAAGATGACGGAGTTTGCGTTCTGCCACCCCATTCTGCTGAGAGGTATAAGGACAAGATGTTTGATGTACTGTCCCATGGGAAGCAAAGAAATCAGAAAGGTCTCGTTGAGTAAATTCCAAGGCATTGTCTGATCGGAAGACCTGAATATTCGATGAGAAATGATTTTTGACATAAGCAAAAAAGTTTTTGACAATTTTATTGATTTCTGAGCGTTCTTTAAGAAGATAGACCCAGGATGATCTACTGTAATCATCCACAAAGACAATAAAGTAGCGGTGTCCACCAATGGTTCAGACAGGACAAGGTCCCCAAACATCACAATGAATTAAAGAGAAGGATATAGTACGACGGGGTTCAGTTCTAGCAGGAAAAGATGCACGGTGATGTTTTCCGAACTGGCATGCCTCACACTCGAAAGGTTTAAGTATGGACAGTTCAGGGAACATTAAGGAAAGAGCTTTAGCAGAGGGATGACCCAGACGAAGATGCCACAGAAGAGGATCAGCAGAGATGGAGGTTGCGCCAGCGAAACCAGAGTTGGAAGGGATATCAAGGTAATATAAGCCATTCTTCTCATGTCCCCCACCAAAGATCTGTCTCATCCGGATGTCCTAAAAATAACAGCATAAATCATCAAAAATCACACGGCAGTTGAGTTCTGTACATAATTTGTGAACAGACAGCAAACTGAGAGGAAAAGCAGGAGCACAGTAAACATCCGTTAGCCTGAGTTTAGGGCTAAATTCCATGGTCCCCACACTAGTGATAGGTGAATAGGCTCCATTGGCCACACGAACGTGCTTCACCGTAGAGGGCTCCCTGGGAGAGGTGAGGAGACTGCGTTCTCCTGTGAGGTGTGTTGAGGCACCTGAGTCGATGATCCAGGTAGAAGTAGAGGTAGAAGCAGAACTTGCAATTGTACCTGTGGTTGCTGCTAGAGTCGCAGTAGGGCCTGAATGCGTAGTCTCAGTAACTGGGTTCTGAAGGAGCTGGCGAAGACGAGCGCATTCTGCAGCAGTAAAAGATCCTGAAGCCTCTGTGAGAGACTGATCTTGTGAAGTTTCCATAGTATCATAATTCGTATCATAAGATGGTGCCTCATATGCGTTATTAGCTTTGGGCATGCCAAAGGTAGCCCAACATTTGTCAGATGGATGGTTCCAGCGGCCACAATGAGTACATGCCGGATAACGAGCATTAGAAAAATCACGACCACGGCCGCGTCCCGAGTCACGTCCACGTCCCTGTTCTCGTCCTCGACCGCGACCAAACGTACGCCCTCGTCCTCCTTGGAAAGGTGGACGTCCTCCAGCGAAGTGAGCAGCAGTGTCTGTAGTAGGTGATTGGCTAGGAGTCTCCAGTTCCTGTAATCTGCCAAAAATAGTTTCAAGAGACGGTAGGGCAGCCGCCGTCAAGAATTGCTCTTTAACATATTTGTATCGAGGGTGTAAGCCTGATAGAAAACGGTACACCTGCCATTCTGCTCTTTCACCTATTTGCTTGTCACAGCATGCAGGTTGAAAAATAAGCAATTCTTCAAATAATCCTGTTAGGAGCCGGTAGTATTCTATCAAGGAGGTTTCTCCCTGACTTGCAGACCAAATCTTTGTGTAAATGTCAGAAAGCCTGGATTTGGTTGTTTTCTGGGAGTATGTATTCTCAAGACTCTCCCACATTTCTTTTGCAGTTGTTTTGAAGATCCAAGAAAGAGGTTGTTTAGAACAAAATTAATATATTTTAGTACTGTGGAGCAGATCCGCTCAATCAATATTGTACAGTTCACAGGAAATCTTGATTTTTTAGAACTTTTACCATGTGAACCACTCGATCTTGATCTGACGGCTCTGGGTTTGTGAGGAGTTACAGCAGTCCTCTGCATCACTGCAGAAGAGGATCCGCTCTCCGAACATCTTGGAGACATTTTCCTTTTCTATGATTGTTCTGTCTATGTTTATTGTCTATGGGTTGGGGTGATCACTAAGGTGTCGTTCGGCCAGAGGGGTAAATCTCTTTCGGCTAGAGGGGGTTTACCCCCTTACCCCGTATTTTCTCACTCTTACGTGGGCTCCATTTTTTTATTTTTTTTAAAAAAATAAAAAAAATCAATTCCATATCATCAATTCCATCAAAAAACAATATACTATACCATCATATCATATAATGTGATTGTATTGGAGTTTGAAAAAGTGAGTAGAAGTGGTTTTTATATGATATGATGGTATAGTATATTATTTTTTGATGGAATTGATGATGGAAAATTGATTTATTTATTTTTTTAAAAAGATAAAAAGTGGGGCTCACGTAGACGTGAGAAAATATGGGATAAGCAGGTAAAGAGGGGTTTACCCCACTAGCCGAACGGCGCCTAACAGTAATAAATACGAGGGCATCTCCTAAATTAGAGCATTGAAAATCAGGAGCAATATAATTAATGGCACTCCCTCTCCATGGCTACAAAAGAAATAAAATCGTCATAGATCTGCGGACTACAGTAAGTTGTTGTTTAATACGTGTAATTTAATTTAAATAAACAATCACCTTCCCACGTAAAATATGGAATCCATGCAGGTCGTTTTCTAGGTCTCCCAACTTGCATGCATGCATGGCTTCCAACGTCTATTTTGTTTTCACGGAAAATCTTTCAAAAAAAATAAAATATTCCGGGTTTAATTGCAGGTGAAAAAACAAAATAAAGTATGGTAATAGATCTCTATTGTTAAAGATGGACTGAATGAAGGAGAACCAGTCTTTTATCGCCTTCATGCATCATGATGACAGAGAGGATCCCATACTGTAATACAGATGTATTACACGGGGAAACGGATCTTCTGCTGTAGGGAGGATTGCAGCAGAGGTGTTGTAATCCTTTCTAGGCTATTTTTATAATTTTGATTTCAAAATCTCATCTTATAGATTGTATTTTAGTTTAACTATCTACCTATCCTCCAAATTTTGTGCAAATTCGAGCTTATTTGATATTTTATCTTAATGATCAAACATTCAGATTTTTTTTAAATAGAATTTAAGTTGCTTAGATTATGATCAAATGTTTGATCATTAAGATAAAATATCAAATAAGCTCGGATTTGGACGAAATTTGGAGGATAGGTAGATAATTAAACTAAAATTCAATCTATAAGGTTAGATTTTGAAATCAAAATCATAAAAATAGCCTAGAGAGGATTACAGCACCTCTGCTGCAATCCTCCCTACAGCAGAGGATTTGTTCCCTTACACGGGACTGTTCGATGAGGATCGGATGGTGTCATAGGGGGCCGGGAATAGTGGATCTCCATCAGAAGGTCCCGTGTACTACAACATATGTTGTATTACAGCAGACGATCCGATCTCTCTTAATGAATATGAGGCTCATCCTTGTTGAGACGTACGTTATCGCCGAGCCGATATTAGGGATGCAAATGGACGAATACTAATACGGATATAGGAATTATTGTATCCATATCCATTTTTGAATACGAATACGGATGCGGATATGGATATTGATGGATATTAAAACTATCTTAGCATATCTTTAAAAATTGGATAACTGATGTAAAACGGATATTGATCGCATACAAGTAATGTTAGAAATACTCTATAGAATCGACTTAAATATATACGAATTGGATGGAAAATGCATGATATAAATTTACTAAATGTGTTTGTATCATAAAAGCTATACAAATATGGTAAAAGAATTTATAGAATTATGTTATATAGAGTTAAAAATAAATCTATGACTATATTTATATACGAAAACAAATATACGAATACAGATACAGATGTTTGCGGATATCAAAACGATATCCATATCTGTATCTATTTTAAAACGGATACAAATACATATGTCAAAATATGTATAAAACAGATACGATAACGGATCGGATATGAATATATCCGTAACTGTTTGCATCCCCAGATATACTCGTCCAACACAATGTCTACATTACGAGGGTGTCTCAATCTATGGTAAGAAGACTCACATTTTGTTGGTGCGATTAGCAAAGAAAGGACGTTGATGTCTCTCACGTAGAGTGGATCTTTTACTAGACAACCAAGTTTGTTATACAAGCTAGCATAGCCGCTCGATCATGATTGAGTGGTGCACATAAAATCCGAATTTTAATAGTCATATGTGTGTACTGCTCGATGGTGATCGAGCGGTTCGGCTTTGTAGAACATCGGATCTGCTCTAGTCTCTCACATGCCCTAAGTCAGTGATTCCCAGATTCAGCAGCATGTGCTCGCTACAGTTTTGAGGTCCCCTATATTTAATTATATAGGTATAGATATGGATCCCATCCCATTACCTCGATTCCAGAGATATTTATTAATAATAGTAGTAGTGATCTTACTTATAATATCATCATCCCAATGGTGATTACTTAATTTCATCGATTTAGAAAGTTATGTACTTTTCACTTTGCCTACATGTATTTGTTTAGGTATTATGCCCATGAGGTTCATTTGTTTATGGCAAGAATGCATGATTAAGGATGTTGTGTACTAGGTATTCTGTGAGCATCGGAAGAGCGCGAGACGGCGGACGCGAAGGCCGACCCGTGGAGGTGCCAGGAGCTAGGAGAGCCGGGCATGCCGAAAGGCGAGGTAGTATACTGACGTATTTGATTATGTGTTGGTAAACATAATTAATTATCTTATAGATAACGTGATTAATGATCCCAATGTGGTATGTAGATATACAAATGTGGAAGCATGCATTACAAATGGAATCGAATCATGTAGAATATAGCGTTCAGGGGAATTTTGGTTGCAAGTCAAATGGAGAGCACGCGGGTCACATGAATTGAACTTGCTGTTCTATAAACATGAGCTATTTTTTTTTTTGGAATTTCCTCTTTGTTGAGTATTGAGCATTTTTTATATCGTATGAGCAACTGATCGATTACCAACGATTGTTCGGATGCAGTGTTACCTCTTGTTTGCTCTATTTCTTCGGCTTTATGCTTTAATTTGATCAACTGGTCCCATGACATTGATTCTTGATTTTCGGGCTCGTCGAGTGTTCATTCGAAGCGACTGATCGAAGCAACTGATCGAAGCGATTGATCGAACGGTTGCATCACTTGTTAATCTTCATCCATGCCATTCATCGATAGTGAAGCAGCGTGATATCATCTACCGTGACGGGCTCCTTCTCAAGGAGCAATGTTGTTGCGCTCTGATGATAAGAAGATAGAATAGAACTTAACTGATCAACGCATTGTCCTCCTCCTTGAGAAGCGGCTCTCTAATTTGTTTTCTCATCATGTACAAGCTTATCGGACATGATCATGTTGAACAAAGAATTCACCATCTATGTAGGAACTTGAAATTCAATATTATTTTAAAAAGCTATTACAGAGAAATTGTGTCACGCCCCCAACTGTCGTACCGTCGGATCCTCCAATATCCGAGTTTGGTTACTCAGTAATAATTTATTCAGCAATCACAACTAACATTCAGAAACAGACTGCAAATAAAAATACTCAGAAGAAAGTATTTCAACACTTTTCAATTCACAAAATAAAGTTCACATTATACACTGTCCCACTATAATCATTTACATGTACATCAGTTTGAAAGGAAAATATAGAAAAATTACTAACTACCTTAAAAAGTAAAGCTATTGTGGCTAGCTGGATGTCTAGTATGTAAGCTGGATGAATTTTTAAAGACTCATCGACACCTGTTGGGTTTTTCATAAATCATAGGATAAGAATTAGCGAATGCTAAGTAACGAAGAATAGAGCAAACAAATTGTGTAATTTTACAAAACTTGTTATCACAAAAGATTTCATTCCTACTTGTTAATTTAAGTCATATTCCTTTCTATTCCACGTCAAGAATTAGTCCAAGGGAACCTCACCATTCTTGGACTCTGAAGCTGGGGATACTTCAAGATTGGAGATTGCGTTCATCTTGATAAGCTTATGCCATCGCACGTCACCTCAATCAATCCTCCAATACTACCCTGACAATTTCTTTTTCTTTTATTAACTAGGGTCTCAACCCTCAGCTTGGAAAACAAATGAGCACACCGTCCTCGAGGACTCGGTTGCTTAAAACCTCAAGTTAACATTTAATCATATAACCTAGCGGCTTTAAATACATATTATCGTGACCCAGCCGCTATTGAACCACATGTGCCTCCACATGACACGACCACATCTTCCGTCGTTCAACCGAAAGATATTGACTCCCGGTACCACGCATTGCAAATAATTCATTCCGTGCGCACTTATCATAACAGGGCAACTTATACCACCTAGGTAGGGAAACGTCAATACGGGTTCCTTCTAACAAATCTACAGTTTGCATGCCCGACCTGTAATTCTACTCCCAGTCATCCTTAACGTGACACACGATCCTTTTTAGGATCTAACTCAAACTACATCGATTCACATGATGTAATTATTTCGTTAAGCCTTCGACTTGTATAATCAACAACACTTAGTATAGACTCACATAACAATATATACTCATATTTACTCGTATTTATGCCTATTTTAACTCCCAAACCCTAACTTTCAAAGCCAATGCATCAATTTGATGCTTAAAACTTATTTTAGTGAGAATCACGAAGCAATTCTTCAGACTATAAAAAAATAGCCAAAATTATGGTTCTTCATATCAAAGGACATAAAATCGAAAATTTCAATAATCTCGTATGAAAACCCAACAGTAAAAGGAAAGATTTCATTACCTAATCGAGCTCTCTCTCATGTATGCAAGGCTTTATCGTGTTTCATTTTTAGAAAGGCTATTTTAAGGCTCCTAAAAAGATCGAATTTCATTTTCATATCAAAAATGCTAAGAACGTGTCAAGAACGCGAATAACGAATGAAGAACGCGAAGAATACGAAGAACGCCAAGAACATATTTTCTCTTAAAATTTCGGGAGAGTTTCCCCTTATATCAGGACATATTTCTCGAAAAATTTCGGCAGAGTTTCCCCTTATATCGGGACATATTTCTCAGAAAATTTCGGCAGAGTTTCTCCTTATATCGGAACATGTTTCGAAATAAAAACGAAAATTGTTTCCTCTATAAAATCAGTCAAGAGGAAAATAACAACAAAACTAAAAAAATATACTCAAACAAAAAGAGATGAAGAATCGGTAGACACCACGCATCTTAGGTGAGTGAACGTGTGACGAGTCACAGGGTCACTATCGTGCATAGTCGCCCGCACCTAAGTAGTGTATTACAAAGATTTCTCCATCAAAATAATTATAAAAGCATAATAGAAAGAATAGAAACATAAACGATGGAGAATCGGTAGACACCACGCATCTTAGATGAGTGAACGTGTGATGAATCACAGGGTCACTGACGTGCATAGCCGCCCGCACCTAAGTAGGGTATTACAAAGATTTCTCCATCAAAATAATTATAAAAGCATAATAGAAAGAATAGAAACATAAATGATGTAGAATCGGTAGACACAACGCGTCTTAGATGAGTGAACGTGTGACGAATCACAGGGTCACTAACGTGCACTGCCGCCCGTACCTAAGTAGGGTGTTACACAGATTTCTCCTCGAAACACAATAGGAAAACGAATCGGAAAGAAAGATGAATCAAACAAAACTTGGAAGAACAAGAGGATGAATTAAAAGCCTAGCTTACGAAGCAAACTAAGAGAGGATCATACCTTTCTCCTCCTCGTTCTCCCGACAGCGCTTCGCTAGCGCTCCTTCCTCGCCTCCCACTCCTCCTCCCGACCTCTCGACCCTAGCCCTTGGGGTGGTGGTGGTAGTGGAAATCGTAGAGAATGAATGGGTAGGGGGATCTATTTATAGGCTCCCGAAAACCACTAACCATGGTTAGAAAACCATGGTTTAGACCTTAACCAGATTTAGCGGCCAATGGTTTTGACCCATGATTTTAGCCAAAACTTATCCCAAACTTGGGCTTAAGTTAGAACATTCTAGGGATTCTAGATTCGCTAATGACGCTTAATTAACACTAATCGTGATTAACTTTCACTAATCACGATTTAGCTTTTGCGGCTTACGCTTATCTTTTGTTAACTATTGATTAGTATTTGCTAATGATCATTAGCAGTTTTCAATCCATCATTAGTTTCTTCAATCATGTTTAATTAGTCTTAATGACAGTCATTATGGGTTAATGACATCTTAGCCTTCCTTACTTCTCTTTCTTCCGAAAATCATAACAATTCGAAACGAAGTCCGATTCACACGAAACAAATTTCGTTGGTTTTCTCTCGATGAGCCAGATCTTTTATATAAGATCTGAGATATGCCAAGTTCAAGGCTTTACAGATTGATGGGAGACGGGCAACAAGTTGCATCGTCAATCCATTTTGGATGACAAATCCAATTCTTCGAAATACAACATCTATAGATCTGCGAACCATAACATTGTTATGCATAATTCTTTGGACCCTTTTGAGGAGCCCTACTACTTCAGTACCAAGAATCTGAAGGTGTCAAAATCAAAAAGAATGAATACGTGTTGATTGTTAATACAAGCCTTCTCATGCTTAGCAACTTTATTTGAGCTAGCTTTCTGTGCAGCGTATCCTGCAATAAAATCACTCATTATCGGACCCACCAATGGAGAAACTCCAATCAAATTAAGACATGCATGCTTCCCTCCATCCCATCCAAATATTAAAAACATTTGCTGGTCTGAGTATCGATCTCCCTTCTTGTGGATCTGTCAAAAAATTCACATGTGCTTCTTTCTTTGAAGCAACTCCAGCATGCCTGATTACATCATAAAGGACATCCCTTACAAAATCATGTCTATATTTAAAATCCGGAAGTTCACGATGATGAACTGCATGCTCCCCAAAAGCACTCAAACATGATTTGTGGCATATTGAGCTAAGTCTCATCAGTTGGAAATAGAGAAATCATAAGATGATACTCTCAATAGGTGACATATGCATCCCAAGGCCCTCAACAGGAATAGCAAGGAGGAAGTCTTGAGCATGATCAGTCTGTAAACAATGAAAAAAAAATACTTTTTGCCTAACAGTCATGTCAAACTTAATTTCCATTTCTTCAATAATTTTGCTAAAAAGAGAACTCGCCAAAGCATTATGGACTTTAGGGGGCGGTATCCTTTTTAGCAAAACATGTAAGATCGTGTGCTACATAGGCCCTCCAAAGCGTATAGAAAGTCAGAATCTATACCATGTATCCCACTATCTCGTAAAATGTGGTCTTGGAGCACCCGCGATTGGGCTCTATAGGTCACGAAAGCATATGAGGAAGCCTCAAGAGCTGAATGAAGATCGAAACCACCAAGTCTGATGGGTAGTGATGCCACCCGCCACTTAAGTCGTCAAAGAAAGGGCCTTCACAAACCACAATATCCTCAATAATTCCGCGAAGTCCTTTGTCAAACCACGTAGCAGCTTGTTCCATGTATGCAGGTTGACATGTTGAACTCATCCAAATATATCTCCAGCGACGGGCTCACTCACCTGCCCTGCTCATGGATAAGACTTGGACCAAGAAATTTGACTCATAGATTAGCCTGGCCCGACCCGTTAGTCGATTTTCCTGTCAAATAGGTGGATCCTACACATGTACCATAAAGCAAGTCTAGTGTGGCCTACGAAGATAAAAATACATAATAAAAATATGCACAACACATACTCTAATACAATATACTTCAAACCATGGTCGGTCCCAAGCCTGGGTAAATGAGGAGAGTTGCGTTAGGTAGCCGACAACCCGTGTAAAACAGTCGGAGACAACTTCCTAAATAATATTTTTTTTTAAAAAAAATTATTTAAGAAGTTGCCTCATAAAAGTCGGATATTTTCAACATGAATTTAAGTATATAAGTTATATTATACTGTTATATTATACTTAGTAGTTTACAAACTTTACATTTGATGTTGGGTTTTGAAAGCTTTAATGATGCTCCAAACGATTATTTACCTCTATAAATAATATAAAATATCTATAAAAAAAGACAATTTCAAACTGATCCATGCCTGGGTGGGGCCCAGCCATGCGCGGACCCTGATCAAGGAGATTTGGAGCTTCGACCCATTTGCCTCGTGGGCCTATGTAGGGATGAGCATCGGGTCGGGACGGGCCGATCCACCCTAGCTCAGCCCGAACCCGATTCTAATTTTCGGGCCTACGGGTCGGGCCTAAGCCCGCAATATTTTGGAAAATATGGCCCAAACCCGAGCCCGACCCGTAAATACATGGGTCAGGCCGGGCTCGGATCGGCCCACTATATTAAAAAAGATTTAGTTAATTAGGATTGGAACCCCATTTGGAATCGGAGTCTCACTATTTGACCCCTCTCCATTACAACACGCATATTCGACATCAAATTTATTCAAATCAAAGCTATGTGGATCATTATAATGTGACTATATGTGGGCTGACTTATGTGCTTCGGGCTTATATATAGGTTGGGCTCGGGTCGGGCTTAGGATGGGTCCTTATGCGGGCCGGTCCACGGGCTTCGGGCTCGGACCCATCGTTGCCCGAGCCCGGCCAGAAATTTGATATGGGCCAAAAATTAGACCCAAGTCCGCCCAACTATTGCTCGGACCCGGGCCTGGGTTGGGCTTTAGCGGATCGGGCATCGGATTGGGCCGAGCGCCCTATCCAATGCTCATCCCTAGGCCTATGGTCGGCTCGATCCGTAATTTGATCAGGTCCAATGAAATTACAATAAAAAAAAGAAATCATTAAAAATTAGGCCAATTGTAATTTGTGGGCCATTTTCAGAAAATAAAGTTTCCAGCTGTTTTGAAACTACAGAATTAGACGGAAAAAGATGTGCTCATTTAATCCACAGATTGTTTGTGATCGCAATAATAATGATTTTGACGTGAGACGCAAATGGGTACAATAAATGCCATAATTTCGTGAATGGAAAGATGCCTCTGGAATGATCGAGTTCGCCATAATTGTTGTCGTGAGGTGATTGTTTGCTAACGGACATGGGGCCCTTGATAATTAAATTCCATTATGCAATTCATTATTAGTCACATGTATTTTTCTAATCGTTATTATGATAGTTGATCTGCTGGGTGATGTTGATCCCACTGCCAATTGTTTGTGATCTTGTGAATGTAATCCATCGTTTTTTAACTGTTTGTGGAAGTTTGATAATATCATTGAAACTAAATCCAAGTGGAGCTACAAAGGTTTTCGCAGTTCGAACGAATAAATCGTTCGGTTGAACCGATAATGATGTCAGTAGTTTAAAAAATCAAATATCTATTTTAACAATTTTGAAAAAAAAATCAAATAGCTTGGAGCTGAGTCTAATGGCGTGTGGTGGGTCATGTAGATATTCAACACTCTTTAGATGTAAACTTACTTGTCGCTCTATATGATTGTCTTGGTTTGTTTTGATAAGCTCCTGTTAACTGTCTATCTTGCATGAGGTGGAGGAGTGATCTTTTATATATGCTATAACAACAAAAGGAGAAATGTCCGACCATCTCTTTTCTTAGGCAGAATTCATTATGCAATTGAGACTCGAAAAAGCCGGCATTTTTCGTACCTCGTTGAAATCCTTAAGTACCTCGCAGACTTCGTACCAGTGTGACCAGAAAGATCAAGACCAAAACAAGAAAGGAATGGGCTGTTGATATTTTATTATATTTCAAATACTTTTATTACTTTGTTAAAAATGATAAAGGTGAATTTATTTTATATTCATTGGTGCATGAACTTTATTTGGTTAGCATCAATGAGCATGTGATTTATAGCGTACGTTTTTTGCATGATAATTTATTAGTTATATTATATCACTATCATGTTTTCTAATGTCTTTACATGTATATGGTTTATTTTCAATATATTCATTAATATATTATTTAAATCTTTCATGTAACGTTGCATGGGTGTTGTATGTTACACATTTTACTTTATAATAATAATAATGGATGTCATACACATTATGAGAATATTGAATCCTCTTTATTATATTTTTAATACATTATTTTATGAATGATTAATATTCAAATTGAATGGAGGATTTAATTGATTGTTTTGAATGTGTAACGCTCTCTTATTGTGTATCTATATAAAGGGGCCTATAGCATTGCTTTGAGAATACTAACATACGACACACAATCATTCTATCCCTCTTCTCCTCTTCTCTCATTTGAGTGAGTTTATTCCGACGGAACTATCTATTGTTGCTCAATAGATCTCGATGTTGGTATGTGCATACCCATTGAGATATCGTCGTTGTATCTTGGAGAATAGTCGCACCAATACCGATTGCACCATCGGAATCTCCGCGGGGGTACGAATCTATTCTTAAGGTCAGTGCTTTTGCACACCTCGGCAAGTTTGTTCGTCTGATCAAATCCGATACTATCTAACCCTCCTTATATTTTTATACGTTCATATTTATATCTTATTATTTCACCTACAATCTTAAGAATAGATTCTGGAGGGTTCTTTATTTGTTTTATCTAAATACCCTCTCTTATATCTAGTCGTGATTGAGCAACTTTTATGATTCAACATAATGTTAGTGAAAAAATATTGTTGGATTTTTTTTAAGAGTTGAATGATGTGATTATATTCTTAAATATCTAGTCTAAAATATTCAAAATGTGGGGGTGTAAACTAATATCATACTTATTGAGCCTTGGAAAAGAAAACAATCATTGCAAAGTTTTTTTGTATGTTTGATTATTATACATGCTCTTAATAATCATGTTTGTCACTGTAATATTATGTGTTGATCTGTTGTGATTAAAAAGAAAAAAATGGATTGTTGATATTTTATTATATTTCAAAACTTATTACAATTTCGTAATAATTTCACCATGAATTTGATTGGTTTTATCGGCTCCATGCACGATTATTAATAGGTGATAAATTCCATATTTTTGGAATTAGTGTGCACGTTACATGCAAGATTGATTCATCTTTCAATATTTAATTTTCTTGCAATAACGTTGGTAATCTAATATGGAAATTTGTGGATTTCATTTTTCAACGGGCATGAAGTTGTTTGTATTTGATTAGGAGAATATACTAAATTAAATTTGTGACTCTCAAATGTGGCATTTATCTTTCCCATTAAATATATTTTATATATACGTTCATATGCTCTTCCAACGTATGTGAATACTATTGATTTAATCATCCTTATTTCTTTTCTCCATGGGCCTTTTAGTCCTAACCGTAATTGAGTAGTTTTTGGACTCATTGTAATGTTTAAAAAAACTCACGGAATATTTTTTATCATTAGAATTGAATGATGTCGTTATAAAAGGCCTGAAATATCCAAAAATGCGGGGGTGTTTAATCAATATCTCACTTATTGACCACAAAAAAAGGTAGTATGTATTAAAAAAATATGTCTGTATTTGATAATATGTTAAAATACTCTTGTTGATATCAATGACATGGGAGAAATAAATTCCATCTTGAGAATAAATATATCATAAAGAATAATTTTATTTCTCCATCGTAAAAGTATTGCAAAAACTTTTCTTCTTTTGAATGCAAGCAAGTTAGCATTCCTTTTACTGCATAAGTTTTTAAGGGAAAAAAAGAGTAAAAGTGATCGTATGCTTCAAATTAGATATGCACAAATTATTGATTGTCTTATACATTAGACAAGATATTGCATATGTTGTTGAATGTTATGCAGGTATACTCCAAATCTGGAAGAGAGCACTGAGATTCTCTGTTTTGAATGCTTTAATATCTCAAAGAAGAGATATGTTATTATTTAATATTTTATGGAGATCCTACAGTTCTTGAAGGATATTATGGTGCAAATTCACTCTATTATTCAGATGAGTCGAAAATTACTATTGGGCATATTCTTATCCTGGAAGAGGAGATATTTTTTGAAATTAATCTAACAAGCATTCTTTGCTCGATATACATGAGCTTATTGCATTAGAGAATGCATGCACTCGTGATGTGTTTGAGAAACTTCTGGGCAGATCTTTCCATTTGGATGAAGTCACTGTCATCAATATTTCTACTGTGAAAGCCTTGCTGCTAAAAATATTTTATAATATGAAAAAGCAGGCATATTTGTCCGAGAAACAATATTATTAGATATCTCATGGCATAATATCCATGTATTATGTGAAGTCAGAGTTAAATTTGGTTGATCATCTAACTAAACCACTAAGCAAAAAGCTTGTGGAGAGTACATCGAGGGGAACGGGATTGTGCCCAAATCAATAGTCGAAGTGATGGAAACCCAACCTTCATGAACGGAGATCCCGGGAAGAGGTTCATATGGGATAAACAATTCACTGGACGACTAAGAGGATACTATCGGTTATTCCCTTTTCCTATGGTGTACAATATGATAGTATCATAAGTGGTGAGGTTGAACATAAACGTTCTTAATGGATATCATAGCCCAAATTGGGTGGTGTATAAAAGAAGTATACACTTGATGATGATCCACCTATATGGGTGTGGAGGTGAGGCCACTTCCTATGAGATTTTTGGGTAAAATCTCTAGAGCACTCGTTAAAATCCAGGTAGACGCATGGTCGAAACGTGTCAACCCGCATGAGAAACACAGATAAAAAAAATGTAATGTGAGATATGAGTCAGTGGTTTCACAAATAAAGGATTGGTTCATAGGAATTTTAATTCCACCAACCTTTAGAAACCACATTCATATTCTCTAAGTCTTGGTTTATAGTCGATAAGACACCAAGTCTAATGTGTTACATTTTTGAGTTCCTTCAAGTGTCGTCTTTGAGTTTCTCATCTATCTTTTAATAGTTATTATCCTTAATTTCTTTTTTGAAATTGCGGGGGATGAAAAGAGATAGTTCAAAAAAAAGTATCTGAAATAGTGGAGGATTGTTGATATTTTATTATATTTCAAATACTTTTATTACTTTGTTAAAAACATAAAGGTGAATTTATTTTATATTCATTGGTACATGAACTTTATTTGGTTAGCATCAATGAGCATGTGATTTATAGCGTACATTTTTTGCATGATAATTTATTAGTGATATTGTATCACTATCATGTTTTATGTCTTTACATGGATATGATTTATTTTCAATATATTCATTAATATATTATTTAAATCTTTTATGTTATGTTGCATGCATGTTGTATGTTACACATTTTATTTTATAATAATAATAATGGATGTTGTGCACATTATGAGAATATTGAATCCTCTTTATTATATTTTCAATACATTATTTTATGAATGATTAATATTCAAATTGAATGGAGGATTTAATTGATTGTTTTGAATGTGTAACGTTCTCTTATTGTGTACCTATATAAAGGGGCCTATAACATTGCTTTGAGAATACTCAACATACAACACACAATCATTCTATCCATCTTCTCTTCTTATCTCATTTGAGTGAGTTTATTCCGAAGGAACGATCTATTGTTGCTCAATAGATCTTGATGTTGGTACGTGCATACCCATTGAAATCTCACCGTGTATCCTGGAAGAATAGTCGTACCAATACAGATTGCACCATCGGAATCTCCGTGGGGATACGAATCTATTCTTAAGGTCAGTGCTTTTGCACGCCTCGACAAGTTTGTTCGTCTCATCAAATCCGGTACTATCTAACCCTCCTTATATTTTTATACGTTCATATTTATATCTTATTATTTCACCTACATGGGCTACGTCCTTGAGCGACACCAGTCAATTTCACTATATATGGAAAAAGGAAATTACATAGGATATTGAAAACACTAAGTCTATGGACTTCATATAATACTCTCACCACAAATGGAACCCTGAAACAAACAAATCCAAACTCCAAATAGAAAGGAATATTGTTTATACAATTTTGTTTCGTGATGGGGGCGCTGCCCACACCCGGTGACGAAGACAGAGGGGGGCGGGAGGGGGCTTGGCCCCTTGTCTTAACGTAATCATTTATATATTATATTATTATAATAAAATATGGCTTATATATAAAATAATAAATAAAATAATAATAAGGTGTATGCAATTGCCCAACATCTTTCATTTATACGTTATATAGATGCACATATATCTGTATCTGATCCGCAATTGTATCCCTAACATACATATTTTGACATACGTATATATTTTCAAATTGATAGGAATGCAGATCTCACTTTCATATCAACAAACATCTGTATCCGTTTATGTATATCCATTTATATATATAAATATAGTTGTATATTTATTTTTAACGTTAGATAACATAATTACTTTCTTTCATATTTAGTATAATTGTTATGATATAAGCATGTTTAGTATATGTATGTCATATGTATTCCACCCAATACATGTATATTTAATCTACTATATAGAGTATTTCTTATTATCATTCATATGTGATTGGTATCTGTTTTATATCTATATCCATATTTTTAACGGATATGATAAATATTTTCATTCATTAATATATGTATAGGCATCTGCATTTATATTTATCAACGAATAAGAATATAAGAACACCTATATTCATATATGTATCCAACTATTTGCATCCCTAATCTCATGTATCTCCCAATATAAACTCAATAATATGGCACAAATGAAATAATCTAACCATCAACATTTATATGTTTTACGTAACTACAAATATGACATGTTTTATATATGAATTGAATGACTTGTTATGATAAAAACAATATATGTATTTATTTCATAAAAAATAAAATATTTATAAAAAGATATAAAAAATTATTATTTGTAACTAAAAATAAATCTATTGCTATATATTAAAACAAATATACAAATACAGACATAAATATATGTGGACATAAAAGTGCATTTGTATATGTATAAATTTGATAGAGATGAAGCTAGGGGCGGAACTAGCATATAGCTGAGGATCCTTAATTATTACATTTCTCTTATATAATGTTGTTAAATTTTGATATGGTCCATGATTAAATTTTAAATATAGAGCGAATAATGTCAAATAATATCACTAAGGGTTCGTTTGGCTGCAGGGTTGGGCAGGGTTGGGTTGAGATACCCCTGTGAATAGTAAACTGTGAGGAGGATTGGGAGGGTTGGAAGGAGGGGTACCCCGGGTTACCCCAATCCAACCATGCCCAACCCTGCAATCAAACGAACCCTAATAAATGCTCAATGTCTCATTGGCAAAGTGCAGTTTCTCTGACGAAAGAATCATGGTTCAATCCTAAGGTGATATCTTTGTTAAAAAATTGACTTTACTCACTTTATCGCTCTCCATCCTTTATTTTGTTTAGCTGACTCCTCCTTAATAAAATTCCTGATTCCGCCCCTGGATGAAGCGAATATGGATATGGAAATAAGCATATCCGATGTAAACATATTTTAATAATTATAATGAGAAATAGTAAGAAAGATAAATTATATATATATATATATAATCTCAATAATTTAGCCCCTTCAAGTAGAAATTTCTGACTTCGTTCCTGTCCGCACCCTCGTAGAGAGGGACGCACCTGCGCCCCTCAGACCCTCCCCACCTCGGGCAACGAGACCCCTGTCCAGTACGATAAACTTTGCAAACTTTGCACGTCCTTCTTGTGTACAAAACGATTCTTCAACTGGGTCAGCAAAACATATGATTTGGATTCAATGCATATCAACAAACCTCTCGTCATGCCCTCAAAAGGGTGACAACCCAACCCAAAGACATAAAGAAGAAGCAAACACAGTGCAATGGAGGTTCTATGACGAAACAATCACACTAGACTGGACAGTGGGGGGCAAATGATGACTAACAGCAGCACCCGAAGATCCGATCCTTGGAAGCATCAAAGAAAATGGATTCAGATCCTAAAGAGAAAGTCAACGGATAGCAAATAATTACATAAATCTTATCGTAATAATGATACTCGGCCATTCTTCTAACTGTTTTGTTTCTAAGTTACCTTTACCTCATTCATGAACACACCACAGTCGTCTTTTTCCCCACCTTCAGAGCATCACTCGATTCCGCTGGTGGCTCCTGATCATCACTAGTGGCCGTCGCACTCAGAGCATCCACAACGATCGACCTATCTATATTTTCGTATCTATGTCTTTCCATCTCTGCATCATCACTCAGCGATCTTTTCTTCACTGCTTTCCTGCACACAGTCCATCTAACGACGACCGCCCGTTTCCATCTGGACTATTTACAGCAACAAGTGCCTTCTTTGTCCCAAACTTCACTGCAAAAAAAACACACGGATAATATCGCAACAAATAATACGCGTGCATCGATCATGCACTCATCAATCAATCAGGAGACCCTTGGCAAGGAAGAAGGGAATCAAACAGAAATCTATACATGCATGAAAAGATGCAGGTAACAGTTGGAAAGCCACCGAAGGACCCACAGGCACATCACAGCATGCATGCAGAGCCATGGCGGTCACATGGGTTCGTTCCGCATGTATATATAATTGGAGTGTATGATTTGAGTCGGGCATGCACCTTTGTGGCTTTGGTGGATTGGGTACATGAAGACAGAGATATGGCACCTTTTTCTGTTATATATACACTGCTGATTGCACTTCAGATGAGGAGATATTAGGGCTGAGCAAAATCTCGAGCCAGACCGGCCCGACATAACCTGCCTATGACTCGAGCCCGCAACGGTAATGGACGGATCTGGATACTGAAATTGGCCTGATTGGAGTTTCGAGCCGGATTCAGGCATACGTGGGCCTGGACTCGAAGTCCGCGGGCTGGTCCGAGCTTAGACCCGAACCAAGCCCGAGGTTAGGCTCGGAACCCGATTAAACCCTGCCGACCGCCTAATCCCTCGCGCCTCTCCTTCGTTTTGCGCCTCCCTTCCCTATCCCCCTTCCTCCGCATCTGGCCCTCCCCTTCTTGAGTGCGAGCAGCGAGCGGTGAGCCCCCTCATCCCGACGGGCCCGACCCCCTCGGCCCCTCCAACCTCCAGTGTCGCCCCGAACCCCCCCCCCCCCCCCCTCAAATCCCTCGGGCCGCATACGACAGGCAGCAGGCCCCTCCCCCTCTCGACCACCCACACATGCGATGCATGCAGCCCGTGCCGCCCTTCCCCTCCTCCCCCAGCTCCCCTCCAGGTTCCAAGCTCTTCCCTTTCCTCTCCGTGTCGTCGCTGCTTCGGACCGAGTCGACTGACCCTCCCCACGATCACCTCATTTCCCCACCCATCCTCAGGTCGTGTGGCACCGCCTACAGCCTACAGATGTTCAAGCATTGTTGCTTGATTTAATTGATTTTAAGCATGGATTAAAAAACAGGCTGGCCCAACCCAGCCCGGCCCATATCCTAACGGACCGAGTTTGGGTATGGGCATCAGTTTCAATGTTTGGGCGGGCTCAAGCCCGACGTGATAGCATGACTAACTAAATCGGGCTTGGGTAGGGCTGGGTTGGGCTCGGCCCGGACCGATGCTCAGCCACTTTTGCATCGTATTGGCCCACGAACCTACTCCACTTTCATTTTTTCTACTTTTTTTATTTTTTTTTTGAAAAATGCTCCCATGGATTTCATAACTATATCTTTCTAATATGTCATTCAAATTTCGTAAGAAACAGATACTCATATGCCCTCCATCCAGACCCGGTAAATTACAACTAAGAGAGTTAAAATTACCTATTCTGGATGGAGGGTATATGAGTTTCTGTTTCTTACGAAATTTGAATGACATATTAGAGAAGTATTGTTATGAAAATCCTTGGAAGTATTTGTCAAAAAAATAAAAAAATAGAAAAAAATAAAAGTGGAGTAGGTAAGTTACCTACTCCATGAAGTATGATCCCTTTCCTCATACATACATACATACATACATACGTGGACCTTTCAAATGAGGCGGGCTTTTTCTGAAATTGTAAAGGCCATTGTGAATTTTGTAAAAACTTTGTAATAGTTTTGTAAAAGTATAAAATGCACATTATAAAAAAATGAATTTTGTAAAATATAACATCCAAATTTAAATTAACATTTCCATCTAATATAGTAATATTTTCATAATTTTATTTCATTATACATGTTGTGTTAATATTTATGTTATATGTATGAAATAAGAAATTGTAAAATATTATAAAAAGATGCCTAAATTAAAGGTGGCTCACCATATATATGGTGAGACCCCACCTCATTTGAAGTTTCTCCATATATATATATATATATATATATATATATATATAGAGAGAGAGAGAGAGAGAGAGAGAGAGAGGAGAGGGGGGGGGAATGATCCTATGAGAGCTAAAATTTGTGAGAGCATGAGAGCATGCATTCTGGACCACATGATCATATTCTCTCTCCTGGTTGAATCATGTGGTACAGAATGCATGCTCTCATGCTCTCACAGGATCATTCCTCTATATGTGTGAATGTGTGTGATGCAATTTGTTGCCAATCTTCGAACACACGATATTTTGTTTAAATAAATATATATCCCTCCTTTTACCATATTTTCCAACAATCTACAAGTGCGTTTGGATTGATATTGTTCAAAAGATAGCCAAATTTACATGCAATATCATTTGATCCTAGCAACACAAAAGTCAACGAGTCGCCATCGAATGCAATACTCATAGGAGGTGTATGCATCGAATGCAATACTCATAGGAGGTGTATGCATCTACGCCAGTACAATTCAATGGCAATAGTTAGAATATTAAAACAAAGTTATATAATCATTTATGTCCATACCACATTTAAACATGCACAATTCCTCTCTGACTTTATGACTAGTTAAAAAAATCTACATTAAATGAATACTTCAAGAAATTTTGCACAAAATCATTTGTGGATGTAAAATCGTTGTTTATTGAATGAACTGTTATTATTGTTATTGAGATATTTTTTAAAGGAGGAGTTTATTTAGGTAATGTAGTAGGAACAATAAGAGGATTGCTATATACTTGTATCCAAATATATGTTTTGGACATCAAACTATGGCTTGCAAATATGACAAACTGATATATCACAAGAGAGGACTTATATTAACAATGCATGATTTTTGAAAGAAAATGTAGAAAAATATAACACGAAAGTAATAATCAGATAAATAAATAAGAATACATAGATTTTACGTGGAACCTTACTCCTGAGGGTGGATAAAATCACGGGAGAACATCACAAAGGGATGGTCGTTCAAATTAATTCTCTCAATGATATATGGGTGTGAATCTCTTTATATAGCCATGTTAACACACCAGAGTCCCATAAATAAGATGATGTAGGAGTAAACATGGGGGTGTAGTAACAGAAAACAACCATTCACTATATGCATTAATGATAATATATCAAAATAAACTATGTTTATTTCTAAAAAACTTTATTTTCGTCTGAAAATGACAACGATGGAGGGTACAAAGAGGAGACGATAGATGCAACGTGAGAGAGAGAGAGAGAGGGTTGAAGCGTGCTAGATATAGAAATGACTTACCACCAAGAGGGAGCTTGCAAGGAGGAAGAAGTGACAATTGAGAGGGAGCTCGAGACGAGAGCAAGAAGCTTTAGATGCGAGGGCAAGAGGTATAGAGGCGGAGGTGGAGGTGATATTTAAGTTGAACGGGGAGGCAACCTACCATCGATGAAAGGTGAAGAGGTGGAGCGAGTTTGGTTGCTAGAGAAGGAGGGGAGTTATGGTTGAGAGAAGGGGTCTTCAAATGGGAAAGTGGGTTTCAAAGTGCTTATGTGGGAATATAGGCCTATGAGGATAAATCAGATATACGTTAGGGATTAATCATACCTTGAAACAAGAGAAACATGGCATGATTGTTCAACATTATTTGACTAAGCGACTGGCTATGCGCCCCCTTACTCATTTGGCTGAATAATGACCGTGTGGGGCTCCTCGAGTCGACAACCCCATCGAGCCCACTAAGTGGTCCGACTACTCGATCTAATTGACCAATGCATGCATCATGGTTATTATTATTGTTATCAAAATCAACCTGCTCAGTTAGTTGATTGATTTGTCTTAAAAATGCTGATCTCAAAGTTCCATCATATGTCTCTCATTCCACCCCCTTTTCTCTCGAGATTAAAGTCATCTTATTTCAACACAAAATGAAAGTCAATCAATGACTATAAGTCTCAGTTTATAAAATATGTGTAAACATCACACTTCATTTATATACAACTCCTTCAACTTAAGTGTTAGAAAACTCTCAAGTTCGATATTTACTTATCTTCTATTCTCTAGAAGTTTGATTGAGATTTGATTCGAAAATAAACGAAACGAATCTCAATATAAGTTCATGCACAATCATACGATGAATCAAGCTTGAAAATGATAAGTTCGCTTAGGTTCACTTTGGTAAAAGTTTAATACACATTTACAAAATCATTATGATAAGTAGATCTTATTTTGGAATAAATGGATTTTGTCCTAGGATAAATGAACTTTGTCTTGAGATAAGTGGATGTTCACAGGTAAAGTGAAACTTATACTATGATAAATTATCCAAGATAAATGATCACACTGTGGTTATATCATCTGTTATATCACTATATATTATACTATTGTCCATAATAATTTGCCTCCCTTCTCCCTGAAATCAATACAATAATTATAAACCTCACTTGTCCCTTATTCAATCCTTGTCCTCATCCCTCATTTGAACGGATATGGAAATATATTACAATTATGTTTTTTAAAAAGAATAATCCTTATTAATCCATCTTTTTTCAAAATATAAAAAAGAAGAATGAATGGATACTATTCTAATTACTCATATATCCATATCCATTTCATTTATTTTCACATCCCGTTGCCAAAAAATAATCAAGTTTGATATTTTCTTAGATCTGAGTCAATTAAATAAAATTTCGATTCATATTTGATTCGAAAAAAAACTCATCGTATCTAAACATATGTTTAAGCTGTTTATATGAATGAAACGTTCCTGAAAATGCTAGGTTTGCTAATGTTTGGTTCGTTTACACTCCTACCTCAACCCATCCAAACACTTGGGATCATGCTTGTTAGGTGGATCGGGGCGGCGATAAGCTTTGTTTTGAGGGTTAGTAAGATGGATATCCTTTTTGTGAATAGTAGGTCTTTGGATGGTTGGGGGATTGAGATAAAAATGTGATGTGCGATGTTATTGTTTGCGAATGTTGAAAGTGAGATAAAAATCAGTTACTTGACAAGAAACTAATAAGTTACTATTCAGAATGGGGGTAACTTGACAAGAAACACGAGGCAATTTTTAGCTAACTGATTTACCTTTGGGTAAATCAGTTACTAATAAGTTACTATTCAGAATGGAAGAAAACTTGCTTCAACACAGCCTAACCTAATCACCAATCCCAAGGAGTGGTTTGATGGTAGTGTATTGTGTTACACCTTAGAAGATACGAGTTTAAATCTCAAGGGAGACACTCTGAACCTCCAAAATTACCGAGCTTGCTATTAGAAAATATAGAAATCAAACTAAAGCCGGTACAACCTTTCTATTATATTAACAAAAGAGAAAAATGGGGTTGTCCCCAGGGGGTAGCTAACTTAGCTCCCCCTGTCCCATTTTCTCTATTTTTTATTTTTTTAATTTTTTCTGTGAATATTCATCACTATATCCCTATATTATGTCATTCAAATTTCGTGTGGAGCATACAATCATTTTTTAACGGTCACATAATTTTTTAAATCGACCTTATCTGGATGGAGATCCTAGGAGTCTCTATTTCACATGAAATTTAAATGACATAATATAAAAATATAATAATGAATTTACACATTTTTTATTTTTTAAAAAATAAAAAATATGCGAAAAATAGGGAAGGGAGCTAATTTACCTCCCGGGAGGGCATATACATTTTACCCTTAACAAAAATACTGACGACATATACAACTTAAAAAGTCCGCTTGCCGCCTCCTCCCACCCCCCGTCACGCCGGAGCCCTCCCCCCTCTCCTCCTCCCTCAGATCGATGGAGTTCCTCAGCTTCCAAGGCCTCCGCCTCGACGGCCGTCGTCCCGAAGAGGTCGAGTACTTCTCTCCATCTCTCACTCCTCTTGCATGACCAAAGTTCCGACTCACCAAATATCCATTCCTGTGTTTCTTTCCCACAGATGAGGCAGCTGAAAGCAGAACTTGGTGTCGTTGCCAGGGCCGATGGGTACCCATCCCTCCCTTCTCGCTGGTGCTTGTTGATCTCAGACCATTGTCATGTATTACCTCATCACAATTTCAGGTCCGCTGCCTTCGAGATGGGGAACACTAAGGTCATTGCAGCTGTTTACGGCCCTCGAGAGGTAGGTGGACTTATCTAACCCTTCTTTATTATAATCTTTAGTTGGCAAAAACCTTTTTTTTTGAGACCACAATCTCTTTTTTTGTCTATATGTAACTGTGACCCGACGAATTTCTCGAGTCTTATGTATCATGTCCATTCTAATTCCTGTCTTGATAATTATGTGATGCGTATTGTTTATCGTGGATAGAGATGAATGAGACTGTATATATGCTGCTTAATTTATTCTGTGTATTCTAGGTTCAAAATAGGAGCCAGCAGCAGGGAAAGAAAGCACTGGTAAATTTCTTATTTCTTTCTTTCGATTGGTTTTCAATTGGTTTTCTTCCCCAATAGTTCGATATACTTAATACTTATAGTTTGTCTTCCGGTGATAAAATATCCCATTGCTTATCCATTTCCAGATCCGCTGCGAGTATAGCATGGCGAACTTCAGCACAGGGGATCGCGTTAGAAGACCAAAGGGGGACAGGTTCTTTTTTTCAATGCATTGCACGTTTTTGGAGCATCTAATGATATATCTGTATATCATAATATGGTATTACAACACAAACTTTGATATCGTCAAAACACTAACGTCAAATAAAAAATCTTGAGAATATCCTTAATCAACTGCTTTTATTACATGGAAAATGATAATGTCAAGGATTGAAGATTGTGCAGTGACAATGACATCACAATATCACTTTACATGGTTAAAAGATGGCCATGATAAATGCTCTACAGTGTACTTCAGAAGAAAAAAGATCCTCAAGTGTCTGATATTCTGTTATTTCTCTCATAATGAAAATTATGCTGCATCTTCAACTAGCTCGTCGGGTTGTTTTTGATATCAATATTCGGTTTACTTTAACCTCAATCCTTATTTTTTACCTTGAATATGGATGCATTAACAAAGCATGTACATGGAGAGGTATCATGGTGCATGCCAATGTAAATGAGATTGCAAGAGATAGAATCAACATGGTGCTTGAGCATTGGAGGAAGACTCAAGATAATAAATGTTTTTGACTATGTAGAAGCAATATAGCATATAAGGAATGCAAGTTTGATGGCTGCGAATTTAGAGATGCGTCAAAGGTAACTTTGAACCTATTTCATTTTGACAAATGATGCTTTGAAACATTGGGTCCAATCTTTCAAAATGATAGAGGAATTGTTTTAGATGTAGGATGTCACTCAGAGTTAACATAGTGTGGTTGAAGTGGAGAGCAGTCTCATGTATTCTTCAGGATAAGAAGTTAATTTCAAAATCAAAGATAAATAATATAAAGTTACAATGGGACCTACAATATTTTATGGCATTCAGTGTTCGGGAGTTAACTACAGATGTGTTTTGAGAATCTCTCGAGCTGAAATGACAATCAAGGACGAGATTTGTAACACGTGTGTACGATATAAGGTTGGTGTGGTGCTAAACCGCTAATAGAGATAATACGAGAGTACCTTGTCTAAGGTGGTTTGGACATGTGCAAAGATGACCATTTATTGCTTCAGTTTGAAAGTGCAAAAAGTTAGAAGAAGTGTATTGCAAGAGGGATGTGAAAAAGTAGAGAGATATTCGAAGGAGACCTTTAAGAACTAAGAATGATACGAATTCTTTTGCCTCTAATTCTGGTATCTACAAATTAGAATTGTTTTGGAGCAATTAATCCATGTAACCAATCCTGTTTAAAGTTCGAAAAGGTTTGGTTGTTGTTCTTGTAAACATGTGATACATACATTCATATAAGCCCTACCCCACCAACTCTTTTTTAGTAAATATTTGAGACCAAATACATGACCACATGCCACATGCAATAGATTGATCGCACCATTGTCACAATCCTTCACCATTCTCACATGGCATCACAATTCATTTCCAAACACCTACCAAATTTAATTTTGAGATAAAAGAAGAGAGTATGATGTTGAGAAGACGCTAGCCTAGTAACTTGTATATATTTATAGTATAAAAAGTACAAAAGTTTACATGGACCAAAGGGTATTTTAGGGTGAAACACCTACCAAATTTATTTTAGAAAAGAAACGTATGTTAAATGAATAAAATTAAAATTTAATTAAAATTTACAAAAGAAAGAAAATACAAATAAAATATACCAGAACTAAAAAAAGACGTCCATCAATTCTCTGTCTTGAAAAGTTCACCTTCTAATGAATTGTACTTTCTTGCAAGTGCCATTTGACAAATATTATGAATAGCTGATTTGACTTGGAAGTTGGGCCTTGCATGTAATTTACAACTTCGGGTTTTCCTCAGGAAATATTAGGATAAAAGCCGCAATTTGTCCAGATGTATTTGTTGTGATATTTTATATGTTTCATCTCTTTTATGTGTTTTCTATTCTTTCCGTCTTCATGATGTAATCTACTCAACGGTTTTTCCTCTATATAAGAGAATCCTAGGTGAAGCTTGCATACAGGAAGCTGAGTGGTGGTGTGGCGGAGCGAGACGAAGACCTATGTGCGGACTTGAAGGTGATTTGGGCGGCTAAGATCCCTACTCGGGTTAAGGTCTTTCTTTGGTGTCTAAGGAGAGACAGGATATGTGACAAAGTGAGAAGAGGTAGACTGCTGGGTGCGACGGATACGACGTGTGACAGATGCGAGGACGACGTGGAGGATGCGGACCACATTTTCTTTGGCTGCAGATCTTCGGTCAATGTGTGGGAGTCGTTGGGGCTTCCGTGGGTTCGGCCATCCGATGCGGAGCATTTTCGGAGATCTATTCGGACAGTCGGCCTTGGGTTATCTGGTGATGTCTCCAAGCCCTTTGCTGCGCTCTGACTGAGCTATTTGGCTTGGCAGAAATGATGCAACCTTTAAGGGACATCGGTTTTACTTTGAAAATGTTTCTTGCTCATTGTAATGCCTTGTACAATTTCTGGATTTCCAGTTGATGTACCATCTCCTTTATTAATAATGAATACTTTGGTGTGGTGACTCCCACCTTGGGAGGGCCCCACCCGTTTTCATATTAAAAAAAAGAGAATCCTAGGGCTCATGAGAATGCAATTCATTATTTTCCTTCAACAGAACGATGATCCTAAACCAGAGTTCTCATACCCCACTATGCCCTAGACCCCCACCCGCAGTCTCCTCCGCATCGCTGCTGCTGCACCTCCTCGCAGCCGCACTGTGCATCGCCACCTCCCCTTCGAAGGTAGCTCAGCAACACCGCCGTGAGCAGTCCAACGTGCCTCCATGCAACTGCAGAGGGCCCTTGCACACTGCCACACCTCTGCATACCGTCACCAACCTGTTGTTGTGCGTTGTAGCACCTTCTCGCGCGACTCTGTACGTCACCAACGACCCCCATGGTGGTTTTCTCTCCTCTCCATCACAAACAATGCTCTGAAACTATCTGATTTTGACCGTAAAATGAGATTTCAGATCTATAAATCGTGTTTTCTAGTTCTAACAAGACTTGAGAAGTAACAAGGATGGCTGTATGAGTCTACACATACAACCAATCCTTCATATGATCATGTAGACTTGCTCAATTCGGTCTAATTCACCACTCGAGTTCCGTTTTTTAGCCTTCTTTCATCATGTCATAAAACAAAGGTGATGTCTTCTCTTCATCCGGTACCTTCAAGGGCCCGGTTCTCACCGTGAAGATGGATGAGACCAAGTATGAGTTGTAGTCTATGTAGTTTTGACCCTTATACAATGCAACAACAAGGATCACATTCTGACAAAACTAGACCCGACAAACAAGATGGGGGACAATGCTTCGTGGAAGCAAGATGATGTGTATGTGTTTATCTATCTCTCTGGGATCCTCACCATAAAGGTAACCAATGATATTGTGAACCAACCCACCGTCAAGACGATGTGAGATATTCTGGCACCCACTTATGCCCAAGCGTAGAACAAGGCCAAGATTCTTCAGCTTCAGTTTGACACATACATGATAAAGCATAATGGTCGTCCATTGAATACGTTCTACTCATTGCTTCGTGCCATGTTCAAGAAGCTTCACAACTTTATGCCGATTACGACCTCCACAGAGCAACAGATGACATATAGGAACTCCACGATGGTTGGAGTTTTCTTGGTTGTGCTTGACCCAGAGTATGATGTAGCACGAGCACATCTCTTTACTGAGGTGACCATACCTCCCATGGAGGAAGCTTACAGTTGTCTCAACAGACTTCTTATTCCGCATGCTGCCACCACCCCGCCTTCCTCAACGATAACTGTTTCTCATGGTAGAGGGGGTTCTACTCAGTTCAAAGGATGCAATCCCCGTAGAAGAGGTGGTGGACGTCAGCGTGGTCCGTGCGCCTATTGTTATCGTCCATGACACTCTGAGGAACATGCTATGAGAAGCATGGATACCCCGCATCTGCTCGAGTGGCAGAGCATATTGAGCCTTCAGACACTACAACTCCTCAGGCATATCCATGCCTTGATGACATGATCTTTCGTATATGAAAGATAATAACCCCAGTGGCTGGCACTACACTACAAGATCCATAGATACTACATCACCAGCTAGGACCTCTTCGAGCTCCTCAGGTATCGCATACACTTTATTGGTTGTGACAGTGTAAATATGACATAGTGGATCATGGATTATGGTGCTTCTCACATTTATGTGGAGACAAAGCCTAGTTCAGATCTCATAAGTCTATACCTCTTGCAGATGGGTTGTCATTGCTAATGGGGTTCACTTAACCATCGTAGGACATGTGGAGGTGCATTTGACGCCATCCACACGTTTGCATAATGCTTTATATGATCCTAATTTTCAAATGAACTTTCTTTCTATTAGTTAGATTACAAAGGGTCTGCATTGCCATGCTATTTTTGACCCTTCTCTTGTGTTTCAGGACATATTCACGGTCACGGGCAGGATGATTGGATGTGGCTGTGAGTAGCGGAGGCTTTACAGATTAGTCCAATTTCCTCATGATGGTACCTCTACTATCCTACTGGACCAGGCTCACCGTACATGTGGCACCTTCATTTTGGTCACCTTCCTCTGTAGAAGCTGTGTCATGTCGTCCCATAGATCTCCACGTGATCTTTCTTTCAGTGCGAGGCTTGCCAATTTGGTAAGCATCACCGTTCTTCATTTCCATCTCATCAGAGTCGGAGCAGTTCTCAGTTATCTGAGCTCCTTCGCTTATATATTTGGTGTTCGAGTCGTGTCCCTGATCACCAGGGACACCATTTTATCTAGTTGTTGTTGATGACTATTCTAGACTTTCTTGGGGTTTCTTGTTAAAGAATAAGTCCGAGGCTTAGTCTATTATGAAATCATTTATTAACGAGATAAGAATATTTTTTATGTTACTATCAATTATATGCGTTCTGATAATGCCTTAGAGTTTTGTACTTCACAGCTATTCGAGTTTCTCAGGTCACTTGGCATTGTACACTAGACCTCGTGTCCCTATACATCTTAACGGAATGGTGGTGCCGAGTGCAAATATCATCATTTACTCGATGCGACCAGAACCCTTCTGATTTAGAGTCGCATTCCTCACTTTTATTGGGGTTATGCGGTTCTCACTGCTTGCTACTTAGTGAACCATATGCCAGAAAGATTCTTTTCTCAATTGTGTTTCCCGAGACGGATCTGTTCTCCCTTACGCCTTGTGTGTTTGTATCTGTGGCCTTTGTTCACAATCTTTCGCATGGTCATGACAAGCTCTTCCCCAGAGCTGTCAGATGTCTATTTGTTGGCTACTCTCGTACCCAGAAAGGGTACCATTGCTTTGATCTGCTTCAACGGAAATACTTTGTCAGTGTTGATGTTACATTCTTTGAGTCGGTTATGTATTTCTCTCCAACATGTGACAAACTGGCCCCATCAGACGCTGATGAGGAGGTCTACATGCCCCCACCTCCTATAGCTCTACCACTTCCTGCACTGGCTTTACCACCTCCATCATCTCCCTCGCCACCACCTCTAGTACTTATAGATACTCCTGTGGTTGTACCAGGATCGCCACCCACCTTGAATCAATTTTCGCCACATGCGTTTAACTTGCAGATCTCGTTCTGTTCCCCCTGCTCACAGGTCTTCCCCATCATCAAACACGCCTCATGTATGTAATGAGCACATTGTTCTATTGATGGCACTTCTGAGTTGTTTGTCTATGCAACGAGATTCCTTACTGGATGAGTAGGTACCCTCTTAAAAGGGAAACTTACAGATTCAGGAAGTGACAGATGCTCTTGATGTGAATATTACTCTGCGAAAGTAGAGACATACGTGTGCCTCATATCCTCTTGCAACCCAAGTTTCTTTGAGCAGATTTTAAAGGATTTTAGGAGATTTACCGTGGCACTGTCAGCCGTGGAGATACCACTGACATATCGATAGGCCATTCAGGACAGTCAACGATGTCTTGCCATGGAGGAGGAGATGGCCGCGTTACAATCGCGTGGCACTTGAAGCCTTGTTTCAACTCCAATTGACGCATCCGTTGTTGGGTACAAGTGGGTGTCCACGGTAAAGCATCGAACATATGGTAGTGTAGATCACTACAAGACGAGACTTGTGGCATGTGGGTTCACCTAAACATATGGAGTGGATTATCAGGATACATTCTCTCCAATGGCCATGCATCCTACTCTACGTATTCTTCTATCTGTTGCAGTGACACGATATTGGCCCTCTATCAGCTTGATGTGAAGAATGATTTTCTCTATAGTGTCCTACAGGAGGAGGTTTTCATGCAACAACCACCTGGGTTCGCTGCTGAGGGGGAGTGTCAGAAGGTTTGCAGGCTTCATAAGCCGATTTATGACCTTAAGCAAAGTCCAAGCGCATGGTTTCAAAAGCACTCGGACTTGATAAAGCTACAAGGGTTTGTGAGATCGATGGCGATCATTCATTTTTAGTTCAGAGGACTCAGAGAGGTACAATTATCATATGTTTATGCATGGGATCAAATTTCATCGAAATTTGGTTTAATTTTCGTTCTGATCGATCACAAAAATGGTGACCGAAATTGAAATTTGAGGCCATGTGTGTATGTTGATGATATCATTATTACATGGGATGACAAGTAGGGTATCTGGGATGCTACGGATTTCCTAGGTAAGCAATTTGTGACTAAGGACCTTGGTAGCCTACGCTACTTCCTTGGACTGGAGTTCGCCAGGATCTAGCGAGGTCTTGTGAGTTGTGATGAACCATATGAATCACGTTATAGATCTTCTCCCCAGATTGCAGACCTACACTACTCCTATGGATCCGAGCATGAAGCTCTATGATGATGACACTGGGGAGGTCGACAAGAGGAGGTATATGGAGCTTGTTGGGAAGCTTCTTTATGTGATCATCATCAGGCCAGATATATTCTTTGCAGTGGGCAAAGTGAGTCAGTTCATGGAGCAGTCTGGACATGCACATATGGATGCTATCCATATGATTTTGAGGTATTTGAAGGCCTCACCTGACACTGGTTTCCTATGCAATAGAGATATATCCCTTGTCGTTACATCTTGTGCAGATGCAGATTATGCAGGGTGTCCCAAAGACAGGAAGTCTACTTCTGGCTTTGCAGTGTTCAGAAGGAGTTCCTTAGTGTCATGGAAGAGTAAGAAGCAGACAATGGTTAACAGATCCATCGCAGAATCAGAATACATGATCATGTAATCCTCCTCAAGATCACTATACACGAAGGTATTGTCACATCAAGCTGAAAGATGACCATCCCTTGTTTGCAACCACTGAAAGAATGGTGTGAATAGAGCCCGTCCATGCTATTGGGGAGAAGGTTTGGAAGTAGTCAATGCCATATTTCGGTGTGAAGCCTTTAGCAAAAAGCCGTGCTTTCAGTCTATCATGGATCTGTTAATGCTTGTTTGGTCGTGAAGACCCATCTACAAGTCACATGTCGAATTCCCATGGGACACGATACATGGTCCCGTATATACTTGGATGTGAGAGCATCCATTTCCTCATTCATTGCATGTCGTCAACCATAATCCGGTAAAGCATTGTGATGATCTTTAGGAACGGAAAAGTCATGAGAGCATCTGCATATCTCCTGTCAAAGCATGATAAGCTAGTAGTAGACGTGAAATGAGACATTGGGTGAAAGGTACAATGCTTCTTAGTTTTGTGGAGAGCAATGGGAAGCTCCCGAGGAGCATCCGAGACATTATCGGTGGGGGCACTTGAAGATGTCATGTCATCCTGCAAAAAAAGGAACATGCAAAGGCACATGAGCAGGCACAAATGTATGCTTGCGCTTATACATAATTAGTGGAGGAGGAAGATCCAAAGGAATACCTATGATAAACTGTGTAAAGAAACTAGTCTGTTTAAAGTGACATCTGCAGAAATATACTATTGATGCCCAGTCGGATCATAACACCTGTAACCCTTCTGGGTGCGAGAATAAGTGAGGAAGCCACATTTGATCGCCCGAGGTGACAGTTTGTCAGCAATATGAAAATCGTGGACGGAAGCTATACACCGAAAGGTTCTTAAAGGTAGGGGAACGATGGCTCATTGGGATTGAGTAATGCAAAAGGAGTAGATCTTTTTAGGATCGAATCATCGATGATGGGACCCTGTTGATAAGATGGACTACAGTAAGAACTGCATTTCCCAATTAGGTTTTTGAAACCTTCATCTAAGTGGGAAGGGACCGAACAATATCAAGGAGATGCCAAAATTTTCATTCCGCTACCCTATTTTGCTGAGAGGTATATGGACATGAAGTTTGGTGGATACTTTCGTGGAAAGCAAGAAAGTCGTCAAGCCATCTTGTATGAATTCCAAAGCATTATCAAAACAGAATATTTTAACACAAGTGGAGTTTTTGATGTACTGAAAGAAATTCTTGACGTTTTTATTGATCTTCGAATGTTCCTTTAACAAATAGACCCAAGAGGATCAACTTTAGTCATCAACAAAAACAACAAAATATTTGTGACCACTCAGAGTACGAACTGGATAGGGTTTCCATATATCGCAATGAACACGAGAAAAGGGTACTTCATGACGAGGCTTGACACGTGTAGGGAAGGACACTCAGTGATGCTTCCTGAATTGACATGTCTCACACATAAAGGGATTTAGCGTAGAGAGTTCATGGAACATCATGGAGATAGCCTTGGCTAAAGGGTGCCAAAAGGCAAAGATGTCAGCGAAGAGGATCCTCAGAGATGACGTAACGTCAACAAAACAAGAGTCAGATGGAATGTCTAGATAATAGAGGTCATTCTTCTCATGTCCCCCACCAAAAATCTGTCTTGTCCAAATATACTGAAAATAACATAACAACAAAACAAAACTCATAAAAAATAATGTTATAGTTAAGTTCAACACATAGCTTCTGAACATATAATAGGCTAAGAGGAAAAGCAAGAGCACAATGAACTCCAGTCAGTTGAAGCTTGGAGGAAAACTCTACAATGTCAACAACACTGACATGGGAATGGGCCCCATTAGTAACATGAACCATCTTCATAGAAGTAGAGTGTTGAGGAAATGTAAACAAACTACCTTCTCCTGTCAAATGTGTGGATGCCCTAAAGTCAATAACCCAAGCAAGGTTAGAAGCAGAAACATAGTTGGTTACTGTACCTGAGGTTGTAGCCAGACTAGCAGTGGGAACAGAATTAGTACTATCACCGATGGAGGTGCTTGAGTTCTGTAAGAGCTGCTTCGGATATGGAAGGCCATATCGCGATATATCGGCGATATATCTATGATATATCGATATCGACAGTTGATCGATATATCGCTGATATGGTTGATATTTGGCTTTCCAAGACCATTTTATTCACAAAATCAGTTCGATATCGACGATATGGTGTCGATATATCGACGATATATTGTATCAACACGGTACCGATATCGATACCGATATCGATATGGCCTTCCATGGCCTCAGACGGGAGTACTCAAAAGCTGTAAACGGTGCATGTGTTCCACTAGAGTGTTGATCGGATGTGTCCTTTGTTGTATCATAAGATGGCTCATACGAGATTGTCTCATGTGTACTGTTGGCATTAGGCTGTATGCCAAACTCTGCCCAGCAACACTCAAACAGGTGGTTCCAACGCCCACAGTGTTTGCATGCTTATATCGAGAAGTAGTAGAATCACGTCCAGGGCCACCGCCAAAGTCATGTCCACATTCTGATTCACAGCCACGACCACGAGCAAAGTCACGGCCTCATCCTCCCAGGAAGTTTGTCACCCAATATTATCTGATGATGTATAGTTAGGGATGGGCATGGGCCGGGCTGGGCCGGGCCCTGAAGGGTCCAGGCCCAAGCCCAAGCCCATCTAATTATTTCGGGCCTTGGGCCGGGCCTAGGCCCGCAAATCTTCTTGTTGTTCGGCCCAAGCCCAGGCCCGGCTCATTTCCTTTGGGCTGGGCTTGGGCCGGGCCGACCCAAGACTAGACATGTTCTGCGGACCTATACAAACATACCTTGAGCTCCTCATGATTAATTGTCACGAATTCCTCCTGAGAACACTCAATCCCTTCCTACATCAAGAAATGTGATTATATGGATAATTTCTATCCTGAAAAAACCCCTAGATTGAATATACTATCCTCCTCACATGTAACATAAGACATAAAACTTTAACCAACAAAACATGGAATAATATTATATTACTTATGAAAAAAACTTTGTAAAATTGTAAATCAATCTCTTCATTTGTAAAACAACGACGTTCTAGTGACAATACAATGTCAGAATTTCTAAAACCACCACATAATTAAATTTCTGTTGCTATCGAAAAATAAAAAAAAAGATTCTTCAACAATGATATACCTTAGCAACTAAACTTGGAGCCTTGGAGGACAACACAACTTGGGGTTTTGGGAGTGGGATTTGGATTTCTCGTGCATGAGGGGTTAGGAGCCTATGGCATCAACCGTGTTTGGCGTGAGGGAAGGGAGCTGGGAGGGGACATATGCCCCTGACTAAGGCCTGCGGGCCACATTTAGGCTAGGTCGTGGGCTCAATCTCGGGCCATACTACGGGCCACCACTCGGGCCTATGCCGGGCCGGGCCTTGGGCCGGGTCGAGTTGGGCCATGCCAAGCCCGAGCCCGACCCCAAAAAAATTTGGGCCGATTTTTCAGGCCCAGGACCGGCCCAATGTCCTCTTGGGCTTGGGCTGGGCCGGGCTTCGGGCTGGGTCGGGCCAGCCCGGCCCAATGCCCATCCCTATGTATAGTGAGCCATATTATCTACAGATGATATGGTGGAAAGACGCTCAACAGGTGTCTCAAGTTCCCGCAGACGATCAAAGATGGTCTCAATCGACGGTAGGGCGTCAACCGTCAAAAACTGATCCTTTACAAACTTATATCGTGAATGCAGTCCAGAGAGGAATCGGTAGACTTGCCATTCGACACGCTCTCCCACATGTTGATCACAACATGTTGGCTGAAAAATCAGGAGCCCCTCGTAAAGGCTAGTGAGTAGCTTGTAGTACTCGGCAAGACTCGATTTGCCTTGAGTGATGGACCAAATCCACGTGTAAATACCAGAGAGTTGAGACTTGGTTGTCTTTCGGGAGTAGGGTTGTTTCATATTCTCTCGCATCGCCTCTACAGAACCCTTGTAAGAGAAGATTCGCCACAATATTTGAATTGACGTTATTGGTCATCCAAGTGATAACCTGACAATTCTCAGCATATCGTGTATCGTAGTCCTTGTCAGTCTCCTTGAGATGATCCTTAGTAAGAATATGATTTTTGCGCTAACCATCAATGAACACCTTGAAGGATCGAGATCAGAGTACATAGTTCTCTGTACCCTTTAATTTGATATAAGTGCCTTGTACCATCATAGAAGTCGAGTACTTGGGCTTGGTCTCGGTGGACGTCATCGCAGTCGCGAAGGTCAAGAAAAGTGACCTATGAGAAGAACTGTTGCTTTAGTCAAGCATATGGGTGACCTATTTCAGCTCTCTTTCGGGCTTCCGTAGCAGCGAACAGTGGCTGGAACGCCACAACTTAAGCCTTGGCAGCACTGGAGGTTGATAGCGATGCTGGAGGAAGGCCACAGGGGAGTCTAGAAAGGTCACAGGCGACCTAGGCAGCGCCCGAGAAGGGCCACACAAGTCTAGGTGGCATTGGCGGTGGGCCTGCAGGTGCCGAAGAAGGGGCCGCAAGGGGCCTAGCAGTGTCTGAGTAGGGCCAACAGAGGCTTAGCGGCATTGGAGAAGGGGTCACATGGGCCTAGCGACATCGGAGAAGAGGCGCGGTAGCCCATACATCGCTAGCAAACTGTCCACAGGGGCTTGAAGACACCGGATCCGCGCCGCCGCATGCTTGGAGCCCTACGCAGAGTCCTAAACGCAGAAGAAAGGCCCGTGCAAGGGTTGGTGGCGGCTGCGGAGAGGCGGGGGTTGATGGTGGTGGCGGGATTAGGTCAGAATATCAGTCTAGGACCGATGTTCTGATAGCATGTGGAGAACAATGAGAGAACACAATGAATTGTATTATTCAAGAGGTCTAAGGGTTCTTATATAAGCCAGAACTCTAGAGTACTCATAAACCAAAAATTACAAAAAGAGCCCTGAGAGGGGTTACAACTAAATAGGATGAAACATAGAGCTGTCTCGAACAACCGTGATTAAAATTTAATTGGTCTTTCTACTTGCTCTTCTCAAGTAAAACATGCATCACAAGTTCATATATGAAGGCTGATACCCATAAATTGCTAAAGCGATGTGGGCATCAATACATTACCGAAGTGGTAAATGACCTTATTGATCTTGAAATGATCCAATGGCCTGTCTTCCTAATATGTATAGTTCTTTAGTCTCGATGATATCAAATGATAGAAGACCAAGTGATGTCGCACTAAGTTCGATTAATCCAATTTGAAACGGTTAATTATTTAGTTCTGAATTTTCTTTCTACAGACGATCCACTGAAATATCACTTGTCATACGACAGACGATGGAAGCGTGCATTCTGACACATCTAATGCCACACTCTCAGGTCTTAATTTCATGTGTACCTTGTTGATTCACTTTTTACATCAGTATTCAAATATCACAATTTCATACCTACTCTTTCCTAAAAAGAAAAGGGGGCATTATTATGGCTTGGATTCTCTGATGCATATATGTTTTTAAACTATTGTGTACAAATTTACTTAGGTACTCTTTAATAATCCCTCCATGTGGGGGTCACGTTAGGTAGCCGATAGCTAGCATGAAAAATAGTCGGATCTTTTGACATGGATTTAAGTAAGAATCCATGTGGCCGACGACCCTACTTAAAGTGGGAGAAGGCTTCACCACTCTTTTGTGTTCTGCATAATGTTACTGGTGGTTGGAATTGCAATGAATGGTGGTTAAACTTGCAGTCAGACATGTGATTTCAAATATTCCATGTGAAAGATCACTTCAATGAGATTTAACATGTCTGTGTGTTTATGGCCTCAAATTTCAGCGAAATTCGGTCGAATTTCTGTCGAATATCGATATATCCAGTCGAAATCGAAATTGGACCGAAATGACCGAAATATGGGGGTCCTAGTACAAAAAATGACAGAAATGACCGAAATTCCGATCGAAATTCCACCGAAATTCTGTTTTGATCGATACCGAAATGGTGACTAAAACCGACATTTAGGGCCTTTGTACGTAAGCCCTTTTTATCCTGTTAAGTCAACAGTAAAATACAAGGATTATGCTACACCATAAAAATGAAAAACCACTTTTTTAATGAAGATTGATTATTCACCATGGAATATAAAATCATCTGCACATTTTTTAACGAAGATTGATTATTCCTTGGAATCACCCATATGAGTAATGGTTTTTTTGTGATTGCTGTTCTTGCCATTCTACTCACATCTGAAGATATTGATGCATTCCACAGATTGATATATATGTTCAAGTTCTTCAAGCTGATGGAGGTAAATAATATTGAAGCCGTTGAATACTTATAATTAACCCGAGGAAATGACCTCGTGAGAAGATGAAACTCAATGCCTTGCCTGTTTTTCAGCTTTTGTCTGATTACTTCTCATCCTAAATCTTTAATTTATGTAGTTATTTTAAATAGTCGTTGGTTTGGAACTATATGCTTTGATGGATGGCACTTCGACTGCAGGAACAAGATCAGCATGCATAAATGCTGCGACCCTCGCTCTTGCAGATGCTGGGATTCCAATGTGTGATCTTGTTACTTCGTGCAGTGCTGGATATCTCTGCAACAGACCCTTTCTTGGTATGTCATGGGGATCCTCTCATCAGTTTTTGGTGGTATCAATTTAATGGTTGACTGTGTGCCTCCATTCCTGTAAGTGCAGATCTAAATTATGTGGAAGACAGTGGTGGAGGCCCTGATGTCACAGTGGGCATACTAGAAAAGATGGGAAAAGTAACACTTCTCCAGGTTATTAGCCAATGAAATCCCCTGATATCTGTTATCCTAGCTTATTACTATTCTTATCATTAATACAGGAAAAAGCTCACAGGATTTTTTAACATATTGGCGTATCCTTAAGAAGGTGGCAGTTATGTCCTTTTATTTTGTGCGTAAACAAAATAATTTAACAAATCAGCACATACAATACATGTGCGGACACTTCCTTGGAATAGAAATACCCCTTGAAGTTTTGAGGGTAGTTGCCTTGGATGCCAAAAAACAGCTATCTTGTGACAGGCCCATGAAATTGATCAAAGAAATATATATAGTTCTACCATCCAACCTTATTACTTTACATGGGAGATCATTGAAGACTGTTTATAAGCTAAACTCGCCACAAGGAGATCATTGAAGACTGTTTATAAGCTAAACTCGCCACAATTCTTCTATGATCACTTTTTAAGGAATTTATCCATTCTTTTGTCCATGAATTAGTTTATTACACCATACATGCTATTGTGAATAAATTCAAAATGTGTATGCTAAAGGACTTGCATCACAAATATTTGGATATGTTAGAATATGCGTTCATAGATGGGTAGTTGGATCCCTCCATGATCCAATTACTACATCCATTCATGTTAGTCTTACATCGTCTCTTAGTAGGACTTGTTCATATTGGTGGGACTATATAAAAAGCGCCACACTACATGTAATTATTGAGAGAGTTGAATAGAATATTCCATTCAAGAGAGGCATTCTCCGTAGTTTCATCCCGATCCTTATGGAGTAGGGTTTTAAGGAACCTGTGTGTTCTTCCCCAGCTCTTATCATTATTACCTTCGATTACGTTTATGCATTATCGTTTTCTACATGGTATCTGATCGGGTTCGATTTTTGGATTTATTCTTTGAAGATTTATTTTGATTATGTTCATGTTCGATGATTTGTTCGAGTTTGAGAAAATTCTAAGGTTCCTGGACACTAATTCTACAATGTCAATATCTAATCATGTTCCATGTTCTTGTTTAAGTTTTAAATATCATCGTCAAGTTCCAAAAAATCTAGGGTGTTTGCAACCCTAGGAAATTGTCTAGCATTTGCTGCACCAAGCCCAAAATTATTTGGAAATTCAATATTAAATAAGAAATGATTTTATTAAAATAAGGTTATAAAATAAAAGTTGTTTCTTATTTTATGTAGCATGTTATTATTATTTTTATTCATTTTTTTGAAGTGGGTTATTACAAGTTACTTTTTAGGGTCCTATTTATATGCTTTTATTTTTCATTTTAATAATTTATTCTCTTATTTTATAAAATTATAACTTATTTTTATATACATAAATATATTTTTATTATATTTTCTGATATAATATTTATATTTAAATAAATATGTATATTTATTATATAGGTATGCGTATTGTGTACTCATCTATGTATTTTAATATTTATTTTATTTTAATGTTTTATTTGTGGTTTTATCCTAGTTTTAATATGTACATATGTTATAAATAATATTTACAAAATTATAAAATTATAAAAATAATAAATAATAAATAAATGAAATTTTATTCAGGCATATTGTACAATAAGGGACCAAAACCTAACTTTCACACCTTAACTCCAAAAAATATGAAACAACCTTCATTAAATAGCTTATTAAAAGTTAGGGTTTTTATCACTTGTGCCCCTCCGAGATATCGCAATATCAGTTATGCCCCTATCTTTTTGGTAATATCAGTTATACCACTCACTTCTTGTCGTTTTATCAGTTGTGCCCCTTGGGTTAGTTGTTGTCCATCCACAGTGCAACCGAACCTAAACTTTGAGGACATAAGCTGAATTAATTTTTAAAAAAGGGTTCACTGGTCGTTTTGACATCCTCTCCCTCATCCTCTTCTTTTTCCTCCTCTTCCCCCATCCTCTTCCTCCTCCCGGGCCTCCCCATCCCCCTGTCCCACGTCGCCCCGTGCTCCCTTGGGCCGCCCCCTCCCCTCCCCCGCGCTGCCCCGTGCTTCTCGCGTCGCCCCCTGCTCCCCCTCCCCCTCCCCCTGCCCCACGTCGCCCCGTGCTCCCCGCGCCGCCCCGTGCTTCCCTGGGCCGCCCCGTGCTCCCTCGCGCCAAAAGCTTTATCTGGAAGATCTGGAAGCCCCGAGCAGATAAATTGCATCGTTAAAGATCTGGAAGATGTCGTGAAGAACTGGAGAACGATTCAAGCCCTGCTTGCCGATGCCGAGGAGAGGCAGATACGCGAGATTTCTGTTCAGCTATGGCTAAACAAGCTCAGAGAATTGGCATACCGGATAGAAGTCCTACTCGATGGGTACGAGTACGAAGTGGTGGCCAGAGAAGTAGAAGCCTCTAAAGCGCCTTCTTCCTATGGAGACGCCAGCACATCCAAATGGAGGAAGCTAGAGGAACCTTGCGTCCAGGTACGCCCCTCTATGGTCACATCCTTATCTCCTCTACTTGATGCTTCCTTCTGAGATCAGACCGCCCTTGACGTCAGGAGTATCAAGAAAGCCTTGAAGTCCATAGCAAAACAGAGAAAAAATCTGCATCTAAAAGAGTTAGATGGTCGGAAGCACTCCTCTGGAGATGGCATTAGTAGACGACCGCCTACTAGTCACGTCCCTACGAATCCCGTTTTTCTCGGTAGAGATCGAGAAATGGAACAGTTGCGCAACATGTTACTTGCTGATAATGGTGATGACGAGATGAATGATGAGGTGACAACAGTGATAGGGAGGGGTGGTGCATGGAAGACCACTCTTGCACAACATGTATGCAAGGATTCTCAAATTGAGAGAAACTTCGACAAGAAAGCATGGGTTCATGTTTCGCAGAATTTTGATGTGAGCCGTCTTACCGACGCTATGATTGAAAGCTTCTCCGAAAGGGCATGCCATCTTAAGGAGCTCTCTCCCATGCAAGATGAAGTAATAAGATTCATAGAGGGTAACAAAGTACTGCTTGTGATGGATGATGTATGGAATACTGGAAGTTGGGAGTCCGTCGTCGCCCCATTTATTCATAAACCCAAAAAAGGAAGTAAGATCTTGGTGACTACTCGTCTCCCCAAAGTTGCTAATGTCGTAAGGGTCTTGGAATCTTTCCCGCTGGGCGTCTTATCTGAAGAAGATGGATAGGCTGTGTTCAAGAAACATGTGTTTCCAAATCAGAGCAACGAAGCTCGTAATCTGGAAGAATTGGAATCATTCGGAAAGGGCATTGTAAGGAGATGTGGTGCTGCCCCGTGCTTCTTAACCACACCATGGTTTGAATAAACCATGGTTATTTTAATTTTTGACAGTCAATCTGACGGAAGGGCACAAGTGTTAACGGAGAAAGAGTGAGGGGCATAACTGATATTACCAAAAAGATAGGGGCATAGCTGATATTGCGATATCTCGGAGGGACACAAGTGATAAAAACCCTAAAAGTTATATACAATTAAAAGTGATTTTGATATATTTTGAGTTTTTATTTAGGAGATATGGGTCTAGGAAGTTGGAATTTTGGAATCTTATTTAGAGTATAACTTGTATACAGTATATTATTTTTGTACAAAATCAATTTTGTATTTTTCTATATATTATTATCTACAACTTTTATGAACAAATTTTCTTTATTTGAGGTATAAAAAATGGAAAATAAAATAGGTTCTAAAAATGAATTAATGATGAATAAATAAATGGAATTTAATGGGTTTATGGGGCCCGTATCTTCACCTACTTTATTCCTTGTCGACCTAATCATTGAGAAGCCTGGGTCTCAGGGTTTAGGGTCATGAAATATCTTTGGCATTTTACTCCTTTTCTTTTCTTTATTCTATAATTTTCGCATTAAAAAACTATATTTTATATAATAGGAATAAAGAATGAATGTTAATTTGTACAAATAAATGCTATTTACATGCATTAGGTAGGGTTTTTAAGGCCAAAATGATAGAATAAAAGTGATGAAATGGAGATTCATCAGATGGTCGGAGGAGAGATCCTACGGCAAGGACCCCTTAGAAGCTTGTTGGTGAAGGGAGTATGGAGTCTCGCAGGAGAAGGCGGTTTAGGTATTACAGATGAAGAGGCGAAGGGTAGATGAGGCGACATGGGGGATCTAAGGACTTCGAGGACTCTCGAACTTTCCTCGATGGTCCTGCATATTCGAAGGCTTCTTGTCAGGCTCGGGTGGTGAGTTGCTTAGGAGTTGAGCTATCAAGGGTTTCCCCCTTGGTTGCAGCATGAGGTGCATCTCCTAGAATGCCCGAGTGGGGCAGCCAGACAAGAGAAGGATGGTGGGGTTCCTACTCGGAAAATGGAAGGTTGATATTGCTAGGCTTAAGGCGACAAAGTGGAAGAATGAGGGCGCTCTTGCCTGATGATTTGTTGCAGGCTCACGTCTCTCTGTTTTTGGTGTTGTTGCTTTTGTTGGTGCTTATGTTGGTATCCTGGTGGGATGGAATCATGGAAGCGACCTGTTGGATTTGGTGGATGAGGTGGTACTTCAACACTCTCTTATTGGTGCTTTAGCGGCGTTTAGATGGTGTATGGTTCCTTTTCTTTGCTATATATGACCCAATTGGCTCTGCAGTTGTTGATATGTTGGATTAGCTGAGGGTGGTTTGCACCCGATTTCTGGAGCTATGTTGGCAAGTGGGTGGGGACTTCAATGTCACATTGTTTGCTGTTGATTGGCACGGTGGAAGGGTGGGATGGACCCCGGCTTCCTTCTTTTTTCTGACTTTTGGGGGACTTAGCTCCGGAAGTTGTGGAGCTTTGAATTTACAATACACAAGAATGAGCTCGATGTATTGCTTTTGTTTGGACCACTTCCTTGGGTCGGCAGAGTTGCTGGAGACTTTCCCACCTGTTGTTGTCTCTTACCTTGAGCACATTCAGACTGCAAGCTTATTTGCTGGGACTCAGGAGAGGAGTTTCACCCCTCTAGCATGTTTCAATTTGATTGCTCATGGTTGATGAAGGAAGGGTTCGGTGAGAGGGTTTCTTATTTCTGGATGGATCTTGCTATTTCTTGAACGGCCTCTGGAGCGCTTGCGATGAAGCTGGAGGCACTTTTTAGGATCTTGCTTAACTTTCGGCATGACCTTCTCTCATGAAGGAGGTATACGATGGAGCTCGCTCAGGCGTAGGTGATTCATTTGGACCTTGTTGAGGACACTAGGGATCTTTTTGAGGAAGAAAGATTGGTCATAAGGGAGATCCAACGAATTCTGCTCGAAGATGATAACTAGGAGGTGGAGTGGCGACAACAATCCCTATAGAAGTGGTTGAAGGAGGGGGATGTGACGGATGTCAATACTCATTTCTTTCATGATATGGCTAATGGGAGGAGGCGTAAAATCCTCGAATCTATTAACATGAATATTGAATCTGTGGAGGGTGATCATGCAATGGTTCTTCTATCACGCAACGCTTTGTTAGCTGAGCAGGAAAGGTCCCCAGTTTGGGGCCATGGGCCTAGGTGGACTAGTAGAGATGTGCCACGGCTTTTAGATGAGCAAAGGTATGTTTTTGTGAAGCCTTTCACGCTTGAAGAGGTGCAGCATGATGCATCTGGGTTGAATGTAGATGGTTAACTTGGGTCATATGGCTTCCCTATTTTTTTCGGGAGTTTTGGAATGTGGTAGGGCTAGCGATGTCATTACGGTGAATGAACTGAGGCGGCAAAATAAAGGGTTTGGGAGGTTGGACCTTTCCATTCTCTTCCTTTTGCCCAAGAGCAGGTGGTTCATAGGGTGGAGGACCTGCGACCAATTTCCCTTTCTAATGCTGTTTATCTGATTGTTGCGAAGGTTTTTACAAGCTGTCTACACTGGGTGTTGGACTCCATCATATCTAGGCAGGCAACTTTCATTCCGGGGTGACTTATGGTTGATGGTGTGTTCATAGCTTTAATAATTGTAACAGATTGACGTTCGAGGAAGGTGAAAGGTGTGCTTTCGAAGGTTGATTTCTCCAAAGCATACGATGGTGTTAATTGGAAATTTATTAGGGTGTTGCTATCCTGTCTTGGTTTTCCATTGGAGTGGATCGGATGGATGAAGCGGTGCGTGATGACAACTTCCTACTCGGTCCTTGCGAATGGGATGCCAACTGATAGTGTTTTCCCACCTCAGAGAGGCGTGCGGCAGGACTGCCCACTGGCATTGCTGTTGTTTGTCATTGTGGTTGCACTCTCTAGGATGGTGTTGGTCACGGTTACTTTCGAGGAGAAATCTTGATTTCCCTCCTCCAATACGTAGATGACACTATCTTTTTTTATGTAAGGTGGCATTGAGATGACTGAGAATGTGGAGGAGGTCCTCACATCGTTGGGCTTAGTCTTTGGATTGTGGATCAATTGTGACAGATCTTCTTTTGTTCCCTTTGGGATGGAAAATTTGAAGATTGGGGCTTGTGCTATAGTACTCGGACCTCATAGGGGTTTCTCTGCCGATTAGTTTTTTGGTTCTTCCATTGGTTGTGGCATTTGAAGCAAAGTGATTGGCTTTTGATGATCGAGAAGATAGAGGGAAAGCTTGGTGGTTGATGTTGAGCTTTTCCAAACCAGTGTTGTGGGATGGAAGAGGTTTCCGCTTCTGGATCGATGGCTGGACTGGATGCGGTGTACTTTGCGATTGATTCCGACGATTGTTTGTACTGGCTTCGAGAGATGCACGTTTTGTCAGTGAGGTTTGGGATGGGAGTAGTTGGTGCCCACTTTTTCTTTTTGAGCTTTGAAATCAGATAGTGGTTGGGATCTTGATGCTTTTGGAGGTTCTAGTGAGGGCAAGTGCCCCAACGCTTGCTTCTCTATCAATAGGGCATGAAGTGCTTTGTGAGAGATCTCGATTTTTGACTCAGTCATCGTCTCCTCTGATTAAAGCCATATTTGGAAGTGGAATGTTCAGCCACGGGTTAGGATTTTCCTTTGGCTGCTGAATTATGGTCGTGTGTTACCCAGTGACATTCCAGGCCCTTTAGGTGTCCACAGACAATCGACAAAATATGCGGAGGCGTTCCAGACCTCTTTGGATCATCAAATGGATGGGTCTGGGCCACATAGAGTTTGAATGTCCGTAATGGGCAGAAATGGTGTGATATTTCACGGTGAAAGGTTTTATGCAGAGAATGTAATAGAACATGACATGATTCTTTAAAACTCCTTGCCCTTGTAAGTTGTAACTCTACGCTTTAATTTGTGTATACAAAAGTTTTTTGGATGGATGTCACCTCGACGCCTCACCCTTTTTTTCCTTAAAAAAAGAGTAATAGGGCATGAAGTGAAATGAGGTTAGATTTTGTCTAACCCTTGGCTCTATCCTTATTCCTCATGATTTTCTTTCTCCTCTTCAATTCTCTAATTCACTCTCCTCCCCGAGCTTCTTCCCTCGTGTAACTTGATGTGCTCTTCCTTATCTCCTCGCCCTATTTCCTCTCTTCTTACCTCTCAAAAATTCATTTCTAAATTTCTACTTGCATCACCTCTCTATTGAAGCTCAGGGAATCCTGATTTCCGTGTTAAAATACAACACCGTTCCATCTCCTGTGCAGATGAACACGCCAACACGATTGTATATATGGATCCTTGGATGTAATTTAATGTTGAATGTTCTATACACGTAATGCATATGATTTAGATCCTGGCTACAAGATATAGATAAATATATTCTTTAACCAGAAAATTGAACCGTCCTGGCATAGCTAGAACAGTTGATTAAGAATGTGATGATTTGGGATCTTTTAATCCAAATCCTTTCTGTAATCTTTTTTCGAAATCACATCAGTTCAAAAAGCAGCCGTGAGACCTGCTATGCTTTATGGATCTAAATGTTGGCCTGTGAACCATAGACATGTGCAGAGAATGAATGTAGCAGAAATGAAAATGTTAAAGTGGATGTGTGGACACACACATAAAGATCAGATTCGGAATGATGAAATCAGAAAGAAAGTTGGTGTAGCTCCGATCGAGGATAAGATGCGAGAAAACTGCTTAAGATGGTTTGGACATTTGCAAAGAAGATCAGCTGATGCACCAGTTAGGAGATGCTGAGTGTTGGGACGTTGAGCCGGCTAAGAGAGGGTGAGGATGGCCCAAGAAGTGTTAGAAATAGACCATACGAAGGGATCTTAGTTTGTGGATATAAGCACGGGATTGACCCAAGATACATCTGAATGGAGGCGAAGAATCCATGTAGCCGACCCTACTTAATTGTGGGAAAAGGCTTTGTTGTTGTGTTGTTGCATCAGTTAAAAAAGGGATCGGCAGCCCTGTTAGGAGATGCTGTGGATGTGGATCAAGTTAAAGATTGTAAGAGATAGTTGTTGATTGGTTAGTTCAGGAGTGGAAGTTGGTGGAACAGATGCATGAAGGGTGCATGTCCACTTTCTCTTCCTCTATTCACGTTGGGTGTGAATCATTTCAACGTTATAACAATTCTCTACGATCTCTCCCTTTGTGATTGTGGCCATGCTTTCTTCATTCTAGAGAACATTCTTCTAGTGAATCCCAGGTACTTTATTCTCGATAGAGGATTTCATGCTTGCACATTGTTTTTTCAAGTCTTTTGCCTCAATTGGGTGGGGGAAAGTAGGGAGAAAGAAGGGCGCGGAACATCATGGTTTTAAATGCCACCAGATCGCTTTATTGTTACACTTTTCTAATACAAGGTGATGAGATTGCCTTATCTGAAGTGCAATCTGCAATGATTTTCTTGGAGTATTCTGCATTTCCCTGATTACACCTTCGAAGCTTACATCTATCCTTGCATCTACAGATGGATAACAAGCTACCGATAGACGAGTTTGAGAGTGTGATGGAGCTCGCCATAAGTGGTTGCAAAGCTATCGCACAATATATCCGCGAGGTACGATTTTGCATGCCCCGTCATCTCCCAAACTGAATGCATATCCTTTGTTCCGTAATAAATTTCATCACCTCAGAGCTACTTTTGTGTTTCATCGCATTCAACCTTAACCCTACATTTTGCATGCACAACAGGTATTGCTGGAAAACACCAAACAGCTGGAGTTCAGGAGAGGCTTATAGAAGAAGAGGCAAATCCCGATGCCTCGCAAACTCACCAGCTTCTTCAATGACCCAGTAGCTCTAGTGGCAGTTCCTCTTTCTCAGATTTTTTTGCTCTTAGCTTGACAATAGTATTAGACATAAGCAATCAGTGTACTTTCTAGTAATATGGGTATATAAAATTTTTTGTAGCATTATATTATACTTTTCTGATATGATGTTTTCAGTAAAGATCTGATGAACACCGCGAATGGTACGCTGCAGGTCTTCTACCTGTGTTGGGTTGAGTTTGATTCAAAACCTGAGTTTTTTTCTTCTTCTGGCCCATAGAGTCTGTATAATTGCGTGAATCTCCTAAGTGCGATGGCATGTTCCATCAGGTTCTAGAATTGGATGGTTCAGCACCAGAGATATGTATCAGCAGATTTCTCTTTTTGGAGCTCGTCTCTTGAAAGGTTGCGTTCGTTTGCTCGACAGTGTTTCGGTATTTTTTTATCTGGGAGATTTATCATGCAGTCTTTCTCTTCCAGATATTTTAAATTATCAACTAAATGAAGTTGGGGAACAAATGGAAATCTACATCTACATACCTTCTTTAAAGTTGGGTTCTTTAACATTTATTTGGCACGTGGCAACATGGCAGGGCAGCATGGTCGAGTGGTCTGAGGCAGTAGACTCAAGTTCTGGTTTGAATTTTTAATATTTTGAATTTCCAGCCAATTTTGAATTATAAATCTGGATTTTTTTAACCATTACCTGGTATGGACCGGTGGTCTAAGCCGGCAGCCTCAAGTTCTGGTCCATATGAGACGGTGTGGGTTGAAATCCCACTTTTGACATTTTTTAACATTTTGAATTTTCTGATCAATTTTGAATTATACTTACATGGTACTTTTGAATTTACACGTTGGGTGTGTGTTTTTAGAAAAAAAATATAAATATGTCCGACTATTCTTGTGATGTCAAACATATACCCTATATTTAAAATTTTATGCATTTGCCCCTCTAAAGACGTGTTGTCTTACGCTTGTGGACAAAATAACGTAAATAATAAAATATCTATATGCCCTCTTTAAAGCTGGGGTTTTCACTCATTACTTGGCACGTATCATCATGGGAGACTTTGGCGTCTCCCTCTTCGTTTGGTCGTTTTGCCATTTTCGCTTCTCCCGTTACACGTGGCATCATGGGAGGTCTTGGCGTCTCCCTCTTCCCTTGGTCATTTCACCATTCCTGTTTCTCCCATTTTTAGTGCCCATCTTCCAATCTTAACTTCCTCATTTTATGCCACATAGTGAGGTCATATATGACATGTCTTTACATGAGGTCATGTCAACATGAACTTTTTGCATCGTTACCTTCCATGTTCCCCTATATCAATTAATATATTATATTAATATTTAATAATATAATTTATTAAATATACCATAAAATTATTGATAAACTTAACAAAATTACGAGATATTTCTTTAATAATAATTTTATGGTATATTTCTCATTTTTAGTATGGATGCACTAACGTAATATTTAAAATGATATGAATCATAACATATAATATACATAAGATTTACATGTCCATAGATGATATAATACTTATTGGATCTAATATTTTAACATCAGATAATCTTATACATAATATATGATATGATATCATATCATATCATAAAATTTTTGATTATATTATGTATAGTATAATTTTTAGTATAATATATGATATGTTATGGTTCATAGAAATTAAATACATATTCATGTGAACATATCACATGTTCACTTCGGTATATGTGTCATGGTCCTTGCAAATAAATCATATAATATTAAGTGAATTTCGAGATTGCTATTAGCCATAAAATAGTTTTATGATATACATATAAATTATATATATCATAAAATTGTTGATAAATTTTAACCTAATAATTTATTATATATAATAAATTTTCCATAGATTGAAGTTTGATGTAGAAAGTTGTATATATGAATGCGATTATATAATCTTCATGCTAGATTCTTTTATAAATTCGTATGTGAATTAATCTTATTCATTGAAGAAGTTTTATATATTATGTATGAAAATAGTATATTTAATGATGTTATCCATCATTATAAGATAGTGAACAATATAACTTTAGATGTAAACTTTATAAATAAGTAGATATCTACAGTGACGTGTGGGCATTAGCCCCTAGGAGATATGCTCGAGGACAGAGGCCTATCGTTGTGAAGAGAGATGGGGGCGATCTGATATGATGGTAAGTTCAATGAGATGACCAGACAACAAACACTCTTATGCATTAACTCTTAAATATTATTTTTTAAAATTTGCATGTCTAATGTTGCATACAATAATATTCTAGATATTTCAAAAGGTATCTATTAAATCATAAAAATATTTCTAATGAAGTCGGATAAATATTTTACAAATCATTTAATTATTTCAAATAAATATTAATTTAATTCTTTACATATAAAATCATTTTTTTATAGATATTATTATTATTATTTAAAAAATTCTGAAATTAACCTTTTATTTCGCATTGTTAAAAAAATCATCCCACCACAAAGCACGGGTAATTTACTAGTAATAATGAAAGCATTGCACTTGTGGGAGTTTGAGCCCTTCCTGACCAAGTCGAAACTGCTTTGGTGGTCACAGCTACACACCTGTCCATGCCCCCATCTCATCTCATTTATACCCCCACATGATACATCAGACATGACTCACTTCCAGTCCTCTCCATCTATAATTGCATGGATATTTTTTACATGTGCCCCTGTGCAAAACATCGTGATTATGCTCATGCCCCCCTGCCTTCTCGGTATTTACACTAAGGTCCCTGTCGGCGACATGCTGGATGGGTAAAGGGTCGTTGTGTAAATCATGATTTAAAAAATCCGATCGGACCGTCCGTTCGGACCGGTTGGACCAGGAACCGGCTCCGACTCGGTCGGTTTGACCGGTTTTGTGTATTCAAAAAAAAAATAAAAAGTAGGGTCCGACCGGTGGTCGGATCGGGTTGACCCGGATGGTCGGACCGGGTTGAACTGAATTGACCCAGTTTTGATGGTTTGGTAAATTAAAAAAAAGTTTAATAATGAAATAATGGGATTTTTATCACATGTGCCCTTCTTAACATTGGCGATATAAGTTATATCATCTTTTTTGGAATATACGTTGTGCCAATACTTTCTTAGAGTAATTTTCTAGAAGTAAATATAAATAAATGATTACAATATTATATTCATATATAATTCTAGAAACTGCGATTAACTTTTGTAGAGTTTTACTCGAAACAGGCAACCATGTTATTCTATCAAAAGATTGGACGTTTTAAACGATTATTTCATTGATATATAAAATACATACATATATGTATCCGATTTTATCGGTTCAAAAAATCGATTCGGTCGGTCTGACCGATAATTTAAGCCCGGTCTGATTTTTTCCGAGTCGATAGGAATGATGACGTCATGTTGACATCATCATCGGTCCGATCGGTTTGGACCGACGGTCCGATCCGGTTGGACCAAACCGAAGATTGGCCGGTTCAATATCTGATCTGGTTTTTTAAACCTTGGTGTAAATATAAAAAAGTCGAGCCACTAAAGTTCGAAAACGTTCTCTCGTCACGATGATAATAACATTGACGATAATACAATGATGATCGTAATCAGAAATCTGCCCAACTACTCTACATTGAATGCCACATTTATCACACCCCCCTACCATCAAACCACACCATCCATCCATCCCTCGACTACAAGAAGGAGATCGATCGAGAAGATCATCTCTATCCAATCCCTCTCAGGCCGAGGATGACGACGAGCATGCCGTTGTTGATGATGTTGAGCTGCCTGACGATGGTGGTGGCCGTCGCGTCCGCCGCCGACCTGCAGTCGCAGTGCAACAACGAGATAACCAAGCTCACCGAGTGCATCAAGTACTCCACCGGAGAGGCCGATACGCCGACGGACAAGTGCTGCGCTTCAGTGACCGATATAAGGACGAGGAACCCCGTCTGCCTCTGCTACATAATCCAGCAGGCCGGCGAGTCCGCCTCCGCCGCTTCCAATCTCCGCATCGACAGGCTCTTGGCCCTCCCCAACGCCTGCAAGATCGCCAACGCCAGCGCCTCCGCCTGCATCAGTAAGCTCTTTACATTCCCGAGTTTGCTTTAGCAAGTTTAGATTGGTTGAATATCTGGTAGCTGAATGATATGTATAGCTGTTGTAGTCGACATTTTGATCGGAGTTTAACTCAAATGTGAAAAGAATTTTAATTTAAACAGAGGGACTACATCGAAATAGGAGACAAGCGAGCAATGATGTGAAAAATGATTTTTTTTCACGCAAAAACAAAAGCAAAGGAAAAAAGTGAACCCGTATCTTGATTCGATCCATTATCGAGAAAAACTGATTTTAATTACTTGTTGGATTTGAGCTAATTGGATATATTAGCAGCCGCTTGTAATGTTTATGCTTAATTTGTTGACTAGTAAACCCCACTACTTGTAATCCGTTCTTATAGTTTGAGAGCATGGAAGGTCATATCGATTTTGATATCGTGTCGATTCGATATTTCGACAATATTTCGGCGATATGTCACAGAAATATCGCCCGTATCGACGTTCTTTTGTGAAGGAAATGCCTTAAAAGAAGGAAATATCGCCATATCGGTATCTATAACTATCTCGTCTATCGCCGATATATCATCGATATGGCCTTCCATGTTTGAGAGTATTCTAAGTAGACTATATTTGGGCGTTACATTTGTACACCATTGAGACTTGCTTCACAGGTGAAATCTTTGCTTTCGCATTTGGAATCTCGCTTTCGATTGGGAAAGATCGCTAATCCGACGTCTCGAGGGAGTTTCACTTGTTCTTTTTCATATAGAGTGATTTTTTCTTTTCTGGTGGTCGTGAAAGGTGATCAATGTGCTTCTATGGCGGTGGTTTGACCATAGAGAGTACTGTCTTTCTTAGTATCACACAATCAAATTGTCGATCAGTTCTGCATATGAATCTATTTCATTATGAAATTTAGGATTAAAGGTCAATTCCTGCAATATTTAGTTATACATATGGAATTATTTTGACAGCTACCATTTGGTGGCGAGAACATGATACATTCATATAACACATATAAAGAGAGAGATGAATGCTCCATTGAGAACAAAAAGTTGTGAGAGCATGAGAGGAGTGGTTTGGACCACTAGATTCAACCATGAGAGAGAAGATCAAGAGAGAGAAGATAGAATCTAATAGTCCAGAATCACTCCTCTCTCTCACAACTTTTTGCTCTCACAGGATTACTCCTCTATCTGTATATGTACGTATATGTATATGTATGCATTTCATAGAATGTATGTCAACAAAAATGCACATCTAATCGATCTCTTTTGTTGGATTTTACGTTCAGAGCTGCTAAATCTGAATCCTGGCTCGCCCGCGTACGTGATCTTCAACGGATCAGGTAGGCTACAATCACTCTTCCGCTACCCCAACAAACAGTGTGAAGTCACGAGCTTGCCTGATTTTTATTTTCTTCCTGTCTCTAGATAATGCAGCAACCGCAAACACCAGCAGCCCGGTAATCGCCAAGAACTCTGCCTTCATGTCCGTGCCTCCCCGCTCGGCCGCCTTCGTCGTCGCTGCTGTGGTCTCCGCGATCTTCTCGTCCATCTTCTGAACCGGATATCCTGAACCTTTCTGAACTTCTTCCGTCTTTTTCAAGTTTAAACGTGAGCAAAACTGTCGGATCGCGAATTTTCATCTCGTATTGTTTCTGTTTTTTTTAAAATATAGTTTTTGGCATATTGTAGTTTGCTATTCTGTGGCATTCATCAAGTTGGTTTGCATTATCAATATATAGTTAATTAAAGTCGGTGCATATGATCGGGAAGAATGGTTTCTTTGGGATCCATTTAAGCGTTGAGATGCTTTGAATCTTAATAAGGTACTAAGTTGGAGGTAATTGATCTAAGGATTCGTGTCTAGCATGAACTGTATCCGATTTTTCTGCGAACCGCGATAATTGGTTCAAAAAACTCGTAAAAAAAATTCCGATCAAATCCAACACGAGATTAGAAAAAAAACCTGCAGACAAATAATTTTGTACCGGAGAGATCTGTCTGTGTACAGAATAGATAATTATATTAGCATTTCGAGCTTGATATTATAACAACGAAGATGGGACTGCCGTTAATTTTTAGTCAAAAAAAGGGTACAATTTTTAAAAGATAAAAACTATGAATTAACTGGAGATGCGGGGGATCGAACCCCGTGCCTCTCGCATGCAAAGCGAGCGCTCTACCATTTGAGCTACATCCCCGGATTATTATTAACCGTTAAATAATATACAAATGTTATACCCAACAATTCTTCCAACTTTTTCTCAAATGGAAAAGAAATTCGAAGTGCTATGATCCCACAATCCAAACAAGAAAAATGCTTATAAAAGTTCTTCAAAGAATGATATAATTATGGAGAAAGTGCAGGAGAGTCTATATCTAAGACAAGGAAGTCCACTAAAAATTACAAACCCTTCATGATTATAACAAAAACCTCAAGCACAACATCAACTTCTTGATCCATCGATCAACAAATTAAAGGTCGTCTTCGTTGATCTCATAGGCCCCAACAGAAACATGTTGAGAATGAAGGATCTTCAATATGTAAAGGAACTCCATCCTTGCATCCTAGTCACAATAACTTTACGAAGGCGCTTTACGAGCGCCTTTGTTAGATAGGATGACCTATCTAATCATGTTGTTGTAAACTTAAAGTGTAAAGGACACATGCTTGCAATATCCTTGCTAGGTCAGAGCATGTGTGTCTATGAAACCATGTTTTAGTCCCCTTAATCGTGAAAGTTATGCTAATTTCCTCGATAAATACCCACAATTAGGTATTAACATAGCATTTTTATATTTGCGTGCATATTATATAAAAAGCACTTTTTAATACCCAAAAATCACTAAATAATGTAAAAGAAAAGGACAAAAAGTAATAATCAAGATAGCAAGCATGCATGCAAATGTGTGCTGATTTACTAGAGAAATCAGAAGAAATAAGTCTGCAAGGTCTAGTTTTGACTCTAGCATGAAGACCAATATCATAGGCTTTCGCTGCTCAACAAGAAGTAGGAAAAATAAAGAAACCAACAAAAATGACAATGTTGTGTGCATAAGTTCGTAAAAGCACTCATATCCAAGTATATACACAAACTTCGAATAGTTGCATCTATCTTTATACTACTTAAAATGTTTTAATTTCTTCTGTATTAATTCAATAAAAACATATAGAAAAAAATAAAAATATCACCTTGCACAAATGATAGTAGAAACTAGCTCTCTTTTTTTATATTCCTCGTTCTAGATTTTATATCTGGATCATATGAACTTCAATTCGAATTGACTCACTTTTAAAGTTCATTATTCAAATATTTTAAGTATTAAAAATACGAGGGTTCATTTTTGAAAAGTTGATTCCGAGACCCATTATATTTTGTTTAGTACTTGTATAATTTGTACATATTACAACTATATTTTTTCTTGATTTTAATTTTATGTTCTTTCTTGTATATTCTATTTTTCCTGAAAATATAGAATAAAAAAATCATAAAATCAAATAGAAATAAAAATAGAACATGTAAATATATGTCTCTTTGAAATGTATTCCACTTCTACTATTTTCTATGTAGATTATTTTACACATTAAAAATCAATAAAAATATGTTTAAGTATATTATAATATATGTTACTATTATAAATTATAATATAATAACATTATTATAAAGAAAATAAAGGGAAACTTTACAACATCTAAAACTCATGTGTAAAAGCACTTTCAGAACCCTATAATTTAATTCCTATTCTAGTTTTTTTTGGCCAAACTTCCTTCTACAGAGTTTAAGATCATAATTTTTTGAACTATCATAATTTTTTGAAAATTTTATTTCTTGAGAATTTTGTTGAGACTATTTAGAATATAATAGGCATTTTCTTTTGATATTTGCTCCACTACTTATGTGATAGGTACACACACTACAGGAAGTTCCAGCTTTGGAGACGACAACTGGCGACGGTCATAGAATGACCGTCCCTTACGAAAGCTTTTAGGGACGGTCATGCCATAACCGTCCCCAATACTTCATATCAGGAGACGCTATGCGACCTAGCGTCCCCTTTTGTAATAGCTTAATAGGGACGGTCAGCAAGACCGTCCCCTCTGCCTAGGGGACTCATTGGGGACGGTCTTGACCGTCCCTAATATGCTTCTGTTGGTGTCGCCTCCGGTAATGGATCTAAGTGGACGGCCAGAGGGGACGGTCAGAAACGACCGTCCCCTCTGCCTTGCGATGGACTTTGGGGACGGTTGTGACCGTCCCCTATACGCTTCTGTTGGTGTCGCCTCCGGTCTCTTACCCTAAGTGAGTGACCAGAGGGGACGGTCCGTGGTGACCGTCCCGTCTGCCCTGGCAGGTCCTTTGGGGACGGTTCTGACCGTCCTCAATACGCTTCTGTTGGCGTCGCCTCCAGTTTTTTTCCTTAAAGGGAGACCAGAGGGGAGGGTCACTAAAGACCGTCCCCTCTGCTCTAACAGGTCTTTTGGGGATGGTTTTGACCGTCCCCAATACGCCTCTGTTGGCGTCACATTAGGTCAGTGGCCTGACCAAAGGGGACGGTCGCCTAAGACCGTCCCCTTTGCTCACCAAAGGGGACGGTTTTAAGTGAACCGTCGCCGATCGTCTCCAATGGAGACGGTCGTTGCAACCGTCCCCATTTGTTAGATCGAAAAAAACCCCTTCAGCCTTCGTTCTTCCTCACTTTGCCCTCTCCCAAAAACGCCGCCCAACGTTGCCCCTCCCGGCCAACGTCGCCCCTCCGCCCTCTCCGTGGTTCCGGTCGCCCTCAATCTTATTTTCTAGTATATAGTAACACTCCTTTGTGTTTATTCTTGTTTATTTTGCTTGATATTCTTGTTTGGAATGTTATTCCCCATGTGAATGGGTTTTTCTGTTGTTACGTTAGGGTTGCTAGATTTGTTTAATGTAATATGGTTTTCCTCATGTTATGATGAAATAACTTGTTGTTTATGATAAAACATAGAGATTTAGAGATAGATGTTGTTTAATGTAATATCTTGTTGTTTAATGTAATATCTTGTTGTATAATAATAGGATGAAATCTCTAATTTTAGGAATACATTGTATAGAGAACCATGTTATAGGATGAAAATTGATTTAGATTAAACAACATGTTATAGGATGGAACTTGATTTAGATTAAACAACATGTTATAGGATAGAGGATAACATGTTATTGGATGGAACATGTTAAACAACATATTGTAGAAATTCTTATTGTGTATAAGAGAAACACTTGATTAGGGTTTAGGGTGGAAAAACTTGTTATCTATAATAACATAATGGTGGTGGATTTTATTCTAATTGTGCAGTAAAATGGATAAGTCATGGATGGATAAGAGATACGATGATTTTCAACAATATAAGAGAGGAGTGATCGCGTTCTTGGATTGGGCATTTGAAATAGAAAGAGTTAATAAGAAATTTAGTGGTCTTAAGATTTATTGTCCATGTGTGAGATGTAAGAATATTAAATGGGATGTTAGAAAGACAGTGTATAACCATCTTATACTCAATGGATTTTGGTTACATTACTCCATTTGGACTGAACATGGAGAGGGTATAGATTTGCGAATGGATGAGGATATGGACGTAGATGCAGGAGGCAGTACACAAACCTTGAATAATGTTGGTCACAAGCTATTTGAACTAATGGACGATTTAAGAAGACCTGAGGCACAAGACAGTGGTTTAGATGATAGGTTCTCGAGCAGTTTGCCAGATGCAGAAGATATATTGGCTCCTGGGGTGGAAATGACGCGTTTGCAGTTTTTATTAGAGCTGTTTAAGATGAAAGTAAGGAACGAATCAACTGCAGCAATGATGACAGATGTGCTGGGTTTAATACGGAAGTTATTAAATAATCCTCAGAATTATCCTAAGGATTGGAAAGAGGCGAAGCAACGATTCCGATCGCTTGGTCTGAAATACGAGAAGATCGATGCTTGTGTTAATGACTGTATGCTTTTTCGAGGAGAGAATTCGGATTTAGTTCTTTGTCCATATTGTAAGGCTTTCAGGTATAAAGAAGAAAGAAATGATTTAAAGAGAAAGAAGATGTCGGTGAAAATTTTACGATACTTCCCATTAATTCCAAACCTGAAACGTCTCTTCATGTCTAAAAAAACTGTAAAGTGGATGACGTGGCATTCTCGTTCAAATAAACGAGATGCTAATGGAGGTATGAGACATCCATCCGATGCAGAAGAATGGATAAAATTTGATCAGAGATATCCGCATTTCTCTAATGATGAGAGAAATGTTCGTTTGGGATTAACCTCAGATGGTTTCAATCCGTTTGGTGATATAAATCTGAGTTACAGCATTTGGCCCGTGATTCTGATTGTTTACAATCTAGCACCATGGATGTCAATGAGTTCATCATTTATGATGATGACGCTACTAATTCCTGGTGCTAAAGGTTCTGGCAACGCAATTGATGTGTACCTAGAACCGTTAATGGATGAACTAAAAGTCTTATGGACTACTGGAATACCTACATATGATGCATGTAGGAAAGAGATATTTAAATTACAAGCTACACTATTGTGGACTATAAATGACTTTCCCGTGTACGCAAATTTGTCTGGTTGGAGTACCAAGGGAAAACTCGCATGTCCGGTCTGTTTTGAAAAAACACATTCGACACGGCTTCTGGAAGTATGAAGTATTGCTATTTGGGTCATCGTCGATTCCTTCCACTAAAGCATAGATGGCAAAGGGCAGATAGTAATAAGAAATTCGACGGGACACCTTATGCACAACGAGTTGACTTAGCTCGTGTGAATGGCAACATTATTTGGGAATAGCATTTACTTGTACGAAGCAGTTGCATAGGACGAACAACCAAGAAAAGTGCAGCCGGCGGTTGGAAGAAACAAAGTATTTTTTTCAGAGAGTTACCATACTAGAAACACTTACAGCTGCATCATAATTTGGATGTCATGCATATTGAGAAGAATGTATTGGAAAATATTTTGGGAATGTTAGATCTTTCGGGTCAATCAAAAGATAATTTAAGGACGAGACGAGATTTAGTTCAACTTGGTATACGAAAAGAACTACATCCAATTGAATTAAACAATGGACGGATTACTGTACCTGCAGCAATATATACTTTATCCAATGCTGAGCGTGATAAAATCTCCAGCTTCCTTAAAAGTCTGAAGGTATCTGATGGGTTCTCATCACAGCTGTCGAGGTGTGTAAATGAAAGAGAACGTAAGATAACTGGATTAAAAAGTCATGACTGTCATGTTTACATGGAAGTGTTACTGCCATTAGCTATTCGCGGAATTGTCGACGATGCTGTCCCCCAATCATTAACAGAATTGAGTGTTTTTTTTAGATTATTGTGTTCGAAGGTTTTATATCCGTTGATCTTGAGAAAACTTGAAGAAGATATTGTTATCACATTATGCAAATTGGAGCAGATTTTCCCACCAGCCTTATTTGACGTCATGGTTCATTTAATAGTTCATTTAGCGGGTGAAGCAAGAATCGGTGGGCCGGTTCAATACCGTTGGATGTATCCAATAGAAAGATTCCTTCGAAAATTAAAAAATATGGTCTTTAACAAGGCACAACCCGAAGGATGCATTGCTGAAAGTTATCTTTGTGAAGAGTGCATTAATTTCTGTGAAATGTATATGTACGGTGAAAGCGTGCGTTTTAACCGTTATGAACGAAATGATGAATGCGAGATCGTGGAGGAAGAGGACGAATCTAAATTATAGGTCTTTCATTCTTGTGGCAGGCATATATTCAGTGGTTTACGCCGCGTAATATCCGATGAAGATAGAGATCTCATGCAATACTATGTGTTGATGCAGTTGTCAGAAATAGATGAATTTTTTGATGAGTACAATTCATTATTTAATGAGACGCATAATAAATCTGAATTCCTCAAATGGTTCCGTTCACGTGTGAAACATTTACGGGAAACGGCAGATGATAAGTGGAACATTAACCTTGACATTCTTGGAAGCATACCATATTCTCAGGTTGTGTCTTACAAGGGTTATATTGTGAATGGATACAGATTCAGAACAAAGTTCGCCGACGTGATGAAATCGACGCAAATGTCGGGTGTTATAGTAAAAACAGATTTGCCTTCAGGTTTAGATGGCTATTATGGGGAAATACTTGACATAATAGAGATCAGTTTTACTCATGAATGTCGATGTGTTCTTTTTATGTGCAATTGGTTTAATGTTGGTCGCGAGGGGATAGGATACCAAAGAGACAGAAATGGGATCATTTCATTGAAACAATTTGGGAAATTGCAAACAAATGAACCTTTTACACTAGCCAGTCAGGTAGAATAAGTTTTCTATATTCCACACAACTTAAATGATGGATGAATCATACCCGTGAGAACAGTACCAAGAGATTTTTTTGATGTCAATGATGATGATGAGTTGCTAAATATAAACGAGGCATATCAAGCTGAAATACAAGAACATCCAACAGAAATTGTAGATGCGGATTTTTAAAATGTAAGTTTACCATCATTTTTTTCCAATCTTTTGATGTAATATGTGAATTATGTCATTATTGTTATATCTAATTTAAATGTTTCATAATATGCAGATATGCCTCCACGTCCTAGACGCATTCGGGATGCACCGCCGGCACCACAGCGAGGGAGTGAGACCTCCGATCCTGACGGATCAAGTAGCTCAGGCAGACGTAGAGGCCCATCTCAGTGCCGAGTGTTGGACCGTCTTCGTCCTGGTGAGACACTCAGGGTGCGGATAGTTGGAGGCGATGCGGTGGGGGAGAACTCAACTGTTTTCCAGAGTTACTTGGGACAGGTGTGCAGAGACAGGGTCCCTCTCCACATTACACACTGGGGTTTAGTGGAGCGGTCAATAAAAGATTCCATTCTTCATGATTTGGAGGTATTTATAATATTAACAAATCAAATTTTTTCTTCAGTATATATATATAAACTTATTTATGTTTGCTTTGATTTCTTTGCAGTCTAGTTTTTCCTGAGAACGTGACCCGGCCACTGATGCTCTGATTTTAGGCCATGGAGGGGAGATGTTGCGTAAATATCGAGGTCGTCTGAAGGCCCGAGTGAGTACCTTTCTTCATAGTTAAGTACAAATTTGTTTTTCATCATCTAAATATATAATTAATTTTCTTAATATTTTAAAGTATTTCGACCCAGAGCTTCCATTGGAAGCCAATTTGGCAAATTGTCCTCCGAATGTACCCGCAGAACAATGGAGGGCGATGGTCACTATTTGGATGGGAGAAGAACACACGATATGTGACATATATATATATATATGCATTTTATAGATATATCATTTGGAATTCTTTTATTGAAATTACTATCTTCGTATAGGGCATCTAAAAAAAATGCTGAAAATCGGAGGAAAGGTTTCAAGTCTATCCATAGAATGGGGAGAAGAAACACAAATCAACTCAAGGATGGCTTCGTAAGTAATCTATTTTATGATTAGTGTTAAAATTGTAACCATTATATATGTATTAAAATGGTATCGTAAGTTTACTAATCTTTTGCCATTAGGAAGTGGAGAACGAGCGAGTGCCCAGTCGAATGGAAGTCTTCGAAAGGTCTAAGAGCCGCGATGTGGGCGGGGAAGTTCATTGGGTGGATCCTGCCTATGGTCCAATTCAAATTCGTAACATATTTGCATCTTTTTTACAAATTAAATGAATCCGAACTTAATTACTTAAATAAATTTGTAGGAGGAGATGGTGAGGCTCACAACCACTGGCTCTGTAGACCACTCCGGAACGAGTCATCCACCTCTTACTCCTGATGCGGCCTTCCTCCAAGCGACCGGTCTAGAGCATCAGGGACGCGTCCATTCTGGTGGTCGTGGCGCCACCATACGGAATTGTATGGAGTAGGGACCGGCTCGACCTCTCAGAAGACACAAAGGGAGAGGGAACTAGAGAGTCAGGTTTCTAGCATGAATATGGAGATTAAGGATTTGCGCCAACAAATGGCGATTTTCAATGCATTCATGCAGGCACATCAAGGTGGAGCGTTGACTAGCCACCTAACAATTTGATGATAATGCCGCTGTGAGGCTAGGCGACGACGATGACGACGAAGAAGAAGATGATGCTGATGACGACGAGGACGACGACGACGACGAGGATGAGGACGACGACTAGGATAGCTTACTTAGTTTGTAGGATACTTTAGTATATTGTATAATTATTTTGAACAATTATTGTAGGATACTGTAGTATTTTCAATGCATGTGTTGTTGGACGAGTTTTTTATGAATGTGGATTGCATTTTATTGTCTCGTGGTGGTAATATTTTTTATGAATATAGATTTTTTGTAACAGGGCAAAATGAGGATCAAATAGGGGGCAATGGAAATTTTTTTTGTTAGCAGATGAACAAAGGGGACGGTCATAGCGACCGTCCCCTTCGTTTCTCTCTTTTGGGACGGTCACGACCATCCCCAATAATATGCTTTAAGGGACGGTCACGCCCTTCCCCTATGTCAGACTTTTAGGGACGGTCCTGACCGTCCCCTATGTGTGGGTATTGGGGACGTTTTGTAATACCGTCGCATATACCAAATGGGATGCGACCTTTGGAGACGGTCTTATGACCGTCCCCATAGATCAATGGGGACGGTCATGTTATCTTTAGCGACGGATGTTGACCGTTGCCTGTTCTACTCTTTCTTGTAGTGACATGGACCCTTGACCCTTCGTTGCGTCTCGTACAACAAATACTAGCTTGAGCGCAGATCCTTTGCTGTACAGTAGAGGTCTGCTGTAAAGGTCCCATGCATCTGAGCCGTTCAATCAAAATCGAGCGATTCACACGGTAAGGACTTAAAAAACTCGGACTTCGTGTAAAGGATTCGATCTTGATAGAGCAGCTCGGAGGGACGGAACTAGGGATGGGCATTGGGCTGGGCCAGCCCGACTCAGCCCGAGGCCCGGCCCAAAAAGCTCGGTCCAGCCCAAGCCCAAGAGGACATTGGGCCGGGCTTGGGCCTAAGAAATCGGCCCAAATTTTTTTTGGGCCAGGCTCGGGCTTGGCTTGGCCCAATCCGACCCGGCTCAAGGCCTGGCCCGACATAGGCCCGAGTGGTGTCATGTAGTATGGCCCGAGATTGAGACCACGATCCAACCCAAATGTGGCATGTGGGCCTTAGTCAGGGAAATATGTCCCTCCCAGTTCCCTCCCTGATAACCCAAAATTCCCAAAAGACCCGGGTGAAGGTAATAAGACAAGGGTCGTTGCGACCTGGATCTCAGAAGATAGGTATATCAAGAAAAATATCGAACCACTAATAGAAATAAAATCAATCCAACACTCAAATAGCGGTTCTGCTATGAGATTTACCTGGTATAGCACTCAGGGTCGAATACAAGGAGCACGGATTGGCTTAAAAAGCCTACGAAGTAGTCGAAGAATCAGAGAAAAAGGGAAAACATTTTTAGTGGTTTTTAATTTTTTTTAATTATTTTTAAATTTTTTTGGATTTTTAATATGTGAAGAAAATGAGAAAGACTAAAAGCAATCACACTTCAACAATTATTTAATGCGTCAGAAACCAAGCAAAAATTCAGATAAAAATATTTTTACGTTTTTTATGTTTTTTAATGTTTTTGGTGAATTTTTGGAATTTTTATGATGTGTATTTTATTTTCTAAAAATCAAACAGTAAGAAAAACAAGGGGTACTGTCCAGCCAAGCCTAAAATCCCTAGATAAAATATCTAAGGACCTCAAAAGGGCCTAGAGGTAATTTTCCTGTAAAATAGAGAAAACAAGGAAAATTTGAGTACCAAAATTATTGTTTTTGATTTTTAATGCATTTATTGGAATTTTTATGGGTTTTTGAGGGTTTTTAAGTTTTTAAGGTTTTCCAATGATGAAAAATAGCCAAAATTGGCTAGAAAATCAAGCAACACACAAGAAACAGTATCTAATTTTTATAGAATTTTTAAGGGGGGTTTTAATATTTTTTTGTGATTTTTCAAGTGAAACAGTGCCAAAAATAGATGTTTTTGAATTTTTAAAAATAACAAATAAACTCAAAAATGTCCTCCAAAATTCTCAAAAATCCTACAACATGGCAGGAGCCATGTGTCAAATTTTCATCGAATTTGGAGGTGATTTGATATTTTATTCAAAAATAACAAGGGGGCACTGTGCACAGGGACCAAAGTGCAAATGTCCAAAGTTCTGGGGGTCCTGGTGCAAAATACCCAGCAAGTCACGCGCGTGGCGCGTGCCTGGGGCACTCAGGGACCCAAATGTGATAAAAATAAGCCCCGAGGACTTATTGGTAACAAGTACCAAAAGTCCAGGGGCTCATCTGCAAAATACCCAAAATATAACGCACATGTGGAAATAAATCACGCACAAGGGTATAAATGCAAATAGAATAAAACTTTCATTCATTCAAGAACAACCAGAACTACAGGGTCTCTAAATGCAAATAACCCAGATAAACACGTGACGAAGCACGTGGCATACAACGCACAGGGGTATGAATGCAAATAAACTAAAGTGCGAGGTCCACTATGCAAATATCCCAAAAACTAAACAACTGCATTCTATATTTACATGACTAAATAATAAAAACTAAAAACAGAGGGGCCTAAGGACAATTACCCCTTATTCAAGATCCAAGGGCGGAGCGTGCGCCACGTGTAGATCCGACGGTGGAGAGGCGGAGGCGCCTCACTCCTGTAACCCTTGGCGTGATCGGATGGCTGAGACGAAGATACGTGGAGGATCTGACGGTGACTGCTCAACTGCGCCTCATCTCAAGATCAAATGGTCTAGATCACTCCTCCTTTGATCGAACGGTGCCTGACGCTCCTGGAACGGATGGCTCAGATTGCAACTGGAGCTGGAGGGCGATCGAACGGTGCCTGAAGGTCGAGGAAGAACAGGTGGCCGGCGAAGTTCGCCGGCCCAGTACGTGCGCTCCTAACCTCCCCTGCTGCGCCTGAAGATCGGAGAAGCTCCGACGTGGTGCTCCGCAGCTGCTGGTGGTCTCCGATGGCCCAACCGAGCCCTGGGGGGCTCCGGCGAGGTCGGCGGAGGAGAAGCTCCTGTCTGAATATCGGGAGGCCTCAGATGGCCCCCTCCGGTCCTGCAAAAAGGCTCAGGAGCTTCGCGGGTCGAGGGCAAAATGCCTCGACCCGGTTAGGCGTCGTGGAGGTGGTCTGTGCGTCGGTGCGGGCGAACCCCGGCGAAGCGACAGCGAGGGGGTTCGAATCCCAGCTCCTGTGCGAGCTGGGTTGAATGGAGGGGCGGAGAAGGTGCGCGAGGGAAAGGCGAACGTGATGGGGGATTCCGATGATCGAGTGGGTGCGGGAGATGGTCGGAATCGACGATAGACGACGGCGGCGCGATTTGTGGGTAAATGGAAATTAGGCTAAATAAGAAAGCTAGAAGGTTACCTGGGTGGCGAAGTAGACTAGGCTGGAGCTGAGGTAGCTCCTGGTCGTGGCCTCGAAGGTCGTCAAGTCCTGAGGCTCGGGCTCCTGCACTGGGCGGAGCACGGCGGCGCAATGTTGCCGGATCAGTGGTCCGGCCACCCCCTCCTCGCTGCGACACGGGCAATCGAGAGCTGTCACCTCAAGGGATGCAGTGGAGGTCACTGGATGAAGGGTGGAGAGCCAAAGATGGCGGAATCGAGCGGCGGAGCTCAGAATATATATGAGTGCAGACCCGACTAGGGCTGATCGGGTAGGGTCACGGTGGCGCGCGGACCCCGAGGTTGATGCCCGGCGAGGTTGTCGGATGTGGGAGGTGTCAAACGGAGCCAGGGTTTAGGTGTTAGGCAATCTGGTCGAGCGGGTATAAATCCGAGAAGAGAGTCCGGCGCTCAAATCCGCGAAGAATGGTCCTGGGGGGGTCAGTTGACCGGGCGGTCAACATCCCCAAGACCCAATGAAATCAGGCCACGTGGCCGAATCTTGAGGTGACAAATTCACCTAGCTAGGGGCTGAATCAGCAAAAACCCAAAACATGAAATATTTTTATTTTATTTTTTTCTATTTTTTGGTGATTTTTAATTAATTTTTGGAAATAAAAATGGGGTATTTACATTATATAGCTATACATAGGTATATATACAATATGGAGGCTTTTGATTTTTTATTTTTAATTATTATTTTTATACAATTTTATTCCCATTTTATATTTTATTTATTTATAGGATAAAATAAGGGATAAAAGGGTATTTTTATTTTGTGTTTATTATTTATATACATAGGTGAAATAAATAGTTATGTACAACTATATACATGGCATATGTACAATATATTTTTGTAATTTTAGCTTTTTGATATTTTTATTTGATTTTTGTTTTTGATTCTTTTTATTTTATTTATTTACAATATAAAATATTTACAAAAAGTTTTGAAAATAAATAAATTTATTTACAAGGTTAAATACATGTAGAAGCATGGTCTATATACATGGTGGAAGGATATTTTTGGTCTTTTTGATTTTCAAATTTTTATTTTGTTTTTATCTTTTCCAAATATGTACAAATATTTACAAGAATATTTTTGGTTGAGGAAAATATAATTTTATTTATTTACATAAATATTTACACATGAGCTCCTATCTCCCTCTACTGTGGCTTTTGTGCGGTCAGGCCCATGCTGAGCCCTCCCTTGGGTTAGGTTGCTCAATATTTATTCTAAATATTTCCCTCTTTTTCTTTTTCATCTTTATTCTTTTATTTTTGCACAAAAACATGCTAATTATAAGTATTTACACAATGCATGCTTTTGGTAATTATTTGTATTTACATATATCTACATGCATTTGCAAAGGTTTTTGTAGCTAAAATATAAGAATAAAGAGTGATGAATGGGTATTCATCACCCCCCTATACTTAACTTTGCTAGTCCCTTAGCAAACACTTATTTGAAAAAGAAGTGAAAAAGAAAGAAAAAGAAAAAGAAAAAGAGGATGTACATGGATCAAGGTTGAATTATTAAACTTTCCTTCATTAAATTGAAATATGGAGCTCGATTAGATCTTTGGATTATTAATGTGTCGGAACCTTATTTGGACTTAAGCTTAAAACTCAACAGCCTCTAAGTTCCACCAATCTATGGACAAGACTCCTCAATAAACCAGATCAGAACAAGTCTACATACACAAACTCTAATGACCATGAGTCTTTCCATGCAGTGTAAGTGATATCTGGCTCCCCACCTCAGAAGTAACAAAGAAACAACCTCCCTCAACCTGGTAACTCTAATGCCTCGGTCTAGCAACTCTTTCCTCGAGAAGCGGGGTATTCCCTTCTAAGTTCAAGTGCAACCGGCTCAAGAAGAGGGGGAAGAAGTATAGAGTTTTGGAAGCTTAGCCAGTGTAGCTAAGTCTCCCGCTGCAAGCTTCATGAGATGTAACATGGAAACCATAAGCTTTGCTTTATTTGACTATGTACACTCCGGTGGGGTTATTAAATTTTCAATCCGACCCACCACTTTTTTGGAGTTCTTTTTACATTTTTGCATTTTTTTCAAGGACTTCTGTACAGCATATCTACATGGTGCAGCATATATACAAGAAATTTTCCTCTTGAGCCAGTAGACTATCCCTCTTTTGAAGCTTTATTGCAACCCACGGCTTCTGTCTTTAGCCTTCATCACCACTAGACCAAGTTGAGGTGCACTTCCTTCACTAGAAGAAGAAGAGAGGTTCCGCCTAGAAGTACTACCCTCATATGCTACCCCAAGCCAAAGGAAACTGCCTCCTCACCACCTCATCCGTGGAGAGCCATGTGTAAAGTGCAGGTGCAAGTCAAGCCATTGTCTCTAAGAGTCATGCATGTGTTGTTAAGTGTTCTACTTAAGCTCATCAAGATGACATATGCTCATAGCCTAGTGGACTCAAAGAATTAAGTCCTTATGGACCTGAAAAGCCTTAACCCTAAGTCCTATAAGGTTCTTCTTAAAGTTAAGTGGATTAAGATCTTATTCAAGCTCCATTTCTCAATTTAATTCCAGGCTTAGTTTAAATGTCAACTCTCATCCAGGAAAAATTATATACATATATGTACACAAGATGCTACTTACAAATATTTTACAATCATGCAAAATTTTTGAAAAATGTTTTGAAATCATGGATGATGATGATGCATGAAGTGCAAGTTTTGCAAAAAGATATTTACAAACATTTACACAAGATTTTTGCAAACTCTTGATTTTCATAACATTTTGGAAAAATTTTGTACTATATACATAATTTTGATACAAAAATATTTACACAAACTTTACACAAAAGATTTTTGAAATCATTTTTACAAAAGTACTCTGTACACTAGCTATGTATGTGCAAGATAAAAGAGGTTTATGTACATGAAAATTTTTAAATTTTTGTGATTTTTAGCCATTTTATTTATTAACACACTCACACAAAGTACGAGTTATGGCTAAAGTATATATGAAATATATACACCCCCCCCCTATACTTAGCTCGAACGATGTCCTCAGAGTGATCAAGAGCGATGAAGAAGACATAACTCGTGCTTAGTAAAAGGGAAGTGAAAAGGAATGGCTGAGTACAGAAGCAAATAAATGAATAGAATGAGAGGGACTCGGTGGTTTCCCCCTATACTTAGGATTAACTAATCCTAAGTATAGCAAGCTGTACATGAAGGGAAAGCCGAGTGAAGAAGATACAGAATCTGCCCCCCCTATACTTAGGGTAAGATATCCCTAAGTATAGGTAGCAAAACAGAGGCAGAAAGAATAAATAGAATACCCGCAGGTCCTACATCCCCCCTATACTTAGGGTAAAGTACACCCTAAGTATAGCATAATCATAAGATGAGAAAAAGGGATGTGGGACTAAAGAATAGAATGATATGGACAACTGGATCTATACAAGCGGAGGAACAGTGAAACTCAGGCGTGAGATGCAAAAGATGTGAGTCAAGAGACCACATCTCACGCAAAATGAATAGGGGCAACAATAACGTCCCGCGGCTCATGATCTAGAAATGGCTTGAGCCGCTGGCCGTTCACTCGAAAGGTGCTCTCAGAAGACAACTCGGATATCTCAATACTACCATTGTCGTGCACCTTTCTGACGAGAAAAGGTCCCTTCCATTTTCTTTGTAGCTTCCCTGGAAATAATCGTAGCCTCGCATCAAACAACCATACTCTCTGTCCAGTCTCAAAATGCTTGTGGCTGATATGAGAATCATGCCACTCCTTGACTTTCTCCTTATAATGTAGGCTGCTTGAGAAAGCTGCATCTCTAAGCTCCTCCAGGGCAGCTAACTCTGCCCTCCTCTGGTCTCCCATACCATCTGGATCCATAAGAATATCTGTAACTGCCCAAAGTGACTTGTGCCTCAGCTCAACAGGTAAATGGCACGGCTTGCCATAAACGAGGCGAAAGGGAGATGTGCCCAAAGGAGTCTTGAAAGACGTCCTATATGCCCACAAGACCGAGTCCAAAAGCTGTGACCAATTCTTTCGGTCAGGGCGGACGACTTTCTGCAAAATATTCTTGATCTCCCTATTCGACACCTCAGCTAGACCATTCGTCTGTGGATGGTAAGGCGTGGCAACACGATGATCTATGCTGAACTCGCTAGCAAGGGCCTTTACCTGGTCGTTGATGAAATGAGACCCCCCATCAGAAATCAGAACTCGTGGAACCCCGAACCGCGTGATGATATGTTTCCTCAAAAATCTGCAAACTGTCCTCGCATCAGCGGCTCGGGCAGGGATAGCCTCAACCCAACGACTCACATAATCAACGGCCAACAGAATGTACTCAAATCCCTGACTCTTAGGGAATGGACCCATGAAATCGATGCCCCATGCGTCAAAAACCTCACAGAAGTAAATGGGCTGCATTGGCATCATATCACGCTGTCCACAAGTGCCCATCCTCTGACAGTCAGTACACCTCTTCACGAACTCATCAGAGTCCTTGAAGAGGGTAGGCCACCACAAGCCGGATTGGAGCACTTTCTGTGCCGTTCTCCTCCCAGAATGATGTCCTCCTGCCTCAAACTTGTGGCAGTAAGTGAGGACGCTATGGTGTTCCTCCTGAGGAATACACCGACGCCAGACGCTATCCCCTCCTTCGTGGTAAAGGATGGGATCCTCCCAGTGGTAGGACTTGGCCCTCGCAAGGAAGGTCTCAAGCCTCTGCCTGGGCCAATCTTGTGGGACTTTCCCTGCAACGAGAAAGTTCACAATATCGGCATACCACGGGAGTGAGGCGATAGCAAGGATCGCCTCATCTGGGAAGGTATCTCGAATGGGATCAATCTGCTCAGAATCCTCAGGTTGCTCTAATCGGGAGAGATGATCCGCCACCACATTCTTGACTCCAGGCTTATCCTTGATCTCAATGTCGAACTCCTGGAGTAGAAGGATCCATCTAGTCAGTCTGGCCTTGGCATCCTTCTTTGCCATGAGGTACCTGATGGCGGTGTGATCTGTAAACAAAGTCACTCTAGATCCAATGATATACGATCTGAACTTATCTAGGGCAAACACTACGGCTAGCATCTCCTTCTCTGTGACCGTATAATTCCGCTGGGCGGAATCCAATGTGCGGCTAGCATAGTGTATGGCAAACGGAACTCCATCCCTCCTCTGTCCCAGCACCGCCCCTACGGCAAAATCGGAGGCATCCGTCATGATCTCGAATGGGAGAGACCAATCAGGCGGCTGGAGAACAGGAGCCTTAATAACATGCTGCTGGAGAGTCGCAAAGGACGAGAGACACTTGTCATCGACAAGGAACTCGATGTCTTTCGTCAAGAGGTCAGTCAACGGTCGGGCAATCTTGCTGAAATCTTGAATAAATCTCCTATAAAAACCAACGTGCCCCAGGAATGACCGTAGCTGCCTCAAATTGGACGGCGGTGTGAGTTTTCTAATGACATCAACCTTGGCCGGATCAACCTCCATGCCCCTGTTGGAGATGATGTGGCCAAGCACCGTCCCTTCAGTCACCATGAAGTGACTCTTCTCCCATGATAGAACCAAATGAAACTCGATACATCGCTGGAGTACCCGGTCTAGGCAGTCAAGACAAGAATCGAATCCGTCGCCGTAGACCGAGAAATCGTCCATGAAGACCTCCAAACACTCCCCTACCATGTCCGAAAAGATCGACAGCATGCACCTCTGAAAAGTCGCAGGGGCATTGCATAGTCCAAATGGCATGCGTCGAAAAGCATATGTGCCGAAGGGACAGGTAAAGGTGGTCTTCTCCTGATCCTCAGGAGCGATGGCCACTTGGTTGTAGCCCGAGTACCCATGCAGGAAGCAATAATGGCTCTTCCCTGCCAGTCTCTCAATGATCTGGTCAATAAAAGGCAGGGGGAAATGGTCCTTCTTGGTGGCTTGGTTGAGTCTCCTGTAGTCAACACAAACCCTCCAAGAGGTGGGTACTCGTGTAGCGATCTCCTCTCCCGACTCACTGATCACAGTCGTGATGCCCGTCTTCTTGGGCACCACATGCAAGGGGCTGACCCACTTGGAGTCGGAAATGGGATAAATAAAATCGGCGCTCCACCATTTTGATATTTCTTTCATCACGACCTCTCTCAGGTTGGGGTTCAGTCGCCGCTGGAACTCACGCGACGGCTTCGCCCCCTCCTCAAGGTAGATATGGTGGGAGCACACTGCTGGACTAATCCCATGGAGATCCTCTACGCTCCATCCGATCGCCTTGCGGTTCTTTTCAAGAACCCCCATCAGACGGGATTCTTGCTCTCCAGTCAACTCGGCGGAGATGATGACTGGGTACATCTCTGGATCGCCTGTAAGGAATCGATACTTCAGCGAAGTAGGGAGCGGCTTTCGCTCTGGAATGCTGGGTGCTGGCAAATCTGGCTGCGGAAGAAATTGAGTGAAGGCTGCTAAGTCTGCCAAATCTGCCTGGGAAAGTGAAAGCGTACTCTCGCAAACTGGATCGGGAGAAGGCTGCTCAACTGTGCTGTCTCTGCTCGGCTCTGCATCTACCTCCTCCTCATCTATAGGCTCAGGTGAACTCAGGTCTGGCATCTGATCATAACAATCAGCCCAATCAGACTCTGAATCCGAGGGATCTGTATCAATCGCGGTGGCATCAGTACCACCGGAAAATAAGGTGGCCTCAGCACCACCATCACTAAACATCGTGTCGCGATCAAGGACCGGCTCTGCTGCCTCTATGGTATCCTGAACCAGGGCTATGCTCTCGAGACTCTCCTCTGCTATCATCTCGGCATCAGCTGTATCGGAATACGAGAGGATGGTCTGTGCTGCAGGATCTGCCCAAGCTGCCTCATCGTCTGTGATCACAAAATCACAGTCCTGGTGGATGTCTGGCTCTGTGTCTGTCAGCTGCTCTGAATCTGTACTCGCATCTGAGCGGGCTCTGTCTCTAGCTCTGTAGTCCTCGACCGTATCTATTTGTATACTCTCGCCCGCGACGCGAAAGTACACCTTCCCGCTATCATGATCAGTCACCGCCTTGGCTGTGGCCAAGAACAGACGACCAAGGATGATGGGGGTATCGGCCACTGACTCAGGGACCTCCATGTCCAACACTACGAAGTCCACGGGGAATTTCAGGCCCTGAATCGTGACGATAACGTCTCGTAATAACCCCTTCGGCCTCTTGACAGATCGATCAGCGAACTGAAGGACTGTCCTGCTCTGTCGAAGAGTGCCCAACTCGAAGCGGTCGAGAAGGGCTGCCGGAAGAAGGTTGATCGACGATCCGCTATCTAATAGAGTACGGTCGAACCTCTGCTCACTAATCTGGCATCTGACATACGGGGCCCCTGAATCTGGCCTCTTGGCTGGCAGGCGGTTCTGGATCGCAAAACACGTGGCTTTCGTCAGCACATGGATCTCTGAAGTGTGGTTCCTCCTCCTCCTCCTGACTGTAGTCCTATCTCTCAAAGAACGCTGGAGAAGGGGGATGTGCTGCAAAGCCTCCTGGAGGGTCAGCTGGATGTGGAATCGATCGATCATGCTCTGGCTGAACTCCTCAAGCTCTCTCTTTTTTGGGTCATCTTTTTTCTTCCCCTTCCCCATCTGAAGGGCTCTAGGGAAGGGGATCACAGGGTCCTTCTCAGATGAAGGACTAGGAAAAGGTCTAGACGGTTCAAGGATCGGATCCACACATACATCATGCACCACAGTGGGACCAGAAGAAAGTAAACCTTTTCCTTTATTCATAACAGAGTTCTGAGATACAGGAATGCGAGGAAAGACAACATCTCTATCTGTACAAACACCGGTGGCCTCAGTACCACCACGGGCTGGCTCTGTATCTGCTGCAGCCGGTAGACGTCTCGCGGCATCAGTACCGCAGGCTGGCTCGGCTGAACGGGTGGCATCAGTACCACCTCCTCGAACTGGTGAAGCGGCGGCCTCAGTACCGCCGGTGGGATCAGCATCCTTGGTGGCATCAGTACCACCGTCATCATCTGGAGCGGCCTCAGTACCGCTCTCCTCCTCCTCATGTGGTGCCTCGGGAGTGTCCTGGTGGTGAAGCTCAGATGAGGCGCC